>VXBZ01005295.1:250257-425397 GCA_013399135.1 Heliornis fulica | reverse complement strand
GCGGGGGCCTGTGCCGGCGGCCACGGAGCTGGTCGGCCCAGCCGAACCGCGGTTCGGAGCTTTTCGGGAGAGCCGCCGGCTTTGATTTCGGTTTTATTCCGGCCCTTTGACCTGTGGCTCCGGAGAATAAACAAGCCTGCTCCCAGGCCGTAATAACAGGGGCGGACCTGTTGTAGGCTTGTCACTGAGCTGCGTGAGGCGCTGTGCTGCTCGTCAGGAGCCGGAGCATACGAACAACGCCGCTCTTATTTCTATTCGCGTAGTTTATCCAAACCGCTCTTTGGGTAGCTGCTTTGAGAGCGGCTTCGCGAAACTGCGGGAGCGTAGTAGTAGTGCAGAGGGATTTTTGCTGGCGTGACCGAAGTCTGACGTGTCAGGCAGGCAAAGGTCCAGTGTTGCCGTTGGTTTGCTGTTGGGCCCAGGGAAACCTGCCGAGCTCTTGTTCTCCTGCAGCCAAACGGGAGAACGGGGCCCGTGTCTCATAGGCGTTAGGAGCTAGGATACCTTACGTTTAAAACAAAATATAGAGAGACTGTTGAAATAAAGAAGCCGAGATCTCCGGGTACGATGGTCGGTAAAGAAATAGTAAATGTATTCTGTGCTGTGGTCTTTATGTTTCTTAGTAATGCCTTTTTGTTGTGAGTTTTTGAATAAAACTTGATTCTTCTAGTAAAGCCATGGTAATAAATATCAGTGGGTTAATGCCACTACTATCATTATTATTTATCATCTTGAAACTGTAACTTTTTTGGGGGAAAAAAAGAGAGCATTCTTGAAACGCTGTTTAGAGTAGCAACCACAAAGAATATCTACTCACCTCAAATGTGAAATTATTCTAATTTGTAATGTCACAACTCTGAACACTATGGAAATATTGTATAGATCTTGTTGGCAAGTTGTTCCCTGAAGGATAGGGTTTTTTGGTGTACAGGTGAGATATTTGGAAGAGAGAAGTTTATTCTGTTAACTGCAAAGTTACCATTTTTCACTTTTCTGACAGACTTGATTAGAATTAAATTCCAAAATCCATATCTGTTTATTTTGGGAACTTCACGCTGTTAAGCCATGTAGTCATCTAGTGAATTTGTTACCCCTTTTTTAAAGACAAATTGTGATTCTGGTTCACACAGTTGTGCTTTAGTTTGTGCAAGAGAGCTGTGCTGATGTTCAGTAGTTACTTCCAGGTGTACTTGATTCCTAGATACCTCTGCCAAACATCTTCTGTTTCCTAAAGACTTCAGAGCAGTAGAGTTTTAGGGGCTACTAGTCCTGAGGGTGTAAAAATCTAGTGATATCTAAGTACTCTTCAATGAAGACCTTTAAATACTAGTTGGCCTAAAGCACACTTTGCAGGTGGTTTCTTACATTCCTTTTTTTTTTTTTTTTAAATATTCTTTATGTGCAGTGCTTTGCCATCTGAACTGAATTATTTGTAGATTATAGAGTTTAACCTTTCCAGTTTAGGGTAGATTGTTGTCCCTCTGCAGTACTTGAGCTCCATCAGTTCTAAACAGCATGTAGGTAAAGAAGAGTTATAGTAATTACTTGAAAAATATCTTTATTTTAATTTTTTAAAAACTTACCAAGCTTGGTTTATAGTCAGTTTAGGATGATTTCTCATTAATAAAAGTAAATGTGGTGTTTCTATCCATTCAAAGTGAAATGTGGGGAAGTAAATGTAGCCTGTTCCAGGAAAGTTGATCATTAAAGGAAGGGTATCCTGGGAGAGCATTATGTGGGACTTGTATTAGGTAAACTGGTATTGTAAATGGTCACCTTTGCAAATGAAAGCAAGTATCTTAGAGGGTTATTGTACCTTTTTGTGGGAGGCAAGGTTAGTGGTGGGTTATTTTTTGGGTTGCATTGATTTCTTTTTTGGTTGTGTTGTTTCTGGTTCCCTCCCCCTCAACACCAAAAATTTAGTGACTGTTTCTGTGTTTTCTGGGGCTGAATCTTGTTTCGAAACTTCACGTGAGGTTACTGAAAACCACAACTGTCATGTCAGAGCCAAAGTCCTAAATGAAAAACAAATTCAGTGACACAAAATAGTCAAGTAAAAACTTGTAATTTCATGTCTTTAATGGCTTAAATTGATACATTTCTGTTGTTTTTATGATCTGATATAAAGCCTGGGTATGAGAGAACTAAATTAGGACCAGAAAGGCTTTGGTCTGAAGAATAATGCTGACAGTGTTCTGTGATACTTACATGAATAAACATTGAAGCAGTCTAAAATAAGATGCTCATAATTGTGGTCTTCTATGCTGTCTACATAACAGATGACAATTTAATAAAAATTAAAATTTTCACTTTCAGATGCAGCAACAGAACTCCACGTGTCCAATGCTAGGCTGAGAGAAATAGAAAGTATTAATGCAGCACAAAAATCTGAAGTAAGAACTTTTGCAGCACTCCTGTAGTTAAAATAATAAATAGCATTTGTTTCTCGTGAAGGTGAAGTATTGCACTGAAGTTGCTTGTGCCTGTGTGAATGTGGAAGTGAGGGTGGCAGTGGTGTTAGAGCACGGCTCTCTTTGGTGACAAACCACCATCACAGTTGGGGCATACGTTCTTTTATTGGAGTGTGCTTGTGGTGCAAGTCGTCTTCTTTTGCTAATTGTCACATCCTGTGACTGTTTCTGCTTATTCCATAGACTTGGCCTGCAGCAGTAGACTTGGCCTTGAAAAGTTGCAAATATAAAAATATTTCTTTTTAAAGTTTCCTAAATTTTAGCTGGCAGAGCATTAAAAACAGATGTAGAATTCCTGGTTATGTAGGAATTGCGTGTCTTTTGCAGCAAGCTTTGAAGTATGGAGTGTGTGTGTGTTCCCTGATGTAGTTGTATGTCTGTTGCCATACTGTGTTGTCATTTTGACACAGCTGTGGATGCTCATACTCTTCCAAAACTGCTCACAAATTCCATTGAGCCTGCTTGGAAAGCAACTGTGTACTTTCACAAAGGATTGTTGGTCTTGTGACTTTATTTATGGCTCTGAACCAACAGCTTTCATGTATGCCTTCAGCCCTCGAGAGCATTGTGAAGTTAAGATAATATTTTGGGGAAGTAGCTGTTCCTGATGGTCCTTTTGCAGACTCCTGCCATCTGCTGTTGGCCAGTGTAAGAGCGAGAATACTGGACAGTACAGATATTGGCTCAAATTGTTGCTCTGTGGCTGTTGCTCTGTGGCTGTTCTTAAGTTCCATCTGTAGGTGATGCTAAGATCAGTTCAGCCCTGAATTTTTCTTCTTGGCATCTACTTCTGGTCACCACAAACCATTTTCTGAAAGTGAGCTAGAATCCATGCCATATAAAAATTGAAAACTTGGATATGAATGTGATTTTTGGGCCCACACCTGGAAGTTAACTGTTTGTTTGGAGTGAAATAATGCGAGAAATCTGTACAACTTAATTGATTTGAATTACTGACTTAGGCTTACTGATTCTGCAAGAACTGTTCTGAATTCCCCAACATTCATTTCTCACTTCTGCTAGAATGAGAGACTGAAAAAAGTTTGTAGTGATTTAGAAGAAAAGCATGAAGCAGCAGAGCTTCAGATAAAGCAGCTGTCTATAGAGTACCGAAATCAGCTTCAACAGAAAGAGGTAGGATATAGACTAAAATATTTGAGTAAGTATGTCCAATAAACTTATGTATTACATGGTTTAATCTCTTTGTTATACTATCTGTGCTCTTTGAGCAGAAGTATTGGTCACAGTTGTGGTTTCTTGGTTTGTTAATGTAGGCTCAGAGAGACAAAGACATATATTTCATCGAATCACATAATATAAACAGAACTGCCAGGAGATAATTGGGACAGGAGAAAGCTTTCTGGGAAAGTCATGCATATAGGAGTTTCTGTTGTTTCTGGAATCACTTAAACAGCTTTGTATTTCTGATTCAGTTATCTTTAAAGAAGGCAACAGGAGCAAATTCCCATTTGAAGCAGTTAACTTGGCTGAGATATTGTGATTTCGTTATCTTAAAGGGTACAATTAAAGGGAACAGAACTACTTTTCATAATTTGAGAAGTGTCCTTCTGTGACAGAAGCATCAGCTTGGTTGATAACCTATTGTGACACATGAGATTCCGTAGCCTTTTAAATCAAGAAATTGTCAGGATGCCTAAAATTGCACAAAAGGGATTTAATTTGTGCTTTATTTGTAAATGTGGAAGCTTTTAATGTATAGAATTCTGCTTAATAAATGCAATATCAGAGTTGTTACAAATAAACTGCATGCAGCAAATTTGTTTATTGTAAATAAGTAAATTTTCAGTACACTGAGTTAAGTGTAAAAGAAATCAGATGTAATATAAATAACTGGGGAATCATGATACATTGCTTATTTTTTCCACATCTTAAATATATAAAAAGGATATGAAATTACTTTTTTTTTTGTACAGCCTGTTAGCCTGAGTTTTTGTATTTGGGTACCTTGGCTGCTGAAAAAAAGTCAGCAGACATTTTTACTGAAGTTTTACTTAACTAAAAGTTATTAAAATTTTAATATGCATCTTTCATGAGAGAATCACTATAAAACATCAGGTAAGACTGCTTTTTCGTGTTAGGAGAGTGTGGGATGGTTTTTTGGTTTTCATTTTTTTGTTTGTTTTGGGGTTTTTTGGGGGCTTTATGGTTAGTGATTTGTGCTGGGGGTAGTTCTATGATTGGTTCACGTTTTGTAAGGACACAAGAGGTAAAGTAGAGTGTATTTTGTTGTTCTTACTGAAACAGTGTATTTTATTCTGTATGTTCAGGTGGAAATAAGCCATCTAAAAGCTAGGCAGAATGCACTACAGGAACAACTGCAGAAAGTACAGACAGCTGCTCAGTTAGGAGCTCATGTTGTGCCACCAGCCACTACATCAACTTCCTACGTTCCAGAGTCCAGACATACCTCAGGCTTTGAAGATGACATGGATTTTGGAGATATAATCTGGTCGCAACAAGAAATAAATAGATTATCCAATGACGTTTTGAGACTTGAATCTGAGGTTGACCACTGGAAGCAGATTGCACTGGTGAGTGGTTCACCTTTATCTTACCCTCTTGTGTCCCCTTCAGATTTGGGTGTTCATTGCATTTGATGCTTTTGGAGTGGGTCTTTTAAAAGTTTGTGTTCTACAATTTCTAGAAGCAATGTGATTTGATGGAAAAGCTGAAACCTAGTGATGTTCCAGTTATTATCTTGCTGCCACATGATTAGGGACACATTCTATGACTAACTTCCAAATGCTTTTTATTGATGCGATTTTGCGTGATTTGTCAAGTTAGGCAAAGGTTTTCATAAACATTTGACTCGAATGCTACTTCAGGGTTTCATTTTTATGCATCCTTTGAAAGAATACTTGACTTCTTCCTGGCCGTGATACCAATTCTTTATTGGCAGCACAACACTGTTCAAAGTGATAGTTGGGTACTGGCATACTGTTTCTACTTGCTCTTCTCAGTCCTTGCTGTGTCAGTAATTCATGGTCTCTTGAAATAAGAAAGAATATAATCTTTCAAGCTGTTGTTGATGTGAGTCATCATTTTTCAAGCTATGCCCTGATTTCAGGGGAATACTTTTCCCTGTGGAAATAGTCAAGTGAAGTTAAGGAACCCGGATGGCTTATTCGGTGCAATAACACCCCCCTACCCCAAGCTTTTAAGATTTGCATGTAATAATTGAAAAAAAAAATTTTTTCCATTGATATGCCTTTTTCTAAATCACAGTTACTGCATTTCTGAATCCTGCTTCATGTTAACTTTATTTTCTGCTTTTGAGTATCAGTAGACACTTGCGATAGAAATACATGTATTTAGCACAATTTTGATGTGCATGTATGATTTTTCTTTTCTCAGTCTTCCAGAGTTCAAGGGATAAATCATACTGAGCAAAGTGAAATATGCAAACTACAAAATACTGTTAAGGTAAGATGGCAGCTTTGACAAACGAGTCTTATGCTTTTGCATGTGGTCATAGGACTTATGAATGTAGTTCGCATTTACATGCCCGCATGCAATTTTAATAGGAAAAATCTAATTGTACTGCTGACTGAAATACTGCTGTACTCTATCAGTTATTCTGATAAAAGTATTTGTATGTTTTGATATGTAGCTTAAAAGGATTACGTTAGTGTTTTTGAGTGCAAATAGCTTTCAGAAGCTGTTGTTGACATATGAGACTGAATTTCCAATATGCAGAGTAACTTCTCCATTTTCAGAAATATCTTGCCTTTTTTTCACTGAAGGTGCAAAATATGGATTTGCATACTGTCCTTGAAAGTTACTGGAAATATTTCCTCCTGTATCCACTCCATATTAAAAGATTAGCAATCTTTCTACGTTGGTTTAATATTTGCTGTGGAGTAAAGCATACTGTTTTGTAAACACACTTTTAAAATGAATGTCTTTTAACATGTTTTAAAAAAACAAACAACCTACCCCAACAACAAAAGCTGAGAAACCTGTCCTGTCCTTGAGAAATTCTTTAATAAATCCTTTAATGGGAAAACTCTTGAATTTTTTTTTGTATTTTTTTTCTTTCTTAAGCTTTTGTACTGTATTTTTACCTTTCTGTTTCTGTAATGTTTTTAGGAGCTCAAACAGAATTTAAGTCAAGAAATAGATGAACATCAACATCAACTTTCAGTATTGCAGGATACACACAGGCAAAAGCTAATAGAGATAAGTCGTCGACACCGAGAAGAGCTGAGTGAATATGAAAAGCGAATAGAAGAACTTGAGAATCAGTTACAGCAAGGTCTTTATTACTGCATGCTTTCTTTTTTATTGAATGTACAATGAATTTTGGTTAAGTCATCAAACATGTATAGCAGTCTAATAGATACTAAACACTTGATATTTAGGAATTTGAATTTAAAATTTTGTTCATGTTTAACACACTTGTGTCCTAGTGTGTGGGTGGCTTGAACTGACTCATTCCCTACACACATAAAATGTGCTCTAAATTCTGCACTTCCTGCATTTTATTTAAGTTAAACTGAATGTAGGTGTGGATGAGGTATACAAAGTTGAAGATAAGAAAATCACAGCACAGAAATAATTTTGGTGAGAAGTACCATGTGCCAGTTGGGTTAGTTGTTAATGCTCAAAGATTGTCATAAGGCCCATGCCTTCATCTGTGGCACGAGTAGATTCCAGGAGAAGCTCAGTAATTCTCACAAGAAACTTTTTGTTGTCTTGTAGGTATTTGAAATTCCATAAAAAATAGACATTAGGTTTCCTTTAGGGTACAAATATGTAAGATTTGCCTGTAAGCCTTTCTTCTATGATGTGTTAAACTTCTAATGAGGATATACTCTCCTTTTGGAAAGAGATCCATTTTCTTCTTGGAAAGAAGGGAAATATTTTTCACAGCCTCTTAGTATCTAAGGTAGTACCGATAAGGAATTCTTTCTTAAAACTGGATGCCTGTAATCTGTCTTTTACTGCATCTATTATATAGGGTGCATCAGAAATATTTTAATTAAGTCAAAAGCAGGAATCCCACTTCTTTTGCTTTACAAGTTGAATACTGCTCACTGTTTTCCAAGAATGAGAGTATTTCATATCTTTGTTTTGCTGGTTCTGTTTGACAGTGTAACACAGAACTGGGGCATAGAGAAGTGTTTGAGCTTACAGCAGAACAAATTCACAAGCAGTCTGCTTTCATTTAACTTGTGTTTTCCCTACATTTTTAATTATCATAGAATCACAGAATGTCAGGAGTTGGAAGGGACCTTGAAAGATCATCTAGTCTAACCCACCTGCTAGAGCAGGATCACCTAGATTAAATAAATCAGGAACACAACCAGATGGGTTTTGAATGTCTTCATAGAAGGAGACTCCACAACCTCTCTGGGCAGCCTTGTTCCAGTGTGCGTCACCTTCACAGTTGAAAAGTCTTTCCTTATATTCATGTGGAACTTCCTATGTTCCAGCTTGTACCAACTGCCCCATGTCCTATCACTGGCCAACTCGGAGAAGAGCCTGGCTCCATCCTGCTGACACTCACCCTTAACATATTTATAGACATTAATGAGATCACCCTTCGGTCTCCTCTTCCCCAAGCTAAAGAGACCCAGCTCCCTCAGCTTTTCCTCAGAAGGAAGATGTTACGCTCCCTTCATCATCTTGGTGGTCCTGTGCTGGACTCTTTCAGGGAGTCCTATGTCTTTCTTGAACTGAGGGACCCAGAACTGGACACAGTACTCCAGGTGTGGTCTCACCAGGACAGAGTAGGGGGGAGAGGACCTTCCTTGACCTACTAGCCACCCCTAGGATGCCATTGGCCTTCTTGGCCATGAGGGCACACTGATGGCTCATGGTCATCCTGCTGTCTACCAGGACCTCCAGGTCCCTCTCACCTGCACTACTCTCCAACAGGTCAATCCCCAACCTATACTGGTATTTAGGTTGTTCCTCTCCAGATGCAATACCCTACACTTGCCCTTGTTAAATCTCATTCAGTTTCTCCCTGCCCAGCTCTCCAGCCTGTCTAAATCCTGTTGAATGGCAGCACAACCTTCTGGTGTGTCAGCCACCCCTCTAGCTTTGTGTCATCAGCAAACTTGCTGACTGTGTACTCTATTCCCTCATCCAGGTCATCAGTGAATATATTGAACAGTACTGGTCCCAGTACTATCCCTTGAGGGACTCCACTAGTTACAGGCCTTCAGCCAGACTCTGCCCCATTAATGACAACTCTCTGGCTTCTTCCCTTCAACCAGCTCTCAGTCCACCTCACTACCCTCCAGGCCACACTTCCTGTTTATCCACCAGGATGCTGTGGGAGACAGTGTCAGATGCTTTACTGAGGTCGAGGTAAACCACATCCACTGCCCTACCATCATCCATCCACCTGGTTATATCCTCGTAAAAGGCTATTAGGTCAGTCAAACATGACTTCCCTTGGTAAAGCCATGCTGACTTCTGCTAACAACCTTCTTATCCTTGATGTGCCTGGAGACAGTATCCAGGACAAGTTCCATCACCTTTCCCGAGATGTGAGGCTGACTGGTCTGTAGTTACCTGTGTCCTCCTTCTTGCCCTTTTTGAAGACTGGAGTGACATTTGATTTCCTCCAGTCCTCAGGCACCTCTCCCATTTCCCAGGACTTACCAAAGATGATGGACAGTGGCCTAGCAATGACTTCTGCCAGCTCCCTCAGCACCCTTGGGTGCATCCCGTCAGGGCCCGTGGATTTTATGTATTTTTATACTCTGTAAATTGCCTGTTGTGAGGATTGTAGTGTGAGTCTGTACAAACATCAGTTCTTCAAAATGAGATCTTTAGGTGGCAAACTTTGTGCGTCATTTAACAAATGATATACTAATTTGTAGCAAATTGTTCTCTATAACAACTACTCAGCCAACCTTTGGAATGTAACTAATTTAATTATTGACAGGGATTCTGCATCAGGCTGAATTAGATGGGGTTTGATAAATTATTCTTAGAAAGCTGAGGAATTCAAAATCCTGATAAATTAATTGTCATCTCCCACCAAGAGAGATGGAGATTGAGTATATTTTAATTAAATTATGGATGATGTATGTCCCTCAACACTTTTAAAATAATTACATAACAGGGATGTGTAAGTATTTGAAAAGCTGCTTTTCAAACCAGTAATATGTGTATCACTGCTTCAAATGTTGATTCTGCTGAAGTAAGATTTCTGTTGATGATGATCAGTCTGTGGTTTAGACTATCTTCCTTCATCAGGAGAAGGGGTGGAACAAGAAGCTTTTAACAAAATAACTACAGTGCTGACTTTGGTTAATATTGGAAAAAATCTTTGATTTTTAGGTGGTGTTGGTGCTGATGCCACTAATGACTCTAAATTTAGTGAACAGAGAACAAAAACTCAGAGTCTAGAAGGAGGCAAAGTGGAAGATTTATGCGTTGTAAAGGACCTAGAGGATGAAATAAGAAAATTAAATCATGAATTGTCTTCTGCCAAAGAAGAAAACAAAATTCTTCTGAAAGAGCAAAAATTGGCAAAGGTAGAAAAAATCCAAGTAACACAAGAATATGAAAATCTTAAAGCTGACTTTCGTATGCTTCAGAGCTCTATTGCAGAACCAGATGCTCTCCTGAAAGAACAGGAGAAGAAGCTCCAGTCAAAGACATCACAACTAGATGACGTCGTCAGACTACAGCAAGCTCTGCTAGGTACAAAGATTCTTACTTTTCCACTCATTTTATTTTTAGTCTGTCTTCACACATTTTTACTTCTAACCCTTGGAATTAATTTTAAAAATTTTGAACTGAATATGGGAATATGTATAAATTGCTGCTTCAGATAAGAGTTGTCCATGGAGCAAGGCTAAGCAGAAGAAGAGACATAATTATGTCTGTTATTACTATCATAGAGGTTTCTGATTAGGTAAGTAATCATGTATGCTTACTGTTGGATAACTTTTTCCTTCTTCAAAGTAAGCAAGCCTCAACAGAAGCTGTTTGTTTAAATTCTAGAAGAGCAGTTTTGGTGTCTTAAGGCAGACTGTTGTTAGCCTATTCTTAAAGAAACACTGAAACATAGCTGTTTGAGAAGCATATCTGTATGTAGAAAGTCTTGTAGTACTGCATGGCTGATACACTGTAGTACCAGACTCCCATTAGTGTGGGTTCAGTTGTCAAAATAATGCTCTATGTTGTGGTGGTGATTGATGGTGCATTTCAGGCTTTTATAGCACTAGTGCTTATCATCACAAAATACAGTGAAACTGTTCTCTTCTGTGCAGCAGAGTTCTGTCAGGGCAAGGTGGGAGAATGATTTTGGTTTTTTGTTGTTTGGAAAGTAGTAATATTGTGTGGGTTTTTTATTTCTTTATAGAAGCAGAAAATGAAATAGCAAGACTTTCAAGTTTAAATCAGGTAAAGCAATTTTTTAATTTAAATAAATACTGTTTGTGAGCATTCACGCTTCTACATAAATAACCTTGAGATCAAGGAAATAACTGTAGATTAATTTTGTAATTGCATGTGGATAGAAACAATACATTTTGACTTATGAAACTTCACCATGTACTCTGTTAAAGGAAATTACTGGAGTTTCACCTATCCTCTGCTGTAACATACATTTTTAAAGTATTAATGGTACATTCTTAAAATTTGTGATTTGTCATCTTTTCTACTTCGGCATGTATTAGTTTTGACACTCTTACAGTTGTAAAATACCTCTCTTGCAGGTAGTATAGTACCCTTATAATACTGCATTCTGTCTTACTGATGAATTTAAGCTGAGGAACGTACAGTTTCTCTGGACCACACCTTTATATTTTTGAAAGATTCGCTTAGTCTTTTATAAACTCAAGCTTGAGAGATTTGGTGTAATTTACTTTGTATCCAGTAGTATTTTTCAGCAGATCCATTGAAGAGTTCCCACATCATTTTTCAGAAGGATGGTATTCAGGTGTCCTCAACTAAAATGTCCTGTCTCACCATGCAGCATACTGCATGTTTAGGGTGTCTTTTGGAGATACAATAGCTTATCCCTGCTGTGGATCCATACCTCAGAGGTGGATATAACTTTGCTTGCCAGACCATGGCTTTTTGTGCAGAAATTTTCAAATTGCATGCCTGTTAGTGATGGTAGAACAAATGCGTATGTATGAATGGCAGAGACAAATACTTCACAATGAAGAATTTTTAAGTGGAGTAATACTGATGTAGGCTTAGAGGTTTTAACATTAAAAAATGCATGCTCTGTTTGTAATTGTTAAGAGGAAAAAGGAAACAGATTCAAAACAGTTGATAAATTTAATCAAGATAAAATCTAATAGTTAGAATTTATTTTTTTTTAACTTAAGGAGAGACTCGGGAAGGAATTGACCAATTCACAAATTAAGGTTGAGAATATTCCTTCTGCACATACTGAGGATCAGAATTCAGAATTAAACCAGTTAAGACAAGATTTGGAAAGGAAAGAACATGAATTAAATAAAAGTATTGCTGAAAGAGATACATTAATGGAAGAGTTGGAAGAACTGGACAAGCAGAATCAAGAAGCTACTCAGGTAATTAGTTGCAATTAAGTATCGAACTGCTAAAACGGAAGTTCAGATTTGTGTGCATATGTATCGATCTTTTGAGTTGATATTTGAACATAGATAGCAGGGCAATAAAAGTTACCCTTAGTTGCTTAAAAATAACATTTAGACTGGTGTTTCTTCATATCTACCACCTCAGTGTAAAATTCTGAAGTGCAAGAAACCCACTTATTTTTTTATGACAGCTGACATGCCATAGCATGGCATGTCAGCTGTCCATAAGGCATGCTAATTTCCCAACTCCAGTTAAATACTACTCAATTTTTCCTTGCAAGATTTTATAGTTTTTCTCTTGCTAATATTTTGATGCCTGTCTTACAATAGTATGCATGACATAAATGCTTTTTTAGAACCTTTATTCCCCTTTCATTATTTTTAGTTATTTTGAATAATTACTTTATTACAAGTTCTTCATTTGTGGTACAGAAAAGGTCAACATTTATAAGTAATTTAAATGCAATGATGGCTTTTTGTCACTGCTCTATTTGACCTGTAACTATATAGTTGCAAGCCATGTTATTTTTCAATATTGGTTTACTTTATGGAATTAAAAATTTAAAGTGTTTTCTTATTAAATGAATCCCAGCAAGTGTGTATAGAAGTATGTTGGCAACTAGGAAGCATTTTGTTTCCTCAATATTTTTATCTTGTTTCCTTTGGTTCCAAGAATAAGAAAATAATGAAAAGCATAGTTCAGGTGGTTCTCTTCTTATGAATTCTTGTTTGTGTTCCAATTTCAGCATATGATTACACTGAAACAGCAACTATCAAAACAACACACAGAAACTGATAGCATCATCAAACAGCTGAAACTTGATATAGACTTTGAAAGAAAGAAAGTGTCAGAATTAGAAACCGAGAAGATGGAAACTATTAAGGAGTTAGATAGTCAGAAAAAAAAACTAAGCCAGTGTTCATATGAACTTAATGATTTGCATACAAGTAAGCAGCAACTTCAAAATAATGTTAAAGATCTTCAGGAAAAATTAAGAAAAGCCCAGGAGTGTAATTTGCATAATAAAAAAGAAATGGGAGCATTGCAGCAGAGACTACAAGAAAGAGAGAAGGATTCTTCTATATCCTTGGGCAAGTTAACAGAAAAAAGTTATCAGGAATCAGACTACATTTGTCAAAACCTGAAAGAAAAAGAAGTAGAAATTGCAAAACTGCAGAGTGACATTTCAGAAAATAAGCAACTAAATGAAGAATTGGAGAAATCCCTGTCTGATCTCAGAACAGAAAATGGAAAGTTGATAGCAGCCATTGAAGAACTAAAACAGGAGTTAAGTGATGCCATTTCTGAGAAAAATAAAGTTTGCTTGGAAAAAGACAGTGTTGTGGAGGCTTTGAAAACAGAAAAAAGGCAGTTAGAGAGTGAATTAAACCAGACAGAAAAGAGGCTTTTGGAACAAGCACATAAATATAAGCAAACTATTGAGGAATTATCAAATGCACGTAGTATGGATACCACTGCACTGCAGCTTGAACATGAGCGCCTAGTCAAACTCAATCAAGAGAAAGACTTCAAGATAGCTGAACTTAAAAGGAACATTGAGCAGATGGAGACTGACCATCAAGAAACAAAAGAGATGTTGACTACTAGTTTGGGAGGACAAAAGCAGTTGACAGAACTCATAAAAGAAAAAGAGGTGTTTATTGAAAAATTTAAAAATCAAGCCTTGCAGGTGAAGCAGGAACTTGAGGAATATATGAAAGTTTCAAAAAAGCAGGATGTCTTAAAACAGAACTTGGAGGAGAAAGACCGAAGTCTGGCAGTTATGAAGGAAGAAAATAATCATTTGAAAGAAGAAATTGAACGCCTTAAGGATCAGCAAAGTAGATCTACTCCTGTGGTTGAGCCTAAAACTCTAGATATTATTATTGAACTTGAAAGTGAGGTAACACAGCTAAAAGTGATAAAGAATAATCTTGAAGAAGAAATAGAAGTTCACAAAAAAACAATAGAAGATCAGAATCAAACTGCAGTGCAACTTCATCAGTCTTTGCAGGAACAAAGAAGAGAAATAGATGAGTCTAAATTTCATTGTGAGCAAATGAACATCGCGCACGAAAGACTTTCTTTAGAGAAAGATGAGGAAATTAAAAATTTGCAGAAAACAATTGAACAGATTAAAACTCAGTTGCACAAAGAGAGACAGATTATTCAGACAGATTCTTCTGATATTTTTCAGGAAACCAAAGTTCAGACTCTTAACGGAGAAAATGGAAATGAAAAACATGACTTATCTAAAGCTGAAATTGAAAGACTGGTGAAAGGTATCAAAGAAAGGGAGATGGAAATCAAGCTTCTAAACGAGAAGAATGTTTCTCTAAGTCAGCAAATTGATCAGTTGTCTAAGGATGAAGTTGGCAAACTTACCCGAATCATTCAAGAGAAGGATTTAGAAATACAGGCTCTCAATGCTAGAGTTTCCTCATCTTCCTATAGACAGGATGTTCTTTGTCTTCAGCAACAGCTGCAAGCTTATGTTATAGAAAGAGAACAAGTACTGGCAGTTCTAAGTGAAAAGACGAGAGAAAACAGTCAGTTAAAAACAGAGTATCGTAATATCATGGATATGGTCGCCGCTAAAGAAGCGGCTTTGGTAAGGTTGCAAGAAGAGAATCAGAAGTTATCTAACAGATCAGAATACAGTAGTCAGGATATGTCTAGAGAAACTATACAGAACTTATCCCGTATCATTCGTGAAAAAGACATTGAAATAGATGCCTTGAGTCAAAAATGCCAAACCTTATTGACTGTCTTGCAGACATCCGGTGCAGGTTCTGATAACATGTCGGGAGGTGTTAACAGTAACCAGTTTGAGGAACTTCTACAAGAACGGGATAAACTGAAACAGCAAGTGAAGAAGATGGAAGAGTGGAAGCAACAAGTTATAACCACAGTTCGGAACATGCAGCACGAGTCAGCTCACCTCCAAGAAGAGTTACACAAGCTTCAGGCACAAATTTCAGTTGAAAGTGATAGTAATTCAAAGTTGCAGGTAGATTATAATGGCTTGATTCAGAATTACGAACAGAATGAGAAAAAGCTGAAAAGTTTTACCCAGGAATTAGCACAAGTTCAGCACAGCATAGGACAGCTGCATAACACCAAGGATCTTCTCTTGAGTAAACTTAGTTTGGTAACACCACCTGTAGCAGCAGCTTCCTTAATTTCACAGCTTTCGGGCATTCAGCACGGTGCTCCTGAAGTATTCAGTGATGAGTCTAAACTCCTTCAAAAGGAGTTGGAACAACTGGAAAAAACGTTGGAGGAAAAAGATTCAGCTATTAGGACACTTCAGGAAAACAGTCGACAGTTATCTGTTTCTGTGACTACAGCAACAGAGATTGAAAGAGAGAGTCAAGAAGGGACTGAGTCAGAGATGAGACAGATCAAAGAAAAACATGATGCCTTACAGAAATTGCTTAGAGAAAAAGACATATTAATTAAATCCAAAAGTGATCAGTTACTTTCTGTGAGTGAAAACCTTAGTAACAAAGAAAATGAAAATGAGCTTTTGAAGCAAGCTGTGACTAATCTTAAAGAAAGAAATTTAATTTTGGAAATGGATATTAGAAAACTGAAAGAAGAAAATGAAAAAATAGTTGCAAGTTGTAGGGAAAAAGAAACAGAATTCCGAGCACTTCAGGAGACTAATATGCAATTTACAATGATGCTGAAAGAGAAAGAGTTTGAGTCTAACTCGATGAAGGAAAAAGCTCTTGCTTTTGAGAACATGTTGAAAGAAAAAGAACAGGTATGTGCATTCATGTTTTTGAGTATCTTTTAAAATTATTCACGTAGTAATGCATTTTTGTGTATATGTAGCAATTGTTTGCCTGAAATCCCTTCGTGACTCCTTATGGCATTACACTGCAACAAAAATCTTCTACCAAAAAATTAACAGATTATAACTAAACTGGTTAGTCATTTACAACATTGTCTGTTAGTTGTGCCGACATTTATGGACAGCATCCTGGCCCGAATCAGGAATTGTGTGACCAGCAGGAGTAGGGATGTGATGGTCTCATTGTACCCAGCTCTGGTGAGGCCACACTGAGTGCTGGGTGCAGTTTTGGGCCCCTCACTACAGGAAGGGTGTTGAGATGCTGGAACATATTCAGAGAAGGACAGTGAAGCTGGTGAAGGGTCTGGAGCACAAGTCCTACAAGGGGCAGCTGAGGGAGCTCGGGCTGTTTAGTCTGGAGAAAAGGAGGCTGAGGGGAGACCTTTATGCTCTCTACAAATACCTTCCAGGCGGTTGCAGAGATGTGGGGGTTGGTCTCTTCTCTCGGGTAACAAGCGATAGGACAAGAGGAAATGGTTACAGACTGCACCAGGGGAGATTTAAATCAGGTATCAGGAAAAATTTCTTTTCTGAAAGGGTTGTCAAGCATTGGAACAGGCTTCCCAGGGAAGTGGTGGTGTCATCCAAGTAGATGTTTCCCTATCCTTTTCTAAAGAACTACTATAGAATGCAAGTGAGAAGTTTTATTGTCTCAGTATAGTTACATTGTGAAATATGGTGTTGAGTTAGCATTGAAACTTGTTATGTTCATCAGTCTTGCTTATATAAAATACACTATTACTTCACAAATTCACACTCTTACTACTTTCTTTTATTCTAACTTGAGGGAATCTTCACTGTCTGGCTGGGTTCTCTTGTGTTCTATGTCTTTGGCCTGTACACTTTCACTCCCTGGCAGCTTAGGCTTTCAGCTTCACAAACATGAACTAGTTGTCTGCATGTTTTTGTTGCACGAGGCAGAGAAGTTCCTGTTACTTGCTTTGTGCTTGACGTGGAGAACTAGAAAAATTGGTGTTTAAACAGTTCTGTACTGTGTATGTGTGTGTCAGAAGGTGACACAGCATAAGAAGAGAGGGTTTGCCTGCAGGTTTACCGTTCTCCATGCAAAAATTATTTTACTGTATTCAGTTTGATTAATAAAAACAAATAATTGAACCTCCTAAGTGTTCGTGATAAAATCAAAGACCGATTTACTTTTACTCAGCGTATTCAATAAAAAACTTGTCAAAATGATGTATGAGATTGAGCAATCTGGAGAGTTTAAGGTAACAGAAAATACATTCAAGTTTAGATGTGTATTCTGTGTAGCTGAGGTACATGCTAATGTACCTTTGTAATGCTCCTTTGTATGCTAATGTAAATTTGTAGTAAATTTCATGTAAGGAGGAATGTTATGGAAATTTGACAGCTGAAAATGTGATGGTCATTGCTGTGATTCATTGAAGGTTAATCTTTGAGAGTAAGGTCACCTTATGGTTTGTCGTTAAAGATTTCTTCATGTGCTTAATTATCTTAGGTTCAAACAAGTTGACCTATGCAAGCTGATGCGTGTGTACAACCTTATAAACATATATCAGAGACAATAGATTCTAAACACTGGGGGAAAAGTGACATTTTCAACAGTAGTATCAGACATTAAGTATGTAATACTTAACCTCTCATCTGCAGATGAGTGGGTACCTGTCCACAGTACTCAGTTAAGGCAGTGCATCTGCAAAGTGTCTTTCAGCAATAACTTTGCTTGTTATTTGTCTTGTAAGATGTGAGTGAAGTAACTTCAAAATTTTATTTTTCTGTGTTGTAGGGCCATGGGTGTCCTGCCCCTTTCCTTGTTAAGATCAGAATTGTCCTCATGCTCTTCTGGGCAAAGCCTATGGCTCCTTTGGTAAAGCTGTTTGCTGCATTTGAAATGGTTGTTTGTGTCTTCAACAGGGCAAGGCAGGAGAATTGAATCAACTGTTAAATGAAGTTAAATCAATGCAGGAAAAGGCTGTTGCTTTTCAGCAAGAGAGAGATCAAGTCATGGTAGCACTCAAACAGAAGCAAATGGAAAGCACAGCCCTGCAGAATGAGGTATGCCACCAAGTAATTTACAGTTGCAAGAAAAAAGTGAATAAGATATTGCATCTGTAATATTACTGGGATTGTTTTTGGTAGCAGTCCATATGGAAAGAAGCATTTTAAATTAATTCACATGGAATGTGCTTCAATGGACATGTTTTATATTTGCTTGAATTATTTTTATGAAAGTTGAAAGTATGATCCACTTAAGGTTTGTTCTACACAGATACAGCATTTGCGTGAGAAAGAACAGCGCCTAAATCAGGAACTGGATAGGCTACGTAACCACCTTCTAGAAATGGAAGACTCCTACACACGAGAAGCTGTAGCTGCAGAAGACAGAGAGGTTAAGCTAAGAAAGAAAGTTTTGATTTTGGAAGAAAAACTTGTGTCCTCCTCTACTGCAGTGGAGAATGCCAGGTAGTCTTTTAATTTATACAGTGGTGTTAGCTGCAGCTATCGCAGTTAGTTAGACTGGTAAGAGTGGCTTTGTTGTACTGAGCTGCATTCTATAATATGCTAAGCACTTGCGAAAACAGAAGGATAACAACTTTTGCTACTCTAAATCAGCAATGTGATTTAAGAGATAACTTGCTACTGTTGAGAACTTAAAGTATTTGACCTTTTAGTAGCAACAATTAAAATCCCACATAGATTCTTCCACAGTGCATAGAACTAGAAACACAAAAATCCCTCAACCAATCAAATTATTTGACTGCTAAACTAAAAGAGATGGATTTATCCTGCATCAAAGTCAGGCTTCATTCAGTTTGAGTCTTATTTGGGGGGTTGGACTTGATGATCTCTGGAGGTCCCTTCCAGTGTCTGTGATTCTGTGATTTTATCCACTTCACTGCACAGATGTAACTGTCATGCTTTGTGAATTGCTTTTGAAACAAGCACACATCCTTACCTCATACCAGTTACTAGGAATCGGGGGATTGAGATGAAAAATTAAAAGTAGACTAGATTTGCTGGGCTGTAATTTTCTCTGTGATATCTTCTGTTATTGTCTTCACAAATAATATATTTTATATTCATTAAGTCATCAAGCTAGTCTGCAGGTCGAGTCTTTGCAAGAGCAGTTAAACCTGGTTTCCAAGCAGAGAGATGAAACCATGCTGCAGCTCAACATCTCGCAGGACCAAGTGAAGCAGTATGCATTGTCGCTGGCCAACCTGCAGATGGTACTAGAGCAATTCCAACACGGTAAGTTTTGTCAAGTAATATCAACGATTGTAACAAGCATTTTTTGTCCTGGATAGCTACCATGTTTTTGTGGCTTTTAAATATTAATTTCAGGCTTTTTGACAGCATAAGTTTCAGAATCTGTTGTCTCTTTGAAAGTTTATAAAAGTATCTGGCCCTGTGAAAGCTGATTAAAAGCTCATTTATGAAATGTGAATTCCACCCCTACCACATGAAGACCTGATATGATAATGCTTAGATTTTGCAGTTGCATATCCAAAAAGAATTGCATGTTGAGAATCAAGATTTTTTGTTTGTTTGTTTTGCATATTTAATCCTGTAGAAGAAAAAGCGATGTATTCAGCAGAGTTGGAGAAACACCAAAAACAGACTTCAGAATGGAGAAAAAAAGCAGAAAGCTTAGAAGAAAAAGTTGTATCTCTGCAGGTGGGCTGAGTGATGAAATCGAACCCTATGAAACTGGATGCTAATTCTTGACTGAATTTTTTGTAAACAGTTGTGCTAAGAGTGTTGTTACTAAGAATATATGATAATGAACTCCCTTGATTCTCTTTTTGTCCCTTTCCTGCCCTCTATTCAGGAAAGTTTAGGAGAGGCAAATGCTGCACTGGATGCAGCATCAAGGCTTACTGAGCAGCTTGATGTCAAAGAGGAGCAGATTGAAGAGCTTAAGAAAGAAGGTAACTACACTAATTTTTTTTTAATTCTCTATTTAAAACGTCTAATCAGCTGCAGAGACTATGTAACATTCCTAAACACTTAGCAAAATTCATGTCTATGAGGAGAAGCGTAGCTCTGACACCTTATGAGGACTTCCTTGTTCATGAAGCGAATTTGAAGAAGTGTGTGTACCTTCTGTTAGGGATCTTTTTCAAGAGAAATCCTTGTAGTGGTTGGTTGGTTTGGGTTTTTTTTCCCATAAATACCAAAGCCTTTCGTTTAACTGTTAGTGCCTTTCTAAAAGGTTTGTGAAATACCAAATGTCAGATTTTCCGTAGTTGTTAATACCACATTTGAAAGACTTGGGAATAATACTGAGGCAGAGAGAAAGGGTGTGCTTTTGGTAAGAGATGTAGAGGGAGCAGCTCTTGTGCAGATGTGAGACTGTCTGAAGAGATTATGTGGAAGGTCTTGGGCATATCTTTAGACTGTATTTTTAGACCTCACTTCAGATAAGCTTCCTGACAGTTCAGATTTAGAAAGATGCTTTTCACTATTGTTCTCATATTAAGTACTTTAGTATTTGATGAATGCCAGTACTTTGGATTTGAAGACAAAACTTGGCCAGGTCATACAGAGATTTGCCAGAAGAAACAGTTTTGAGACGGAAGAATATTTATGGTGAGCTTGGTCAAACATTGGAGTAGGTTGACCAGAGATGTGGTGTGACTGTCCGTGGAGAGAGTAAAAACCCAACAGGCCATAGCCCAGGACAGTCTGCTGTAGCTGTAGATGACTCTGCTTGAGCAGAGGGGGTGGCCTAGGTAATCTGGAAGTCCCTTTCACAAAAGTCAAGCATTTCTTTTGGATAATTTGGGGTGTGGTTTTGTTTTTCTGCAGTGTGACATCACTGCAACATGAATTCTGTAAGAATTCCATAGACTTTCATAAAAGCATTTAGTGTTAAAACCTTGGGAAGGCATAAAAAAGCAGAGTAATACTAAATATATCGCTTCAAAGTATTTCTCTTTTATGGCCTTACACTATTTTGTGTGGCCTTCGCAATTTGAGCAACACTACAAAGAAGTTACAACGTGACTACATAATTCAATGTGAGCTCATGTAAATTTAGTTGGATAAGTGCAGTTTGGTACCAAGTGGGCATCATAGGAGTGTTTCCTGAGTTCTCATACAAATTTTACAGGATAAATGAAATTTCAAGGTGCTAAATACTGATTTGGGCCCCTCAGTTCCAGAAGGACATAGAACTCCTTGAGAGAGTCCAGCGCAGGGCCACCAAGATGATTAAGGGAATGGAACGTCTTCCTTATGAGGAAAGGCTGAGGGAGCTGGGTCTCTTTAGCTTGGGGAAGAGGAGACTGAGGGGTGACCTCATTTATGTCTATAAATATGTTCAGGGTGAGTGTCAGGAGGATGGATCCAGGCTCTTCTCAGTGATGGACAGTGATAGAACAAGGGGCAGTGGGTCCAAGCTGGAGCATAGAAAGTGCCATGTGAATGTAAGGAAAAACCTTTTCACTGTGAGGGTGACAGATCAATGGGACAGGCTGCCCAGGGGGATTG
Source organism: Heliornis fulica (assembly GCA_013399135.1). Lineage (NCBI taxonomy): Eukaryota > Metazoa > Chordata > Aves > Gruiformes > Heliornithidae > Heliornis > Heliornis fulica. Next base: position 404,031 of record VXBZ01005295.1, on the reverse strand, counting down.
TGGAGTCTCCTTCTCTGGAGACATTCAAGACCAATCTGGGCGCGTTCCTGTGTGATTTAATATAGGTGATTCTGATCAGGCAGGGGGGTTGGACTAGATGATCTCTCAAGGTCCCTTCCAACTCCTGATGTTCTGTGATTCTGTGATTGTTTTGAATCAACTGGTCTGTATATCTCTTCCTTGCTACAGACATTCACAGCTAAAACTTTCCAACACCATGTGTTGAAATTAACTTTGGCTTAGAGAAATACACCACTCTCAATTGGGAAGTGCTTCATTACTAGTTAATTTTGATGACAAACTTTTGCATATGAAAGTAGTAGAGGTTTGAACTTTGAGAGAAAACTGAATCTCAGTATTTTACCAAGTTATGTTGTATTGGCAAATGATACACTTGCTTTAAAAAAATGATAAGAGACTGTTGCGTAAAGGAAACAGCACTTTAATGTTGTTGTAGAATAAATCATAATTTTTATGGAGGGGAAAAGAGACCACTCCATTTTCTCTATTTACACAAGAAAACATATAATGTCTTATTGAAATTTTGCCAAATACATTCCCAGACACAGTTCTGTTTGCCAAATCTTTTGAAGGATTTCTTTATGGATTTTTTTGGCAGAAGATGTAATTTTAATGGAAAAGCATAAGATGTACCAGATGCAGTTTTCTGGATTGCCATAAATGGTTAACATATTATTGGAGACTGTTGTAAATGTCTGGTTTACAGCAGTGCATGTTGAATTTTGGCTCAGGTCTTTTTTATTATTCAGTCTTTTCATACGTAGAAAGTACGTGTTTAAGTCCTTTTCAACTGTAAGATTCTATTTTAGAAGGAAATATTCCATTTTAAAAATATGTTTAATGATGGGAGTTGCATAGTTACTACTGTGGATGGAATTTAGTCCTTAAAAGTTGGTCGTCTTTGACATAAAATCCTTTTGCCAGGAAAAAAATTAGAAAACAGCAGCAATGTTATTTGAAAAATTAGAAAACAGCAGCAATGTTTAATTGAAATTATTAATACATTTGTTTTTAAAGTTATCATGAGAATAAAAATTGTGAAAGCAACTTGCAGTTGTCTTTGTAGAGCAATAGCAACAGTATGAGATTTACTTGAAACTTTTTTTCAGATATTATTTATCTTTGTGTCATTAGTTCATTAATTTTCTTTTACTTTGTGGATATCCCAGTATCAACTCAGCTTCCATGTGTGCTCCTGCAACTATTATCATTCCATAATTACATTGCACATGTTTTCCTTCAACATTGGTGTTCCATTTAACCACCTTTACAAAACAGCGTAATTGTAAGTAAGTTTAAATTGAAGCCGTAGATCGGTTCTCCTGTGCCTCACCCTGGTGTTTTAAGAGAGAGAAGTGCTGAAGAGCAGTCGCATTACTGGAATGGATTTCAGTGCATGTGGATGTAGTTGTTACAAGACATATTGTTGTGTAATATATATAATTTTGTTTGGATTTAAACTTGTTATGAATAAGGAGCTTAATCCATATGTTCCTTGAATAAGAACTTTCCAGCAAGGCACTAGTTAGTTTGCTGTACACTGTACTCTGTAAAGTTCATAATTGTGAAGTAAAATGTTTATATAAAATATGTGAGTTATTTGAACAGGACATATTAATTTGTATCTGTTTCACAGCCTAGCTCTTTCATGTGTGTATATATACCAATACTACGTGCGGGTTCTCACAGAGTTACTGCTGTTAATTGAGAACCAGGTTGTGTTAATGTAATTATGGCATGCGTTTATTAAAGGTTGAAAGTCACATGGAAACTAGAATGGAATGTTTTCCATGCATCCCTGATGATTTGACAGGTGTGAAATTGTACAAAAGTCACTTTTCTTACAAAGATGCTGAGGCTTATTGCAAATCAGCTACGAGATAGAAGAAGGCGTATTGTTTGTGGGGTTTGTTTTGTTTTTTAAATGAAGCCATTTCAGTTGGGATGAGCCCAGGAAGTGTTCAGATGGTACGGAAAACAAGTGTGTCTTCACATGGAAAGTCCATGTTACATCAGACTTTTGAGTGTGATTAAGACTTACTTGTACTCTCAGTAGGATAAAGTAACTTCAGAGGTACTGTCTTGCAGAACCACAGTTTGGTGAAAAAGGAGAGTTTGCTGTCTTGAGGTGGAGCCATTTGTAGTTTATCTTCCAAGAATTCTTTGTACCTTGTAATTGTTTGTTTTCTTGTCTGAGAATGTTTTACTCCCATTTCTCTGTATTTGAGCTAACAAGTAATTAGTGCTAGCAGAATTTTAGAGTTACAGAGAAATTGGTGCCTTGAAATTATTAGGCAAGAGGAAATATAATGATATCAAGCCATGGCTCCTTTTAAGGAAGCAGGCTACTACTGTTGCATCTCCCTCATTATCACTGATGTCATGATTGTGTAGGCAGTAGACAAATTACTGATTAAGGTCAGGAACTTCAGAAAGGTGGCAAGTTCCATCACTAGGGAATGCAGAATCTAAACTCACCTCATGGGCTTCTAATAGTTTCATGCTTGTGGAGCGGAAAAACCGGGTCATTTGTGAGGCCAGGAATGTAATTATCGGTGTTGTGATATCCTGGATGAACCACTATCAGGACCTAGAGCCCATGTGCAAAAAGGGGCAGAAAATAGGTGTAGTGACTCCCAGCATGCTCCTAGACAACCTGATATTAATTAATTTATAATACTGGCTTGTTCACTTAGCTTGCAGGCCATAGTGCTGGGCTAAAAGTGTTTCTCAAAATCAGAGGTGTTTCCCACTTTCAGTTTTGTCCTGGTTCATGGTAGCTCTGGCATTTGATCTGTGCCATTTTTAACTGGATAACTGTATTTCCCAAAATACGGGGAATGTTGCATAAATCTCTGCAAGGCCTTTCTTGCCACTCTTAGAGTACTGAATCATGAAGCACAGCACTGGTTCTGGGATGCATGAGTGTGTCCCAGGGTGCTGTTTCAAGAGCTTATGATTTGAAGTAATCGCTGGTCAGGGTGACACTTTCTCATTAAAAAGATTATTTTTATTTTTTTAAAAAGCACCATAGTATTTGTTTTAAAATTTAGGTGTGTGTTAAGTTTTGTGACAAAGCTTCAAAGTTTCTGTTTTGTTTATTTGCTGTGATGTAACATTTTGTAGGTGAGATCAGAAAAGAAATGTTAGAAGATGTACAGAATAAACTAATGAATCTTATTAACAGCACGGAAGGAAAAGTGGACAAGTAAGTTTTCCATGAAAGACTTGGTATACGGTTTGGGGTTTTATTCCTCATAATGTACAGATGTGTTACACAGTTGCAAGAGTATTGCAGAACTGGACTTCTGTATGTGGTCTTGGAATTATACTTTGATTATTTTAACATTTTTCAGTTGCCTGGTGGTAATTTTTATAATTTTTTTAATAGCAAGACCAGTGTGTGTATAAATCTGAATTACTGATGTGTTTAAGTAGAATTTCATTTCAGTGTGCAAACAGCGATGAAAGTTCGAAGTGAGCATCTGTCCTAATGTGTCAGGTGTGACCAGCAAGCCCTTTTCACGTAGGACTGGGTGTTGTGTAAAATCTACCTTCCTTGATCTTTTTTTTTTTTCCCTTCTCTTTACCTGCTAGAACTGAAATGGGGATAGACAAATGAGTTTCTCTGTCCCATTCCTTATATCTTAATTTGGGACTTGTGTTCCAAATGTGCTTAAGTATCTCTTTAAACACTTTCCTGACTTAAAGAACAAACTTTCCCCAAGTTGTAGCACTTAAAACCTTCTCACATACAATTCAGTTTAACCTTAAACTGTATACAGGATTTCTAATACTGCCCAAATTGACTCTTAGTGTATAAGAAATGTTTTAACTTTTAAGAGAAGAAAATTGGTGAGGTGCCTCTTTAGTTCCTTGTATTAGATTATTACTTTGTGTTATAAATTAGGCAGGAGTATGAGGAATAAATGCATCAGTGTTAGAATATCGTCTGTTAAGAGCAGGTTGGATAACAAACTGCCTTTTGTTCTACAGGCTCCTGATGAGAAATCTCTTTGTTGGACATTTTCATACTCCAAAAAATAAACGCCCTGAAGTGTTAAGGTTAATGGGAAGTATTTTGGGAATAAAAAAGGAAGAACTTGATCAGGTAACACTTTGCAAAAAACTAAACTTCCTTTTTATTTGTGGCATGCTTACCTGAAAATAGAACAATTTGCTGCTGAATTAAATGTGGCTGTCCCTTCACTTCTTGTCAGGAAAAGTACAGCGTTTGTTGTATCATCAGAATTAATTCTTACGCAGGGTATGCTGAACTTCATGAAATCTTATGATATCATTACTTTAATAGAGGGATCTCATTTTGCTGAGGAATACTAATGCAGAAAGGAATGGATTTCACTTTGTGCTGTTGTGTATAATAGCTGTAATACATCAGTTACAGAAAATTAAGCCAGTTTTATATGTAGCGCTAAGTATTGTGAAGAGTGTGGGGCTTATATTTTTAAGTACCTGTTTAAAACCAGGAGTTTAGACATCCAGTTTTGAGGAGGCAGAGAATAAGGTTTTGATAGCAATTGAAGTTTTTATTTATCTCGAGAATTCCTACATAGTTATTATGAATGAATATAATGAATGGGCACAGTGTTGTAGTTTCTTTTATCTGCTGCTTTATTTTTGTTTTTCTAACTTTTTTGTTTTAATACTTTGTAGTTATTATCTGAAGACCAAAGAGGAGTTACAAGATGGGTGACTGGCTGGCTTGGCGGAGGAGCTGGTTCAAAGAGTGTCCCTAGCACACCTTTGAGACCAACTCACCAGAACATTTTTAATAGTGTAAGTACGAATCGCATGTTTGCTATATTTGAGTAGAAAAATGGGGCAGTTGCATATTAATGCTGTGTTCATCAGTATATGGAGCTTCGTTTACTGATGCTGCTGTATCTTTCTTGTTTGTATGTTTTGTAAAACTGCCTTGACATAAGAATGTTTCTGTGGTAAATCAGTAAGTGTTGATGAAAATCATACTTTGCTCACTGTTAGGCTAATACAGAACTCCAAATACTGCCCCGCTGGTTCCTGGGAGTACTGACTTCCTAGTACAGACTTCTGTCCTGCAGACTTACAGTGCTGGAGGTTAAATACATCTGGGAGTCCAGAATTCTACAGTATTCATCCGTGTAGAAGACCATGACATCTTATTTTGTGACTGTGTTCTAATATGTCATTTACATTTAATTTGAAAAACTTTCTCAGCTGCTGCAGCTAGTTCCTCTTAAGTACAGCATATAAAGTTGGTATTTTAAGCTGTCAAATACTGTAAAGCCACAGTTTTCATAGCAAGGTCCATAGGAGCAGTTATCTATGGAACTCTCCGTTTTGCAGACCAGCAAATAATACACTCATGGATAGAGCACTGAGGGACCGGGCTTTGTGGATTAACTTTGGGTTTTTGCTCACTCAGCTAGAAAAGCACATTAAGGATTGATTCTTGTAAACTATCTTGAAGTGTAGGGATTGGGTTTTGCCCACTAAAATAGTGCAGGCTCTCAAGCCTTCAGAGGATTGTGGTCTGATTAATGACAGACATAAACGAGGAATATTAATGCAGTTGTATGTAGTACAGGCTCTACTAAGCAAAACCTTATCTTGTGATGCTACTGACAACTTAATCATTCCATGCTTCCTTTATTCAAGACTTAATAAGAAAGCAATGATTTTTAAGAGAAACGTTTGTTTATGTGTTTCTGGAGGAGTGATTTGCTTGAGCATGGACGCGAGAAATCATGTGATGTCACTAGTAACATGGGATTCTTGTAAAAATTGGCTTTAATCGATAAAGGAAGTATGTGTTTAATCTTTATCAGTTTCACATAAATACCATTTAAGGACAAATCAAAAATCTGTGTAATTTGAAAATTATTTTCTTTGTTACTCCCTAATAACTACTTGGTACAAAGTATTTAGTACCAGAACAAACTTTTCGGAGGCTGTTGACAGCTTATTGTTTTATGTATGTATGGTTTTATGCATGTTTAGCTCACCTACTTTTCAACAGAACATCCATAAAATAAAATAACTAGTAGCCTCTTGTAGTCTTTTTCAGAATTGTTTGTGAAATTCCTTGAAACAGAATCTTGCCCAAGCCTTCCTCCACCCAAACTCTCTGTTCATGATATGACACCTTTAGGAGCAGCAGGATCTGGTAAAATGAGCAGTACTCCATCCAACAGTCAACTACAAGGTAACATTTGAAGGAATATTTGAATCTTTACACAGAATGTAAATAAAGGGAGAATTTCCAAGGTTATTTTGATGATTCTGTGCTTCCACACTTTTGAACTGTGAATTAATTATGTTTATGCATATTCAAAATAGTAATTTCTTTTTTAACTCGGCAATTCTATTTGGAACTCTGCACCGTCTGTGTAATATAAGATCCAAATCTCCAGTTTAACTGATCCAGCTTGTACTTAATTTTTTTACTTTCATTTAAGGCTTCGATACAATTCTGCTGATTTGCAGAAGGCTGTTTTGATTGCAACCTTTAAGTATAAGCTAAAAAAAAAACCAAACAACAAAAACTTCACAACCCAAACCCCTATTGTGTAGATCTATAGAGTTATGTTAAGAAACTCTCTTTAAGTTGGCTAATGTTGCCTATTACAAAGTATAAATGTCTACTATGAAATACCAGTTTATCTCTGAAAACGGGTGGGTTTTTTTAATAAACCTAAACTAAATTGAATTTTCTTTTCACTCCTCTTCTTTGTAGTACAGTAGTAATGTAGTAGGTAAAGTACCTATTCTACTTGGAAAAAACCCCTATTTCCTTGTCTGGAAAAACTAAATTCTTGGTTCCTCTTATCCATTCAGAAGCTAAATTGCTGGCTTGTAAATCTAGACACCCGTCATGTATATTCCTATAAATGTTTGCGTGCTTTACGTTTTCTGTTCCTAGAAATAAACCATATGGTGATAGTTTTCAAGTGCTGGACACAGATGTTAGTATAATATCCACACAGATATGCATTTATGAGAATTGGGATTGTTACATGACGAAAGACCTCTTCTAAAGCAAAAAATTCAGAACAAAATCACCTATCCAAACAATTAGTATGCTGTGGGAGTGTCAGTTTTTGCTTGATGTCTGGTGTAGGAACCTTGAGACCAGGTTACATGTGGAGCTGAGTGAGGATTCGATGGGCGGAAGTGAGGAGGGCAAGTCAGTTGTTAGCTTTTTTAAAAATAGCTTAATATTTTTCTAATTAAAACTGCAATTTTGTTGGAATTTGACTAATGAGCGACTATTAGGTTTTGTCTCAAGACTTAATTGTGACTCACTACCCTGATATTTATTGGCAGGGGTTTTCTTGGGGTGGGAAACCACCTCTGTGCCACCATGTTGCAACACAGGGCCTTTGTGCCTTTGCATAGTGCTACAGTTAACGTGACAGATAATTCGTGTGTGATGTTGCATAAGCGAAGTTAACCTTAGCTCGGGGCGCTCATATTACTTGCCACTGAGGTGTACAGAGTATTTTGGGGGTAGCCTGAGCTTCCTGGATCTTTGCTGTCAACAAACACAGTACGGTTGGTAGGTCCTGGGAGTGCCCTTATCTTTTAGTCTTGTAACTGGTGGCCTGAGGTGTGGAGACAGGAGTTGTTCAGCTAAAGAAGCAGTGGCAGATGAGGTCCAGGATGAGAGAAGATAGAATGAAAGTGTGTGAAAGCGTCTGCAGTCCATGGCAAGCAGACAGGATCTTCATGTTGTAAATGCCATAGGCAGTTGTAGAACTTGTTTGTGAACAAATGTTCTAAAATTGAGTAGGCTTATGGATGCTTTCTAACCAAGTGTTTTTGTTGCTGGTTTTGGTTTATCATGGGTTGTTTTTTTTCTTTTTTACGTTTCAGATTCTCCAGTCTTGGGAACGGGCAGGAGACCAGATACAAATCCATTTTTAGCACCTCGATCTGCAGCAGTGCCCCTCATAACACCTGCCAGCAAATCTGGACATCTGCTTATGAAACCTATTTCCGATGCATTGCCTACTTTCACGCCACTGCCAGTGTCTCCTGGTGCTAGTGCTGGTGCTGTACTAAAAGACCTCCTAAAACAATAGATGACCTTGCATCAATATGATAGTAGCACTTTAAGGAACATGAGAACACTATGCTGTATATAATTTACCACAGTGAGGCCTTCTGTAAAAAAACAATGTACCGGTTTGCAATTGTACCTTGCTTTTCTTGTAATTACGAGCCAACCAGTGCTTTGGAAATTCGGATGGTGGCATGAATAGATGCTACCCTTGCAGCAGGTGTTTGTTTTGGCCATTGATTAATTCTTAAATTGAGGGGAAAAAAATACAAATCTGCCTTGTTGCTAGATTGTAGTAACAAATTGAAGGATTTTAAAACCTTAGTTATGCCCAGAGTTGTTTGTTATGCATAGACATCATTAACTTTTTGGTGTTGAGAACTGATTTTCCATTTAAAATGATCTGCTGTTGGCAGTGGGCCCTCAAGAACCAGAATTTAAAAAAATAAATAAATGTAAAAGTCTCCAGCCAAAATTCATCATCTTTGAGGCATTCAGTGAATGACACAAGCTCCAGAGAATAAGACAGCATATGGGAGGGTGATTACCAAGCAGCTGCAGTCTTCCCACGTGTGATTTATGACATCTATTTAATGTACCTTAGGATTTTTATCTCTTCTGTGCAGGAGTAGTCACATTTGGGGCAGTTTGAGGCATGTCAGATGCCTTAAATGTGGTTTGACACACCCACCCCAGCCTCTTTTAGAAATCTGATGCATCACCACCAAGGAGGTAACTGTGGGAGGGAGTGCCTAATTTTCTAGAGGTGTCCATGTGATTAAGAGCTGGGTTATTTAGCAAAAGATAGGTTCACATCGCAGGATTGTAGGGGTTGGAAGGGACCTCCATATATAGACACTTTAATGGTCCAAGATGTATACTTGAGAGTTACTTTATCTTGCGAGATTTTGTAGTTCCAAGTATAGGCTTAAAGCTTGAACGCATGTATAGAATTTAAAGGGAAAAGGATGCTTACTTATCTCAAATGTGTAAATAGGTCTTTGTAAGACTAAAGCCAAAGTCAATTACTCTGTAAATTTTGCTGTGATAACTTGTGCACTTTCATTGGCAGGTAAAGAGGGAAGTTGCATACTAAAGGGTGAAAGTCATCTTGCAGAAGTCATCTCAGTTTAAATTATTTCTAAATCTTTTTATAAGCCATTCCTTGTTTAGCCAGTGCTAAGATAACTGTTGTGCAAGTTCTATATTAGAACTGTCAACCTTTACTTTTCATTTTCATTAAGATACTGGATTAAATTGTTGTAAGAGTTATATTTAAATAAAAAAAATACTGAAACTTGTACAGAATCAACCAAAACAATGCAAGAAGTCTTTGCATTTATTTATGAAGAGGTCAAATAGGGAATTTGGTTTGTTGCCTTGAAATCTAGCAAATCTTTTTTTAAGATTTGAATCCCAAAGGGTAATGTTTTGTGGAAGACTTAGGCAGATTTGGAAGTGGATTGAATATATTGAATTTTTATTTTAAATTTTTTACTCCGTTACGGAGAAGGTAATACAATTGGCAGTTTGGTTTCTGGAAGGATAGCATCCACACACAGATACCAAAGCAAATTCTGTATTGCATAATAAATGTAAGGAGAATTTGAAATTATGTCTGATAGAACACTGAGAACATTCAGTTTGATAATTCAGATGTGCATCTTCACTTAAATGGGACTGGAATAGTTCTATAACATATATATATATATATGTAAAGAAAACTGATAGCAGATGGCTTCTGTACAGTCTCCTTCGCATAGTCATGTCTATTTAAGGATATATAGCTGCTTCAGAATTAAATTGCCTTTTGGTGAGCCAAAGCAGAAGGAAGTGTTCGGTTATTTTTAAATCCCATTTATATATTATAAACCTCACATGGTCTTACGCTGCTCTGTGTTCCCGAGTGTACTAACCAAGCCCATCTTCTGTGCAAATTTTTTCTTTAATTGCTGAAGACTTAATATGCAGGTGTTTTTCTTACAGGAAGCTTTATAATTGCTAATAAGAGAAACAAATGGCCTTACCATGGCGTCGCATGCTGTAAATGAGCTCCATTTCTACAGTAAGCGATGAGTTTGAGGAGGGCAATCTAAAGCCAACTAAGTTATTGAAGAACCTCAGAATTCCTTGTCAAGCTAATTTGGAGAGACAAAAATCCTCCCTAGGAGAGATAGAAGAAGCTTCAGTTGTAAAGTCCTAGGAAGTCTGTTGAACTGTGGAGAAAATCCTCGTGGCATAGAGATTTCTCTTCTAGCTTTATTCCACAAATACATTGGTGGGTTTTGTGGCTGTGGTAGAAATAGAATCTGCCCTGTGTCCTTTCCCACTGAAAAGTGCAGAACAACTTCCTTGCCTTGTTTCTTCCTTCTTTCACCATTTCATAGGCTATTATAAAACCTGAGCATTTGGTTTTTTTGAAAGATTAGCAGATACTTTTGTTTCCTTTAATTTTTGTTATGTAATTACTTTGTGCTTGGTAACTGTTTTGCATATATTTACCAGTTTCCCACGTGTAAGTATGTGACTCAGATTGTCTATCCTGTTAATTGTGTGGGTCTGTCACACAGCAGTGTGTGTGGAGTTCTCTGTGGCATTCAGGAGCAGGTGCAGCAGCTGAAAATTTCTGAGTTTTGTTTAACTATTGTCCTTCACCTTGATTTTGCAAGGAGGAAAAGGGTGTTTCCTCCTGGTTTTGATCTAACAAGCTGTTGGTTGTGTTCAGTGGAATCTTGCAAACTTGATACCAAGGAGAAAAAGTGTTACAATTTTCTGTTGACTTTAGACTTTTTTCTGTTCTTTGCTCATCCTGTGTTCTGAGTTTAAAAAAAAAAAAAAAGTAACGGAATAACTGATCCTCCTGATTTTTATGTAAAAGAATGCACTTTTTAAAAATCCCACTCTTTTTTTCTGTATTAAATTATTTAATTAATGCATCACGGTGAAGACTGGCTATAGTGTTCATTTGGGGCATGCATTTGTGTAGATCGATTGCACATTTAGGACCTGTATGCTTGTTGCGTAGGTTGAACTTTAACCTTTCCTGCTGAAAAGAAAGGAGATGATGTGCCCTTCCTGCAAGTGGGTGAGAAGATGAAATAAGTTTGCTAGCATCTGCACTCCTTTACTGACAGTAGAAAATGTGCAGGTGATGTTTTTCTTTTTTTCAGCAAAAAGGGTGTTCTTCACCACCAAGATGAGAAAACATCTTTCTGGATGTACCTTGCTGTTTGTGAGTATCCTGACAACCAAAACCAGTATCATCCAGGATGTGCAACGGGAGAGTTGTCTTCCACTTCCCACAGCAGTGAGAAAAACAAATACCACTCAGAGAAGAGGATTTATTGTATGTGTTGTATCAGAACTTCACCTTTGCTTTTGTCGGTACAATTGCTGCTGCTGAAGCGTGAGTGACAGACTGTGGTCTCCTGATTGTCCCCAGAGAACTACAGCTGGAGACTCAGCACTTGCTTTCTAACATGCCAGAGAAGAGGCCTCAGGCTTCAAGACCATTCTTGTTACCAAGAAAGCAGTGTTGCAGTTTAGTGTTGGTCCTCATGCTGATGAACTTGTCAGCAGTGGAGTTTTGGTTGTGTACCAGGTGGGAATTGCAGTGAAAAATGGGATGCCGTATTTGGCAGGGAACGGACCAGAAATCCTGTGTCCCCATGGCTCAGCCAATTTTTCAATGCTTGTGATTAATCATTTGTTTTATTTTGATCCATTTAAAAAGTGTTAGAGGAAGAAGATGGTAATGTTTGAGTCAACTATTACTATAAGTTTTTGTCGATAACAGAATTTAGAAGCCCTGTCACATGCATGTGTCAGCAAGCACTGACAGACTGCAGACTGAGCTAATCAATACCATTTTTTGTTAATTAGCAAAGAGACTGAGCCTGACCCTTGCTGTACCAACAGCCTGGAATGTTCTCCCTCCCTTAGTGTAAAGGAGACCTAACTCTGGATATGGTGTGAGCATCAGCCAGTATTGCCAAGGCACAGGGAATCTGGTAGCACGTATGGCTGTGTGATTAGGTTTTAATTTGAACATCGGGTGCTGCCTTTGCTACTCCAGTGAATTTCAAGATGGGCATGCAAGATTGGTTGAACTGCAGCCTGGCCAGGTTTGGGGCACAGACCAGAGGTTCTGCAATTGGAGGCAGCCAGGAGGTATTCTAAGGAGATGGTAACTGTTAGCCATGGCTGTAGCACAGTGACACTGTATCTAATGTTTGATGGTCATCAACAGTCCAAGAGATGAGAGAAAAGTAGTATGTAATGCCCACAAAAGGGTGTGTATTTGCCATTTGCCAGCTGTGAAGGGTGTTCCATCAGGGGAGCCAAGTTGGATGATTTACCTTGACCTAGTTAAAGCAGACCAGTAGTAGCTCCTGGCTCCTAGGATGGGAAGCTCTGCTGAACACCTCCTTCTCTGGAGATACACAAGACCCATCTGGACACATACCTGTGCAACCTGCTCTGGCTAACCTGCTTTGGCAGGGGGATTGGGCTCCATGATCTCTGGAGGTCCTTTCCAACCCCCGTGAATCTGTGAAACACAACCCTCTGAGAACAGGAAGCCCAGAAGTATAATGCTTTAAACCTACACTTTTGTAAAGTAAGGAGTGGGGACCTAAGGTTTTTGGAATTTGTACTTTGGATGCTGCTTGGACGATCTGGGGGAGCAGCGCTAACAGAAGTCCACGTTGAATTTGACAGCAACACCTGGATTTGTACAACTCAATAAAGGTACCCTAATTTATACCACTTGGGTACCTTGGATCCGTGCGGTTCCTGAACAGTAAGTATGCTCGTATCAATAAACGTATGCTTCGCTTAACAACACGGTGGCAACTGGGCCTAAGTACAACAGCAGGAGACAGCAAATAAACCAAATAAAGCGAGTTGGATAAAAATATTAGTCCCTAAATGGGAACATGTCTAACACATGAGATCTGCAAACATTATTTCTCTGGAAAATTGGTAAAGACATTTAGTGATCCTGAATGTTTTCAGGTGTAGGTGTCTGAGAAACTGCATGTAGGAAGGGAAATAAATGATTTGGATTGTCACAGGGAGAGCCAACCACAGGAAGATAGGACAAGGGGGAATGGATTGAAGCTAGAGGAGGGAAGGTTTAGACTGGATATCGGGAGAAGCTCTTCATGAAAAGAGTGGTGAGGTGCTGGAACAGGTTGCCCAGAGAGGTTGTCAGTGCCCCAGCCCTAGAGGTGTTTGAGGCTAGGTTGGATGGCGCACTGGGCAACCTTGTCTAGATCCAGGCCTGGAGGTTGGTGGCCCTGCCTGTGGCAGGGGGGTTGGAACTCTATGGTCCTTGGTGTCCCTTCCAACCCAGACCAGTCTGTGAAATGTTTGCTGTAGAATTAGCCTTTCTGTATAAATGTCTCCTCACGTCCTACAGTTTATTGTTACAAAGTACTTGAATGAAGCGTTTGTTTATAATAAAAGGGTGTTTTCAGAGTTACAGGCAAATCACTGAGTTGATTTCCGATTCATACTTAGGTATTTCATGTATTGGTTTACATGGATCCAACACTAAATTGAATGAGGAATAAAAATGTGGTAAAGAAAGAGGCTTGAATGGAAGACTGGAGCCCTGAAACAGTCATCAAACCAAAAGCTTTTCTGGAAATAGAATTGGAAAACATTTAGACTGCACTTGCTCTGCATGCTCAAGTAGTGAGCGCCAATAAAAATGAAGGCAAACAGAAGACTGCCTTATTTTTGACAATAGGAGCAGGAGCAGATGTGTTCAACAGTTTTCAGCTAACTTAGAGGAAGCTTATTATGAAACGACAAAAAATTTGTGGAGTATAGGACTAAAGAAAATGAATGGGTTATAACTCGTCTTGCCAGATCTGTCTGGACCCAAACCCAGACTCTGAGCAGCACACTGTCTGCAGGGTGCTCGGGATCAAGTGACCCACTGAGTGTCACCTGCAGGCTAAGGGCTTGTAGGTGGTACCTCCGTCATTGTAGGACTACTGACAGAACAAGGGCTGTGGTGTGCTGCTAGAAACTGCCTGCTTGGACTGGGGGTGCAGGGAGCCCTTGGAACTCTGGCTGTGAAGTTCTCCTGAACTCAACCAGTGTCTCTTTCTTCATTGTACTGGTAGTTGTAGTAGAGATGCTTTGCAGGTAACGTGAAGCCTGCACTGTGACTAGTAGATCTAGTGACACAAGAGATTTCCATTAGGAACTAAAATGAGCATAGATCAAAACCTGAAGGGCCAGTCTTCCAGCTCTGGAGGTATAATTAAAACTCTGGTGATGGGCAGACATCCTAATGGTGTGTTCCAGTGCCCAGATGCTGGAAGACTTAGCCACACATAACCCAGCTGCAGTGCCCATTCCATGGTCCCTCTTCTTGGGCTGCCAAAAGCAGCTACAAAGGCTGTAGATGAAATCTTAGAAATAGCAACAATTATACCCAAATTCCTAAGGTTTTGCTGGGAAAACTTCCTGTTTGTGATTTACAGGTGTCAGTAAGAAGCTTCAGTTACAGAGAGTGACAGAGTAAATGCAAAAATAAGTCCACGTACCATGAATCAGAACCAGTTTTCTGAGACCTGCAGTTGTTAAGGATAATCTCCAAGAAAATCTATGCCTGAAAGCCCAACACAAAGTCTCCTGGGCTGTGGTACTCATTTGCCTGACATTGTGGCCTTACCAATCTGTACTTCACTAAGCATTATATGGAAAGCTATTACATACAGATCCTTATTTGGTACCTTCTGTTCTTCTAGTACTAATGCAATTTAGTGAGAGGTTCCACTTAGGATAAATAATTCAGTTGCTACATACCTTTGCATTTAATTCAGTTACAGCTCTTAATTTCTAAATGTCAAGTGAGTTCTGATGAATTATTGCTCTTCATTTGCTTGATTTGTTCTACAACCTACTTTACTTTTAGGTAGATCCTCCCAAATATGAGCCTTTTTTCTTTATTACCACCTGTTTGGGGTTTTTTTAATTCCACTAAGGCAACCTCTTGAAGCTTCTCTAGCAGATGCAGATGAAGAAGAATCACTTAACTTTCTACTGTGATTTTTATCTTTTCTAAACTATTTTTATACTTTGTTTCATCTCTTGGCTTCGCAGACTGGCAGTTTTCCTGCTCTTGGTGTGTCTGAAAAAGAAATTATTATTAGCTTTCATGCTTCTTATGATTTGTTTCTCAAACTTTCTTGGCCTGCTTTTCTGTTTTTCACATTTAACCTGTCAGAGGTTTTGTTCCTTTCTATTCTCTTATCTGGCACAACTTCAGCTGCTTGAGTTTTGCCGTGAAACAGTGGACAAAATGGGGACTGACTGCTTTATCAGGCTCCAGCCATGGGCTCTTTTAGCAGTACAAGTGCTTTAGCTGGGAGAAGGGTCATTGAGTGCCATTGAGTTTTCACATGGCTGCTTGACCTGACCCCTCACAGCACCCAAACAGGCTGGAACCCTCTAGAAGAGCCAGGCTGCTTCTGCAGGGGAACTCTGGGTACTGCTTCACTCCTTGGGCTGTGATGGCCAGCACAAGTCAAAGCAGAGGGCCAGCAGATGGTTTTTGGTTGTTTGGGGGTTTTTGTAATCTGTGCTGCAAACTGCATCATTTAACAAGACTTCATAAGTGTTGCAGCATGAATAGAGCATTCCCTGCTCAGGGGAATTGCTACCTATAGCATTCCCATGTAGCAGCCCTCATGGCTGCAGGGCAGTGAATAAGGCTCTGAAACTACAGAGAGCACATGTCATCACCCAGTTACATAGCCAGTTTGTTTCCAGACAGCATACTTAAAACAACTCAAAATCAAACAGGTAAATTGTGAAATGGTATAATCCCTGCTATAGGTATAAGTAAATTAGGTGTAGTACTTTATAAATGGAAGAAAAGCTTACAAATGTATTATTGACTACTTAAATAAGTACAAAACAGACAAAATTAAGCCTCTCCTCATACAGAAACTTTTTCCTACTCCTATATTTGTCAGGCATTTAGCTCTGGACCTTATAAGATAAGGAAAATATCGAAGAAATATGTTTTATTGGAAAAAGAAACCAGAAGTCTTGGCTTATAAGTGCATCTATAAGAGTGAAGCATGTTTAAAACAGGAATGTTTTCCACCACTTGGATAGCAAGAAACTCTTGAAGAGAGGGATGACGTCAAATATTTTTCTACTCGGGGTTCATCAGCAGGGTTCTGGCAGGTGCCCTTACAAAAATAGTGCACATACTTGCGAACTTTCAAACATCCTGTTGAGAGATGGCATTTCCACAGACTTGTTTGGGTTTGCTCAAAACCTGAAGCATTTTAATGGAAAATGCAGGATATGCTTGATGCTATAGACGGTGATCTTATGCTCTGGTTAAAACCAAAGTGAATTGCCTAAGCAGACTAAAAGAAATATTAAAAAAAAAAAAAAAAAGAAGAAAGGATTCTCAACTAAATATGAAAAAAAGACAAAAACCCCACCACCCCACCAAACCCAAATTTAAGTGGAAATGTAGTACCTAGGAGAGGAGGAAGAACAGGTAAAGCTGATGTTTTACTAGGACCCATGGCCCAGCAGACAGGGATCACTGCCAGGTTCACTTGAAAGGGGACCTACTGTCTCCAGTCAGCTCCTCCAGTGTGCAGCCTGATGCCCTTGTTCCAGATGTGCCCAATGTGGAGCACAAGTTTGTAAAGAGCTTGGGAATCTGCAAAAGACACTGCAGTCTCAGTTGACTCATTAAAGCATAAGAGAAATCGGTCCTGAATATTCCTAAGGTAGGCTTTAGTATGTGCTTCTGACTGTCTCTGGTCATAACTGGAGACCGCTGGTTTTTCTTCCCAGGCTCCTGCAAAGGCTGAATGTTGGCTTGCTCAAACAGTGAAACAGACTTTAATCTTGGTCCAGAAGTATTTAGAGATTTAGGTCTTTCTTTATGGAAGGTCATCCTTAGCTGAAACTGCCCATAAAGGATTTACACTTGTTATTAAAGTGGGCTGGTAAACATCTTGTCACAAGATTAAAGGCCATTGTTTTCAACTGCGCTGTCTAAACTGACAAAAATGCAGAGGAGAAAAGACCACAGCAGAGCTTATTTACATGTCAATCTTATAAAATAAACAAAGCCAAACTAAATTATCTGTCTAATTTCAGGCAAAACGTGAATTACAGCTATCAGAGCTATGCTCCAGGATGAGATTCAACAGAATGAAAAGTAAAACAGCTAAGAGTGTCTGGGGCATCGTGGTCTTGGATGCTCATAACAACTCAAGGGGGAGCTGTGAGTTCTCAAGGAGGTATTTTGTCTTTTCTTACAGGATGGTGTTCTGTGTGCTTTTTACGGGGAAGTAGTTTTAAAAGTTTAAATGTCAGTCGCAAGGATTGAAAAAGCAAGAACATTGTACACAGTTGCAAATGTAGTAGCAAAGGGACCTGCTGAGAGCTTCACCAAAAATGCCGTGAAAAGCTATATTTTCCTGGGAAAGTTATAAAAAGTTTTTAGTTTGTTTGCTTACCTTACTTTTGTTGGGGAAAAAAGTCCCTTAGCCCAACTAAAGCATTCTTTCAAGAATATGACTCTTTTTTTGCCTGAGGTAGCGTTCTTAGAAAACACAGCCGATCATGAACATCAAACTTGATCCCACTGAGAGAGCTAGACCTGGAACTAGTATTGTCCTACAGCAAATGAAGTTCACTGGGCACAAGCTTGAGCTGTTTGGATTTTGGTACGTACCTGCTATATCCTACTATTCCTCGTTTACTGGAATGACTAATGTGTTTTCAGAGCAACAAAGCGGAGTCACCTGTCAGTTCATGTTGCATTTCAGAATGGATCCAGCAGTGCTGGTTACTTTTTTCCTAAAAAATATTAATGTTCTGTTAAAAACCACTATCAGAGTGACCACAGACCTGTAAAGATAGTTATAAGATGTAGAGTTAGATAAGGTAAACAGAAACATTTAAATTATGTGGTCAGGCTGGTAGGGTACCCTGAGAACTTCTGCCAGAACTTTAAAGGGGCGCTCTGCTTACTGTTCTTGGGAAGCAGTGACCTCATCGGCAGTATTGCCATCCCAAAGGAGTGCTTGTTTCCAACAGATGGGCAACATCCTCATGCGGGCAGCAAGGAAGGGATGCTGTGTTAGCCCTTTTTTCCATGGATTATTTCTCACAGGTGATGACTACACCATATTGAGACAACTGAGTGCCAAGAGATAGGAGCATAACTGCAACTGCTACACTTTCTCCTTCCTAACAAGCGTGACCTGCAAAGCGGCACAACATGACATGTCAGAGACTACATTAGCGGGACATTTTAGTTAGTGATGGTGATGTTTTTAAAATTACACGTTATGTTAAGTTTCACTGTTAATTCTTGCTTGTGTTATGTTTGGCTAGGAAAGGAAAATATGTGTGGGACTCTGCTTCTGAGCTTCTGGCCAGAGCCATCTGGAACAGATTATTGCATCATTCATGTTATGGGATAGCAATTACAATTCAAGCCCTGAATCAGCTGATAGTGCAGGTAGCCCACCTTTTAAACAGGAGAGGGAGCTCTTCCCCAAACACCTGGGAATTGTGATTGGGATGCTGTCCTTGGCAGTGGAAGAAACAAGCCTTACTCTTCTTCTGGCAGAATTAGGGTTTGAGACCAAGTTTCCCATGTGCTTAGTGCTATTCATGCTGCAGTAGGGTGAGATGCGTGTCATTCAATTGCTGCCTGTCATCTATTATATCAACCTGTGACAATAGCAGAAGCTTGCTTGTTTGGCAGTCTCCAAGAACACTTAGATCAACCTCCATAGTCAGGAGAGAGCCCAACTCGTGAATCTCACGGAGCGTAGGTTAGGTGCTATCAAAACACAATTCTTCCTGCGAACGCCCAGCAGTTGTGTTCTAAGTGTTTTACCAGTTTTGCTGGTAGAAAATCTGGTTCCATAAAGTTTGGTAGGAGCCAAATTAATGTTTTAACACCTAAAGCTTGGACATAGGCCCTTAAAGGGTCAGTTGTTGGCAAAGTCCTGTAGTGAACTCGGGTCTGTGTGGCTGTGTAAAAGATGTCTAAGACTTGTCACTTTCAATGACTTCGGGCTCGCACACCCATCACCATAAAGGTCTGCGTGATTTCACTCTGCTCCCACAATTTGACAATGTCCTTGCAAATGTTCAAGGGATGAACTTTAAAAAAAAATTATAATAATATCTCTGAAGGGTGCTTGGCAGATATACTTCTGGAGAAGTGTAAGCATAACCTCAGATAGAACTAAGAAAGGAGATCAAGTGCTGTAAACAATGAGGACGTGTTTCTGTGAAGCAGACTCTTTATTCAG
This sequence comes from Heliornis fulica, assembly GCA_013399135.1. Classification (NCBI taxonomy): domain Eukaryota; kingdom Metazoa; phylum Chordata; class Aves; order Gruiformes; family Heliornithidae; genus Heliornis; species Heliornis fulica. The sequence continues at coordinate 384,618 of VXBZ01005295.1, read as the reverse complement.
GAGTGCTGAGTGTGGCTAACTCTTACAGAGTTCCCTGACCTAAAACCAGCTTTTGTCGTAGCTTCCAGAAGCCGTTAGGTTCTCTGGTGCTGAGGGTTGCTGCTAACCGGATGTCGTGCGTTATCTGCAGGAACACTGTGTAATTCCAAGGAGGGTAGAGTTAAGGTTACATGACATAGCTTGTGCCCCATATGTTGATATATTACCCAGTTTTTGAAATCCAAGGCATAATTAGAGCTATGTTTTCAACTCTAGCTATGCACAAATCCATCTGGCAGGAGCATAGTTGCTTAACAGACCCCCACTTTGTACTGTGGATTTTATAATGTGGGAGGATACTTGAGACCACAGAAGTGAGAGTGACTGCTGGACCTAAGGTTTAGCCATCATCCTCAGTGAAATAGTGAAGATGTCAGCAGACGGTGTTGGAAGATGAGTGAAATTGTCTATGTTTTCATAGGGGGAATAGAAGATTTTTTATGTACCTCAAATGTCTTCCTTTGTGCAACACTTCATATCAAAGGGAGCTGTGAGAAGGGTTTGGCTGCATCTCATTATTTTGTGGCTGATGGTAGCTACAGAAAGGTGTTGCAGAAATTCCACTTAGCCATAACGTCAAATCCTTTTATTTAGGGAAAAAAAGTCACCACACTGTAAACTAGCTGGAGTTGTGGTTTGGTGCACTTTTTATACCTGTTTTTTTTTATGCACTCCAGCTGTCAGATAGAGACAGGAAAAATCAAAACATTTGTATGGTATTCCTTCTGAAGGGAGCCCCTTAGGTGGTCAGGTCTGGATTCACCTCCTGTCTCCAGCACTGAAGCATGCCTGCCAGTTGGCTGAAGAATCAGAAGTCTTCAGTCTGAGGCAGTTCTTCAGGAGCAGACTGGTGGTGTGCTCATACGGTGATTCTGGCACACGTACTATGATTCTTACCATGTGATGTTGAGAAAAATTCAGTGGATCTGCAAGCAAAGTATCCAGAAGTACATGAAGAAAAAGCTCTTCATCCACATGCTCAGAGCATCTGCTTTGCTGTAGAGCTGTTTCTCCTATTTTCAGCAGATCTTCATGCACCTAACATAGAGTAAGCGCTGCTACTTTTAGACTTCTTAGCTCTCCAGATGATTGACTGTATTGAGAAACACTGGTCTCACGAAGTAATGAAAATACTCCCTGTTAACCTTTCGCCACAGTGAACGTGTGTCCAGTCTTTGCTTTCTCTTGCCTGTTTTCTGACAAAACTTGCCTCTCACAATGAGCCTAGTGAGCTTCTTCAGACATCCCTTCTGCAAGCTGTTGTCAGGCTATTGGGAAGTCTGTTTAAATTAACCTAATTGTTTATCATTTATCCAGTATTTATCCATACTGTTTATGGTTCTTGTTTATCCACGGATGTGTTGACCTTGCTTCAGTGATTTTAGGAGTATGCTTAATTTTCCATGCAAAGCAAGTGATGTAAGTCACTGGGAGGCAGATGTCAGAAATGGCACCGAGTGCTGCTGTCATTTTTGAGAAGTAATTTGGGCAATTCCAGACAGTTAGTGAGGTACAGAGCTCTTACACTTCCCATGGGTGCCAATAAGACTTGTGGGTGCTCAGCAACCTTGAAGTAGCTCAAGCTTTTCTATCTCAAGATGGGTATCCGTGCTTAGAGGCCAGTTCTATCAATCTCTTATAATGACTGTTTCTCAGTCTGTTACAGAGAGATTGCTATTTTGTCAGACATTTCGTGTTCCTTAGGAATAAAAGTTTCCTCAGATGAAAAAATCAACAGAAATTCAAAGTAATCATTTAATGTCCATGTCTGTATTTAATTTCAGTGTCTATCTTGGGATCTAGCATGATCTTTGCAGCATCTGATTGCTTACCTCTTGCATCTCATAAAGGTTCTGCTTGACCTAGTAAAGCCCTGTCTGAGACAAAGTTGCAAAACACTTGAAAAATTACATTATTTCCTTCCTCTTCAGTCATAACTGGTGATGTGAAAGATATGTCTTCCCTGAAAAACATTTCATTTCACAAACCTCTCCCTTAACCATGGGGTCAGTTTAAAGAGAGCCAGTGTTTGCAGACAAGCTGTTTGTTTTCCTTTGAGCATTTAATTTGTTTATTCCTGTTTTCAAATAATCCCTAAGCAATATAGTTCCTGTAGCCACAATGGTTATGAATTCAAGTTATTCACCTCCCAGAGGGTCAGACCTTTCATCAGTACACCATTGGCACGAAGCAGTGAGTGTTGCATATTCATCGTCCGAGACACCGGCTCCAGGGCCTCCATAAAGCCTGACTGTTTCTTTTTTTTTTTTTGTTTTTGTTCTCAGAGCAAGGAAAACAATCCCTTCCCTTCTCTGGTCCCTTGATAAGGGTTTCTGTCCAATAACGGTGCTCTCTGCTCTGAGGCACATTTAACTGTGAAGTTTGCAGCGGGAGAGGCTTTCCTTCAAGCTGTTAGTGTTTTATCCTGGCAGGCTCCTCGAGGTTGTTGTGAGGAGTCTAGCCAGTTGGTGAGCTTTGTAATCTAAACCAGCTGTCCCAGGCTGAGGCCCCCATTTGCATTGTTTAACATACTTAGAAAATGAAGTGTTCATTTTTAACATTCCTCCTCCAATTGGTTTAATGCTGAATTACAGAAGAGAACTAAGCAAAACCAGGTGCTTTCTCTGTGTTCTCTCCAGTGTCTGAGGAGGTACAGACGGCTCCCGATCTTCTCCGTTACTTGCTATTTCATTCTTTGGACTATAAATGACTGAGGAACTGAAGTGCTAGAAGAGGGTAATGCTTGGAAAAACTTTCTAGTTATTCATCAGCACACACTCTGTTTTTTTCCACCTTTCCCCAACGGTTTTGGACATGCAAGAATTAAAAAGGTAAGTGGTATGTATGTAACTTTTTATTTACTGCAGGGAAACCTACTTGTGAGAAATATCTGTGGCAGGGATTTGATATGCCAATCCACTTGTAAAGCCATTTGCAAAGAGACAGGATCTCAGTGGTCAGAGGTGGGGAAAGACGATCTGTCTGTTATTAAAGCTGTGCTGTCCCTAATGAGTTCCTTCTTGATCTGTGCTTATACTCTGTGCTTTAGGAACTCCGGCACCCACAGGAGCACTGAATTGTGACAGCAAATGATCCCACTGGCTCCAGTGATTGATTTGAAGCTAATTAGTTACTATCATAGAAGTTAATTACTAATTAAAAATATTTTGCCTACTGGGCAAGCTACTGTGACCAGCTGAATATAGTGCTGATAGGTTGTGATGTATGTCAGTTAATAATTCTTGGGAGAATTTGAGATTGAAAGTAACAAGCAGATTGCGATGGTGGCTGGTCAGCCCCCAGTGCACACAAGGGAAAAGGATATAACATCTTGTAACAACGGAAACAAAAGTCCGTCTAGAAACTTATGTGTTTTGTCTGACCAATTTTATAGGGGATTTTGTTAACGTGCAGTGCTATGTAGAGTGTAGCACAGTTGCTAGGTCTGTTCACATTCAGCTGTAACCTGTTGCATTTCCTTTCAGTGCTCTTGCTATATGCAAAATGAGTATGCAGTCATTACACCAGTGCCTGCTTTGAAATCTCTTCAAAAAGATTTGAGGAATCAGTAAATGAAATGCAAGCCTAGATGGATAATGTTGTACTGTGAATGCTTTGCAACTGACTCTAAGGAAAAGTCTGTGCAGAATTTGCCTTCCCTTGTCACTCAGAAGCTGCCAACAAGCACAATCTGTCTCCACAGCACTGTGAACAACCATTTTAGGGTTTTATGTTTACTTTTCCAGTGCTTGTGCTTGTCTCCTCAGTTAAATTGTTCAAATGTGTTGGTTGCTGCTCGTGCAGAGTTTTTTCTGGTGCATTTGTAGGTCTTGTTCAGCAGCTCAGTTTGCACTGAAAATCAGAGACAGCACTAAGAGAAAGTTGGCAGCTTGCTTGGGTAGCAGAACTAAGGCTACCTAAAATATCCCTTGCTTCCTGTGCTAGTTTTGTGGGAACGTATTGTGTACAATTGTCATTCAGCACTAGGATTCAAGATAAGCAAGACTTATGTCTAATTGTATTGAGAAGAAATTTTATATAAGGCTGTGGCAAAGCACTGAAATCCCTAGTGCATTAAAAAAAAATAAAAAATCTTACTGTCCTTTCCTGGGTTTCTGTTCACAAAATACTTGGGGATGTGAGTTTAGTTGCTTGAGGTAAGGAGTTCCAAATACAGCCGGTCTCTTCTTTCCATTGCTGTGAAGAGACCCCAGTGTGTCCCACTATATGCCAAGATGATATAACTGGGGACAGCTCCACTGAAGATAGCTGCTTCTAGTAGCTGATGAGCTGGCACAGTGTGTCTTGCAGAACAACATATTACTCAAGACTGAGTAAAGGGACAGAATCTGGCCCTAAGAAAAGGGATTAATCTCAAACAGAGCCTCCTGGGGATGAAATGCGGTTTAGTGGTTAGAGCAACTGGCTTGGATTCAGGACCTCCTGCATGGCATGTCCGCAGACCTGCCAGTGTGTTGCACTATAAGCTTAGTTAGGCAGGGCATGTACTCTGGTTTACCCATCTGTAAAATGTGCATAATGTGCAAGAAAAACTTTGATAATAATACTTTATTGGATATTACGCATTTTTTAATAATCAGCAGCCACATGGGGTGTCATAAAAAATAGATCTGTTAATTGACATGTTTAGTCTGATTCTGATGCCAGCTGCATAAAACCAGAGTACAGTTAGTGACTCTGAGATCTGAATCTGGCCTGCAGTTTTATTACTACCGCTCCAGAGGCCAAATTCGTGTTAGCAGATCTCTGTGGAATACACTGAAGTGTCATTAGAAATTAATTTGTCCGTGTATATTTAATTCTATATAATGAGCTTGGATCTCGGAAGATTTTCAGCCTATTTTCTATGCACATTACAGGATACTGACTGCTTTCACACTGGCTGTCTGCCTTTCAAGCCCTGGAAAAGCACAGGTGAGAGGTGCACACAGAGATCTATGTTCTGGTTTGTGCTGCAGCGCTGTATGGCATGAGACTTAACTGGCTAGCAGGTGATTAGGAAGCTCTGTGGTCTGGGGTTTACATGAAAAGGAAACTGTGTGGTCTAAGGGTTTAGAGGGGAGAACTTGGAGCCAACAGGATTCTGGAGTTGAACATGGACTGAGCTTATTGTCTCATCCTTGCCAGCTCAGCAACATATCCCTGTAGAAACCTGGACCTCATTGAAAACCTGACTCTGCCTCTGAACTGAACACTTCTGGAAAAGGAAATAAGAAAAGCCATCCCACAGGAACGGGGACAGTGCACTTTGGTGGTGGGAAACATCCACGCATGGAAAAATTAAATAAATATTTTCCATGTATAGCAGGATCTTGTCTTCAGACTGTGTAATTTTGGACTGTGATCCTGAACGACTGCATCCTAGTTTTCATTTTAACTTATGCCCAACACCACTTTTGTTCAAGAGGAAGAGCTTTTGAGGGTGGATAGAAGTAAAGCAGTCCAGTTCTTGAAATAGCAGAAGCATTAGTTCTTCGTGTTCTTGGGTTCCAAGTGGACTTTAAATTAGGCAAAGCAGTTCCCAAAGGCACGTTAAGTTTCAATTCCTAGTTGATAATCCAGATATACTCAGTGTCCAGAGCTGTGTTTCTACTACCTTTGCCAGAAGGCTCTGAAATGTAGTTTTGGGGGTTTTCTTCTATTACACTGAAAATTTCCTGCATATGGAATGCTTATTGATATTTTTGTGAATTTTGAATCTGTAGGGGAAATGATTTTCATGTCCCTGAAGAATTTTTAAGATTTCTTTAAGGGCTTGTTTTTATCATCTAAAAAAGATTGTCTCCACTGTAATTTGTTAAAACATCTCATAACATAACTTGATTTTGAAGTCTAAACAAAAAGCAACTTGAAACCAAGATGATAGGAAGACGTTATCTCTGAAGATATTGAAACTGGTCATTTCAACAATACTGGGGTTTTTTTCTAGAGTAAAGTTCTAGAAAGTTGTTGAAACCAGTTCTACAGTGGTTTCAGTGTTTCAGAATCATTGTTTACTGTCCAAAAGAAAATAATTTTATTAAAAACTCTTAACTTTTCCTGCTAACCTAGGTGTAGTGTACACACCACAGCAAAGAAAAGAGAACAAAAAGGAGAGTATGTACATTCTTTAAAATGTCAGGCTGATTATACATTCTCCCACCAGAATAGATCTGCTTTCCGCAGTATGATACCAAAACATCTTGGAATGCCAAAATAAATGAAGGCAGGATTCTATGATAGTTGTTTGACACTTCTAGTAGTGGTTTTGTGTATTCATGCACCCAAGTGGCAGGTGCAGTCCAACTAATAGAGCCATGTGTCTCTCTTCATGTCCCCTCCCTAGTTCCTGCAATAGCCTACTTCCACTGGCTTATCCATCTCCACCCTTGTCTCCCACCTACAACTAACTACTTTTCCAAATATGAGCTAAGTACTTTGCTCTTCCACTGATTTCTTCCACAAAGTCAAAAAATAAGGGTTTTTTTATCATTTAACAACAACAAAAAAAGAGGGATCTTGAACATGCTCCATCCTTCTGCCCTCTGGTTATTTCAAACAGTTCCTGTTTTCTGGATATCACTTGCTTAGATTCCTCAGTATAACCTATTAACTGGCAGGATCCTGTGCTTGTGAAAATCCCTGCCCTGCCCTGGTGCTAAATAGCTATAAGCCCAGTCAAAAACTAGGTAGAGCAAGAAATAATTTTAATGGGCTTGGACACAATCATTCTCAGAGCTATAGCTGTTTTAGAATTGCTCAAGATCACTGATGAGGTGCTGAAGATGCCAGGTTGCAGCCCTGACAAAGACAAGGACCATAGGATAGGAAGGAACAAGTGAAGTTTCAAGCCTAAAACATGTGACATGTAAAGTTTTACCCTCTACTTTAACACAAACATTTTGGGTTTTAGAAGCCTGACTTTTATTAAGCTTGTGATGTTTTTAACTGTGGCTTCAGTTCAGTACAACAGCTAACATGTTGAGATATAGGTGCTGAAGAGTTGGTATGTGGTGTTTTAGAGCCCATCAGAGAATTTGGCTAGTACCTTTCAATGAGCCCTCCTGTTGTGGCAAAAACACAATCTCCAAACACAGAAGAATGTACTCCTGTGTTGGCAGCTGGTATGGAGCTCATCACACATCTCCCCTCACCCAGGAGATGAAAAGCCTGACGCTGTCACCAGCTTCTGAGTTAAGGGTCTGGCATCTGTGCTGAGGTCTCAGCTTCATGTCTTGCTGACTGTCCTTTGGTGAAGGACCTTTTATTTTGGTGTAATGTACAGTGCTGAACAATTGTACTAAGCATAGTAATCCAGATGAGCATTTGATTCTGCAACCTCTCATTTCACGGTCACTGAGTGTCCTTTGTTTTCTCATTTTAGCAACAATGCACTAATGGGTTTGACCTGGACCGTGCCTCTGGGCAATGCTTAGGTAGGACTTTCATTAAATCAATACATTTAAATTGAGGTTCAGAAATCCTGACTTGATTGAGTTAATGTTCTGCTGCTCTTCGTATGTTTTACTTGAGAAGGTCTTGCTGTGTGACAAGNTAAATGCGCGTGTGTATTTACATAGCACAAGTATATATTGATATTTGATACTGTCGAGATACTAACTGGCTGTCATTGCTTCTCAAAGAGCTGTGATGCATTGAGATAAGTCTGGGAGCTCAGTCTCATTGCTAGATGACAAGGGCTGTTTAACCTTCCCTTTCTCCTCCAGACTATTTGCTGTCTTTGTTGGGAGCCTCCACCTGGAGGCTCAGATAAAGTCTACCACTACTCAGGGTTGAAAATCCAAGTAAACTGTTGAGGTAATATAGGGAAAGACACACTTATAGAATATTTTATTGATGGCATTCAGTCTTCAGGGCAGCATCCTCTGTGTGCATTGAATCACTCATACAATAAGGGAAAAACCAGTGGCAGATTGCTTGCCCTGTCATAGCAGCCTACTTCTTTGTGCCCCGAGAACTAAGCAAGTACCGAGTTTGGCCAAACCAGTTTTACTTTCTTAAATTTAACAGCAGCTATCTCAATCAGAGCAAGAAGAAGGCCCGAACCACATCCCCAGGTCTGAACATCCCTGACTTTTTCTGTGGGAGGGAGCTCGGGAATTCCAAATCAGGATCCAAGTTTCACAGCTGGGCAAACCAAATCACCAGTGTTTGAAATCCTGATCCGCATGTTGTGGTTTGGACAGACCCACTAGCAGGAACAGACGGTAGTATGCTGTAGCCATGTGTAAATCAGTGGTTAAACCGAACATTTATAGAATAACAAAGGAGGCTTTCCCTTTCCCTCTACTCTCTAACAGGGAAGTAAAACAAGTAGAGCATAGGATATGTTGAAAATATAGGATGTTTCCTGTTTTAGTATGATCTAACTTCTAAGTGAGGCTCTGCAAGGAAGGATTAGCTTTGACATTCAGAAAGAGCATCACATTTTTTAGTGAAGCCTTGAGAAAAGCACACTAACTATTTTTTGATATGTCCAATTAAGAAGCAATCAGTCATTTAACTTTTGCAATTTCATTCCAGATATTGATGAATGTCGGACTATTCCCGAGGCCTGCAGAGGAGATATGGTGTGTGTCAACCAGAATGGTGGCTATTTATGCGTACCCCGAACAAACCCAGTGTATCGGTCGCCATATCTGAATCCTTATTCAAATATTTATCCACCACCCCCAGCACCAGGCCCTGTTCCCAACTACCCCACTGCTACAAGACCTCTGATCTGTCGATTTGGTTACCAGTTGGATGAAAACAATCAGTGTGCTGGTAAGTAATAGAAATCTTTATTCTATATTTTTGTTTATATTAAAGCTTGTCTGGTGCTGGAGAAACAATTGTTCTGCAACTGTCTTCTAGTTACTGTATGACTCAAGTCCAAACTTTTGAAGTTCAGCTACTTTTTTTAAAGGATGTGAGCTCTACCTTTCATACACTTATTCATTGCAAGCTAAGATTCAACTTAGTCCCATTATTTATCCAGGAAAACCACTTTTATGAGAGAAATAATTTTTTATGAGATAACCATCTGATGCCAGGGCATTAAAGACATGCCTCATGCTCATGATGGTGTCCTTGAGAAAGCAGACAGGTGGCCTTCTATTTGAAGCATTAGATGGGGACTAAGGAAAACTTGATCCTGTTCTCAGCAATACGTGACCTTGTTCAGATTTCTGAACCTTGGTCTTCCTCTTTTAAACTGTATAATAAGAATTGTTTCCTTCTGTGCTTTATGTTCTTCACTTAGACTGTGAGTCCTCTGGTGTCATAGGTTGCTTATCTAGAGGGTGGTACACAACTATTTGCATTACAATTGCTTTAATGGCTATAGACTTCAGCTGAGACTGGAAGTCCCTTGCTCAAGTAAGTGTGCAAACACAGGGAAAGAATCACTGCCCAGCAGAGCATTGACATTGCCTTAGCACCTTGATATTCCCCAATCTCCAATAAAAAAAACAAAACCAAAACAAAACAAAAAACCAAACCCAAACCCTATGAAAAATTTATTGTGCTGGTTGTTTTTCTACTTTTCATCTTTTGCTGCATTCTGTTTCCACTTAATTATATACTGTGCTTAACTTGGATATAAATTGTACCTGTGTTACTCAAATTCAAGGGAGATTTAGATGATACCCTTAGGTTTGCTTGCTTTTGATAATGTCATGTTCTGCAGAAATGGAGAGAAAATTTCTAAACTAAGTTAAATTCCACTGGACAAAGTATTTATTTTGGTGTTAAAACTGGAGTCAAGAGATCGGGATCAAACCAATCATTGGCAACTGCTCAAGGTACATGCTGGATATGCAGTCCATAGGTCTACCATAAAGTTCATCTACTTCCTGCATCTCACTTGTGAAGTTTTTTTTCTGTCATTTGTAAAGTGTAGTGGTGAAGTTTTTGTATATTATTACATGTAGCTAATTGTCTGGAATTTTTCATAAAAATCTTTTTTTTAAATAGAACTAAACCAAACTACAGAGGACACGAGCTTTCAATAGAGAATTTTGCCTGTCTTTAGACTAAGGAACTGCATTTAACTCAGACATTTCTTTTTTGAATGCTTCTGTAGAACAACACAAGAGCTAAAACTGACTTGTCTTTAGGGTTAATTCTGCCCTATTATCTGAAATTTCTGGCAGGACTGGATTTTAGATGATGTTCTTAGTTTTCTTCCCTAGTGAGGATACCATGATGCTTCAGAGGAACTCTGAGAGTTTAGATTTAAATTCAGCTATTTTGGGGCACATTTTTCTGTATTTGAACCATTGTTGTCATTATGTTCCAAGNTATATTTAATGAGTTTTGCAATCCCAGGCTAACTGAAGAGTTTACTGTAAAAATAGGCACTATGTTGCCATTTTCAAAGGACTGCTATCCAGTCCTTTGAAAAATGGCAACCAGTCCTTATGATCTTAGCAAATAGATCACCCTCAGTTATTTTATCTACTGATTTGTATGCTTACAGAAGTGTTTTCTTTTTTCTAACTTTGATGTAGATGAATCAGAAAATGGGGTAGTTAGTGGAAAAGAAGTACTGAAATCAAAGGGGAAATGAAAGTCCAGTATTTTACTCTCTCTGGCCTGCTTCACACAAACCATAATAATCAAAACATATGGATTTTGGAAACTTTGACAATGGACCTTCCAGCCTGTACAGGACATATTTGTTCCTATCACAGATCTTTGAGGACTAATGCTTTCTTCAGTCAGGGCTGTTCACTTCTGTCACTTTAACTTTCAAATACGGGAGTTTAGTTGTGACAGAAAGTTTGGTGAATGCAGACATTAACAAGAATAGATGGGAAAGGACCGACTGACGCTTGAGTACCACAGTTAGCTGGAAGCAGTTTTTGAAACTCTACATCAGGTTTGAATTTGGGTAAATGACAGATTATATTTGTGTTAGAGGAAGAAAAAACAAACTGAAAGAAAACAAGACCTGTCAAAGCAAAAGGGTCTCTGCTGGGTTAAGACTTCCTATTTCATTTAGTGAAATCCTCTGGAGACATTCCCTGTCTCGATGCACTATTTATGTTTGTATTTGTGTGTCCTAGGATGGAAAATGTGAGCACCAAGGGAAGTGGCATGAGTATGTGTGTTATTGCAGTGGCGGTAGAAAGGACTGATCCCCTGTTTCCAGGATTTCTGGTGCAGTTAACAGGAGTGATGTGCAGTATTGTCCTTGAAGGCCTTGGAGATGAGGCACCAGGGAACCTTGACAGGGTCCTTGGAAATCACCAAAATTTCACTAGATCATTCAAGAAAGCCTGAATCATTAAGTCTTATAATCACTCCATCTTATAATAAGTTAATCATAAGCATTGCATCTTGTTAGTATTTCAGTCACACTGTGCTTCCCTGCTTGTCAGCATTCAGCATACTCTTAGTATACAAAGCCCCTCAGCGGTTACTTTTGTGGTGGAAAAGTTGTAAACTATTTAGCTCAGTAGCTGAGCCACACTATAGCTTGCAGGTTTGTTATGCTGGTGTGTTCTGGCATCTCATTCCAGCACCTCCTTTCCAAATAAAATTAGTCTTAGAGATGATGAGGCTTTTTGCTATTGATTTCAGGGGAATCAGAGCTATTCTAATGCTGATGTTTCCGAAAAATCTCCACTTTTTAACAGAGTACTACACATTTTTGTCTGATCAGATATGGGGCTACAGGTCTGGGCCATATTTTCTATAGCTAGGCCAACAGAAATCTTTGCTTTCTCTTTGAATTCCAGTCAAAAGAGCTTATTAAACACAGGAACCTTCCCTGGGAGATTTGCAGCCTCAGCTTTGAAGCACTGAGCTTGTTCAATAGACTTCAAAAGTGAAACAGGATAAAAATTTGATCTGAAAGCTTTATGAGACTTAATAAGCACCCTTTTTTTTTTTTTTTTTTTTTTTTTTTTTTTTTCCCTTTTCNTTTTTTTTTTCTTTTTTCTCTTCCCTTTACTCCCTCCTTGCTAGAGTTGACAGAAACTCTAGGAAGACTGTAAGAGGGCCGCTCTGGCCTGGCCTAGCCTGGCCTGGCCTGGCCTGGCATCTGGTCTGCCTGACATGGCTCCACTTTTCCTGGCTCTCTCAGAGGAATGTGCACCCCGGGTAGTTCAAATAACGTTCCCCCTCTTGGGGGCTGATATATTCCAACACAGAAAAAAAAATTTAAAAAAATATATAAGCCATTATTCTCCCTTTCAAGTACTTTTGGCCTCATCCTTTTTGACCTGGATAGTCACAGTCAGGGGTTAGATGTCCCTGCTCCTTCCCCATCCTTCTCACCAGGCAATCTTAACTAGAATCTTCTATCTCCAGATCTTGTCCTTTGTGAAAACCAAACTTTTCTTGTCACAAGTGCCCTCAAAGGCACCTGTTGGTGGCCATTTTGGCCATTTCAGTGTCCTCTGTATGGCAACAGGCAGAGAAATATTTTAACGATAATTACTTCTTAAATCTGTGGGTTTGATCCCTAATGTATGGTGTTTTTACTTCAGAGTTGCTGACTGCTTTATATCTTACATGTGTAAGTGTACCATGTTTTCAACAGCGTGAAGACTGTGTAAACTCACTCCAAAGCAGGTTGAGAATGATTTATAACTACAATTAACACTAGAATAAAAGACAACATACAGGAAAATGCAAAGAACATCTAGTGTAAAACTTCTGCTTGAACTGTTTGTATTCTAAAGCTACTTCTCTATAAATACAGAATGGTTAGTCATAATAATGACTTTTAGTTCAAGGAACTCGGTCTAGTAACTGTTGGCATGGTTAAACTGGAGCAAGGGCCCATGTTCTTGAATTATACATTTGTAAACTGAGAGCTCTTTCCAACTTCCCTTCACTCCACCTTGCTGTTTCCTGTTTTACAATATTTTTTTTTTTAAACTTGTCTCAAGCACAGAACCTTCTGGGCATTGTGGAAAGAATTGCAATGGGTGGGCTCTTATTTTTGCTTTTTCTCCCATTAATGCACATGCACAATGTGAAGACATGATGGGTGTGGGGAGTCATCTAAAGTCTTGAATGAAGGAACCACAGAAAGCCGACTGCAAAGATAGTGAAGTAGATGTTAGGAATGGTTTAAGCATAAGGCAAAATGAGTATGACCTAGAGACAGAAAGAAGGGAGGAGGCCAGATAAGTTTATAAATGTGGTGGGTCAGCCCAGGCTGGAGGTCAGGTGCCCACCAAAGCTGCTCTGTCACTGCCCTCCTCAGCCAGACAGGGGAAAGAAAATATTATGAAAGGCTTGGGAGTTAAGGACAGGGAGAGATCATTCTACAATTGTCATCTCAGGCAAAACAGACCTGACTCAGGAAAATGAGTTTAGTTTATTATCAATCAGGAATAGGAGTATGATAATGAGAAATAAAACCAAACCTTAAAACACCTCTCCCCACCCCTCCCTTCTTTCTGGGCTAAACTTCACTCACAATTTCTTTATCTTACCCCACCAGCAGTGGCACAGTGGGATGGCGAATGGGAGTTGCAGTCAGTTCATCACACATTGTCGCAGCTGCTCCTTCTTCCTCAGGTGGAGGACTTAACATGCTCTTACCCTGCTCCAGTGTGGGGTCCCTCTCATGGGGTCATAACTCCTGCCAGCAAACCTGCTCCAATGTGGGCCCCTCTCTCCATGGTCTGTGGGGCCTGCCAGAAGCTTGTTTCAGCACAGGCTTCTCATGGGGGTTACAATGTCCTTCAGGTGTCTCTACCTGCTCCATCATGGGGCCCTCCATGGGCTGCAGATGGATCTCTGCTCCAGTGCCTGGAGGTCCTCATCCCTGCCATCCTCAATGACCTTAATGTCTGCAGAGCTGTTTCTCTCATATATTGTCACTTCTCTCTCTGGCTAAATTTCCTTTGGTGCTTGGGGTTTTTTTCACCTTCTTAACTGTGTTATTCTAGAAGTGCTACCACCATGCCTGATGGGCTTGGCCTTGGCTAGAAGCAGATCCATCTAGGAGCTGGCTGGAATTGGGTCTGTCAGACATGGGAGAAGCTTCTATCAGCTTCTCACAGAAGGCACCTCTATAGCCCTCCCCACTACCAAAACTTTGCCATGCAAACCCTGTGCGCTTAAAAAAAAGCATAATCTTTCCTTCTAAAACAAAAGGAATGACTGCTCCATCTGTGGAGCAGTCATTGCTTCACCTTTCCACATTTCTCAAAGACTTTCAGGGCCTCCTGCATTCCCCAACTACATTTGTGGAGTGCAACTCCTTCTTTCAAAATATTACCTTTGCACAGATGGAGTTTAGATCATTATCATTTATATTGCAAGCATACCTAAAACCCACATCCAAGCCTGCAGTCCTACTGAACTTCCCCATTTACAACCTCATTAACAACAGCCTAGATGAGTTTTCAAGCAAAGTAAAGGAACCAGATGTGCATGTCTGGCGAGAAGGGAGGGAAATTAAGATACAGGGAATTGAGAGAAGGTGCCCAGATCTTTTTGGTGACAGGCTCATGGCTGTGCTGGAGATAGAGCCCAGAATTCCCTATCTAGTGGCTTAGCCATTAAGCCAAGGTACCTCCTAATAGTGTCTTTTTTATGGTGAACTCTTTGGGCATACAGAAACAGGAGGAAGGATGGGAATGCAGCAAAGAGATTATCCCTTGCAAAGGGTTGTATAAAAGAAAAATAAACGGAATCCAATCCTACCCTTGCTTTTGAGTTCAGCTCTGTGTCTTTCCCTTTCCTTCTTGGTCTTTGAGACTACCTCTCTTGCCATTCCAGAGAGACAGTTCATGAAGGCTACACACAGTTCCTGTTAAGGCAGCACTGCCATCATGTCCAAGTTTACTAAAAACAGAGTGCATAAAAATATGTTCTTCAAGAGATAGAGAGCATCCTCCTGAAATTCTATGTAATCAATGACGACTTCTGATTAAATTGAGGGCGGTGATGTGTATCTTTTATTCATAAGATGGTTTTCCTGTTGGGTTTTTGCATGGTGAAATAGAAATTCAGGCCTTATGCTGCCATAGCTGTATGCTATGCATAGAAAATTTGCCTCTAAACCATCTCAAGGAAAAGGTCTAGTTGGTGACTAAGAGTTGGGTTGGAGTATTTTGCTTTCAATTCCTGACTTTAACATAGACAAATGTGCTGGGTATTTTGGGGCTTCATTTCATTCTGTGGAAACTGAAACGATAATAAATTTTCAGGGCTGTACAAGGATAATTACATAAGAAGGTGATAGGTGCTGAGATTGCTCCTTGACAACTATTATGTAAAAATATGTAAACAGGATTAAAAAGGCCCTATTTAATAATCCTACAACAGTGAAGCTCGAAGTAGAGACATCTGGAATTTGTTTATATTCCTAGGGCATGAAACTGGAAATTACTGGGCACTTTTGTCTATGTCTATGTACAGGTCAGAGGGCAAGTCCCAGAACTTTATCGGTATCTGTCACTTAGGAACACCTGTGCTACAAAAGATTTCAGTGGTTATTTAATCCTGGAGTTTTTCAGTCATCTAGAAAACTTTTTCATTTTTTTTTTCACAACTTATGTTGTGCTTATTTTGTGTTTTAGCAGAATTCAAGATGGTTGACGCTTGATATCTAGACAAGCCAGGTAAAATAAAGTTGTGGAAAATACAAACTATGTGCATTAAAACAGAAGACCACATGTCAGGGGACTAATGGAAGAAGGATCATTGACATACATACTTGCAGACGTTCTTAACATGGCCCTGCCTCATTGGACAAAGCACATTGTACAGCACCAGTCAAACATAACTATAATTCTTCTGGGTCCAGCCTCAGGGCTTCTGATCTGATGATCTGATCTATTTACAACCTCAGCAATCTTCATAAAGGTAATCATGAGTTGACCATAAAATATTCATGGGTAGCACGGTACATCTGAAAACACTCAGAGCTTCTTTCTTCCTCAGGAAACCATCGTACCAGCACAGAGGATGGTCCGAGGTTGAGGAAAGGCAAGGTTCAGCTAGTTGTCCCTAGTCCATCACTAGGGACATTCCTACAGAAATCTGACCAGCAATAAACATATTGTCACTCAGCAGAATTTACCAAGGAGTATGAGGGTGGAAATGCTGCTTTTTACTGAAGTGAAACCATTTGTGGTGAAGTTGGCTTCATAGAAAAGAAGGTTATATCTATCAGTCTGTAGCAGGGTAAACTGAGACTTCTGTGGCTTGGATTATTCATAGAATCATAGAATGATTAGAGTTGGAAGGGACTCACAGAGGTCATCTAGTCCAATCCCCTGCAAGAAGCAGGGACACCCCCAACTAGATCAGGTTGCTCAGGGCCTCATCCAACCTGTCCTTGAATGTCTCCAGGGATGGGGCATCCACCATCTCCCTGGGCAACCTGTTCCAGGGCTCCACCACTCTTAAAGAACTTTTTCCTAATACCCAATCTAAATCTCCCTCCCTCTATTTTGAAACCATTACCCCTTGTCCTGTCTCAACAGGCCCTACTGAACAGCCTCTCCCCATCTTTCTTGTAGGCCCCCTTGAGGTACTGGAAGACCACTATAAGGTCTCCCCGGAGCCTCCTCTTCTCCAGGCTGAACAGCCCCAACTCCCTCAGCCTGTCCTCGTAGGAAAGGTGCTCCAGCCCCTTTATCATCTTTGTGGAAAGATTTATTCCTTCTTTCATTCCTCATTAAGTGAAGTGTGGCAGGGGTACAGTCTGGTTGTTAAAGCACAGGTGAGTGTTTCGTTTATTTGCGAAGCTTATACTACTACTCACTAAAAAATTAGTAAAATTGAACCAAGAAATATAACATGCAAGCCAGGAAGGCTGGCATGTTATTAAGGAAACTGGCATCTCTGTGCACTAGAAAGAAAAATAGCAGGCTTCTGGGTATGGCAATGTGTAACTGTATGTGCAACTCCATCCTTCTGCATGTCAGTGCCTTTCAAGCATCACTGACCAACTGTATTTACATGTGTTCATATGAGAAGGGAAAAGAAAATAAACATAACTACATTACAGCCACAACTGAACTTGCCTGAACTACAGTCACCCTGGGTAGATAGCTGGATGAGTCAAAAAACTCCACCCAGACCTGTGATTATGATCCCCATTGACTTTGGTGAAGATTTTTGGGATCTTGGGGGAGAAATCTTTGAAGTGAATTTGTTAGGTTTAAGTTAATCTGCTGTGATCTTAAGTCGCTGACCAGAAGTGGCTTATGGTCAGGGAGTTTGGTATCACTTTTTTTTTTCTGCCAGACTCCTGGTGAGGATTTCCTAGACATTGTGTGGGTAAAAATATACAGCTGGTCAGAAGAGACCCTTGTGACTAAAAGTTGTAGCCATCAAGAGTGTCTGAATTTTTTCAACTTTACCTTGAGCTAAACTGATTCTGTTTGTGCAAGTGTCATCATTTTCTTATTAGAGATGATTAAAAGTTTTCTGGTTTCTCCTTCCACTGAAGCACGGTGGCATACAGCTGAATGAGAACGTGTGACACTACAAAACATAGGTGGTGTGTATGCAGAGAAGGGGCATAAGCACAGAAGGGACAATGTCCATGTCTTTTTAGATATGAAGGACATGGTCCAAACACAGGAAGATTGAAAATCTCTCTAGGCTGTGAACTCTCTATTTCATTATCTGTTTGGGTTTTCCCTCTTTCTCGGAGTTGTATCATACTTTGGTACACAAGGTGGCAAGAACTCACCTCCCTTGCAGTTTGGAGACTGCAGAGGGAAAAGGTATGCAAGGGCAAGAGGTCTAATTAATACTCAGGGTTTTGGGTGGTTTCGTGACCTCAGTTAAGCTTGGTCTCTGAATTGGGGGTTTTTGGTCACTAGGCTCTGAGCCAGATAATACACAGACTTTAGTTGTCACCAAGAGCTAGTTGGCAGGAGGTTATATCTGACTCACTTCAGAGGAGCAGTAATGGTGCCAGCTTGCCATATCCTCAGGCATGTGCTGGCCTGGGCAGGGCTCTCACCCAGTCTGTTAATCTCTGAACAATTCCTTAGACTCACTGCTAACAGCGGTTTGATACATGGGGTTTTGTGGCCGCCTTGCCTTTATTATGTCTTACTTCCAGGGATTTCAGCAGTGCCAGATCAGTTAAAGTCACTATGTACCCATTAGCTCTGTCTGCTCTGGAGCAGATTTCATGAGCATTTCTTTGTGGAATAGCTGTCATGCAAGACAGTCCTGCCAATGAAACAATAACAGGGCTTAAAAGAAAATGAAGTCACTTAATGGTGCTGGAAGATTGACAGACTTCACAAATGCCTTCCCCAGTCCATTGGCTCTGTGGCTTGTTCTTTTCTCACTTTCCTATGGGTGTCTGTTTGGCTGCGGATGACAGTCCAAGCCTAGCTTTCTGCTGGGACACTGAGGGATTTGGTTGCATGAGTGATACCGACTTTACCTCCCTGTGGCATAGTAACATGCAGAGTTCAGTACGTGGTAGAGTGTCTTCTTTTTACCTGGACGGCTGATTTATGTTCAGTGCCTTTAGTAGCCCCAGCACTCTGCTCAGGCCTGTGTGAATCTTTGCTGGTGTTTGCAAGACCCACAGTGCCTAGAGGTGGCAGTGTTCTCAATGACTGAAAGGTCACCGTTTTTCTTGGCCTCTCCCATATATGTTTTGGGTCAGATTTGTTTCTTTTTGCTTAGTTCCAGCCTGAAATTGGCTATGGTTATATGTCACAATCAAGATGTTAGGCCAAAATATATAGAGAATATGAATTGGCTTCTTTACCACTATAAATCAGCCAGATGGACCATATGTTTTGCCAAACTCTATAGGCAGAGGCAATGTGCTGTCATTGCTCCTTTGTCTTGTCCATAGGACACTGAACCTGTGACAGAGTTGCCATGCAGAAATGTAAGAGCTGCCTGATCTTGTGTGGAGTTTAACATGCTCTGACCCATTCATCTGCCAGTTGACTGGCTTCCCATTTCAGTACTTCAATGAGACAAGGGAATTTTTCAAAGCAAATAAAGCTACGGTGAGAGGAATGGGAATTACACATCACCAACTACTCAGGGGAATAGTTTCACTGGTCTGTCTCTGGACTTGGATGTGCTGCCCATTGGGGATGGTGAGACAAAATTAATTCCACCTCCAGTTTTAATACCAGCAAAACTCTCTATTCTTTTAGTTATTTTCAACCATAATTCATGGTTGCAGCTGCCCTGTGCTATAAGGCTGAAATGGAGGTCCAGGTGTCCCCAGATTAGGTTACATTAGGTCCTTTGCTCTCACTGACCTTCATCCTCAGTGGAAGCTTAGCATCTAAATGCCTTTGATCTGGCCCACAGTCTTTACCACAAGCTGCTAGTGCAGCCTTAGACCTCTTTACTCAATATTGTTTTCATAATTTGATACTTATCTGAGGAATCACAATATCTGAGCAAACAGCTGGAAATCCTAGAGGGGTCTATGTTTTCAGGCTCAGACCTTCAGCACTTTCTGAAAGTCAGGGTGTCAGTGGTGGTGTCCTCATCTGGGCACTTACAAGTGTGTATACATGCACTCTTAAGTCCTTCTGACAAATTTCCTTAGCTTTTCTATGTCTCAGCTTCACATCAGCAACATGCTACTGCAGGGAGAACACACCTGTGCTTATAAGGCATGCAGATACTGAACAGACAAGAAGTGCTTCAGACAAACAGCAAGAGGCGTGCATCATAGTATCGTAGAATTGCCTTGGTTGGAAGGGACCCTTTAGATCATCAAATCCAACCATAAACTTTCAAGGGTTTGAATTAATCCATCCTCTACAGCTACGTGTGACACCAACTGTGCTGCTTGGGGTTTTTGTTTCATTTTTACGCAGGAAGAAATAATTTTAATGCCTACTTTCTTATAATATTTTGAACTCACTTCCATTTTCAGATTTTTTGTTTTGAAGTAAAATTCTTGTTTCCCAGACACCCCCCATGAGTAAACAAGCGTTAGATGGTAAGCCAGTAAATTAGTGGTTGCCAATGACATTAACACGTTTTATGGTACAACCCAAACTTATCTATAGGTGACACTGAATAGGAAGATTGTACAAAAAGTAATACACTGAAGTTTAGAAAAGCTACAATTGTAGCTCTTTAAAGAAGTGAAGAGCACAGTAAGGTTATACAGTAATTATTATTGGGGCTGACTGATTAAAAAAATTAAGTACATTGTAAAGCTTAGGAGATGACAGAAATTGGAACTGCACATGTCAGAGAAGCTGAAGTTGTATATGGTAGGTGGTACAAAGGAATGATTATTCCTGAATTGGGTATGATTTGCTGAAATGAAGGAAAATGACTTTTAGGCTGAGCATAGCAAAGCCCTTTATAACAGTGCAGTGTACCAGGTTATACAAGAAGACACTAAGTGTGTTGTAGCAGAGAAATTGTATCAGCAGGAAAACGTATCAGCAGAAGCATTTAAAAACTGCCTGGAACAATTGCAAGAGAGTCTTGTACAAGTCCAAGTGGGATAGATGTTATCAGGTATCTTTAAGTTGCTGTACTTTTGAGCCCCTTGATGTATTTCCAGCGTTCACAGAGGCACAAAACTGTTTGCTTTATGTAATGCTGCAGAGAAAAGATCATGTCACGCGTAAGAGCCTCCGCCCATTAACAGTTATTGCCACTATAGTGGAGCAACGAAAAGCTGAGATAGCTTAGAGGGGTAGCCTGACATCCCCTTTCCAAAGGAGGAATCTTGGAGCAGTGAAGACTCACTCTGCCAGGCTGCCACTCCTTCTTCCCAGAGCAGGAGCCAGGCCAGGGAGAGATGTGGTCCCAGTGCTACAGCAAGCTGCTGATTTCCTGCTGTCACGACTCCTGTGGGGACTCCCAAGCCAGGCATAGGCTGGAGCAGCCTTGGATGGTGCTCAGTTATTTCAAAGACACACTGCAGTGATACATGTAACACTTCTTGCCAGGAAATCACTAAGCATTGCATCTGGAGCTTTAATTCAGGAGCAGACTGAAATTATTTTAATTAAAAGCAGAGCTGACTGTGGTGGAATAGCCCAGAGCTGTGTATTGACAGCTATCGGTTGGTTTCATGAGTCATCCCAAAAGACTGTAGTGTGCCAGCTCTAGGAAGGAGGTGTTCTTCCCCATTAAATCAGTGCTATATGAAGATGTGGTTTTGTAAAACCCATATTATGTTATGCAGCTAGTACACTACATTTTGGGACAAAATTCTCAGCAAAATCATCGACTTCTTTATTTTTTCAGGTTGCAACAAGACAATTTGGCTTGTTGATATTTTCAAGTTTAACTAGATATAGATAAAAAATGGCATAAGAGAATATTACATTTTTACAGGCTTACACATAAGACATCCAACTCTGCCTATGATTATAATTTAATAGAAAAAAGTGAAATTTTTATCTCTGTATTGTCAGGCAGATTTCTGGTGCAAAAACTGCAGACTTACCTTGAAGCTTTGGGGACAAAAATGTGCAGATCTTTATGCATGAGTAGGACAAAATATTGTTGTTGTGATGAACCGCACTGATAACAAGGTCTACAACTACTCTGTATATGCAAGTATTCTAAATATTTTCTTTTTCCTAACTCCAGGAGATAGATCAGTGTGCCTTTACAGGCATCCAGTTCTCCTAACTACACTGGCTCCCTGGTATAAGACAGACATGAGCATACTGAAGGTTGTCCAGCAGAGGACCACCATGGTGGCTAGGGAGTGGGAATGCACAGCATACAGGGAGAGGCTGAGAGAAGGAGGTTTGCTCTGCCTTAAGAAGGTGAGGCTAGTGAGGTGATCACGCTCCTTGATGTCTTCAACTACCTAGTGTGAATGTGTAGAGAAGATGAAGCTAGGTTCATCTCAGATGTCCACACAGACAGGAATGGGCAAAAGTTGCAGCACGGGAGACTCTTGTTAGATATAAGGAGAAACATTCCTGTGAAGGTAGTCAACCACTGAAACAGTGGCACATAAAGTTTGTAGTTAAAGGCTGGAGAAATCAAAACATTGGAGAAATCCTTTGAGAAATTAAAAACTCATCTGGAGAAGGCCCTGAGCAACCTAACTGAATAACCCTTACCTTGCATGGAGGCTTGGGCCAAATGAATTCTGAAGGTCACTTCCAACATTTCTTGGGCACCAGTTCTGAGACTGCAGTGACTGAAGTGCAGAAGCCTACATCCAGGACTGGTTGTATCCTTTAATTTATCTAAGACTCCTGTAAAATTAAAGTGATATTCTCTTTGTCAGATAGACTTTGCATTTTAGCATTGATTTTAAAGTGCTGTAAGATCTTTGGGTGGAAGCTGATACAGTGAAGTGGAAGCAATAATCAGATGTGAAGGATTTTATTCTCAGCTTCTTTGCAAAATGAATCCTGAGTTTCACAGTTTGCAAATTCAGTCAAGGCTCTCCAGATCAACACATCTGTTTTATGGCAAGACCAGTACAGGGCAGGATCTGCCCTTACCTTAGTTGATTTATAGGCAAGGGGCAGGACTCTTGCAAGTTAAGCTTGTTGCAGTTTTAGCCTCACATCTTTTCCTGCCTGGGAGTTTAATAACCAACTTGAACCTGTTGTGGTCGTGCTCAAAACTGGCAGTTCTTGGAACCAAATGAAGCTCATCTCTTTGCCTCTAAAGTCTCAGCATATCTGCTTTGGGGGCTTGTTATCTCATGATTTCATACATCTGAAAGGTTTCCTTATTAACTTATGCATTATATGTAACTGAATGGCTTTTAAAGCAAAGACAGAGAGTGAAAGGAAAAAGCCCTTTGAGATGAAACACCTCTTTTGTGAGGGAGCCATGAACTAAGTGTAAGGAGAGATGGAGAACTGCCAGTAGACATCCACCTCACACACTAACTGGAACATAGTAAGCCTCCCCTATCCACACAGTTTTCATTTATTCAGGAAGGTTTGCAACTCAGTTGGCTGGTGGCAATTTTTGGAACATTGCAAGCAAATGTGGCTCAATAATTATAAATCAGTGAATGCCAAATCAGAGTTAAAGCCAGTTATTTGAGCAGGGATTATAGGCATTTTCCAATGATCGCCACCACAGAAATAAATAAATAGATGGCTTGCTATGTATAACACTTGAAGGGGAATGTTGCCCAACATGCATAGCTCTTTGCTATTAACAGTAATGAGGACACAGCTGTCTGAGCCTGGAAGCCAGTATTTGCAGAGGATAGTTCTCAAGGATTTTTCTTCCCCACTGGCTTTGGTCCACTACCCATTCTTTGCTTACAAAAGAGCCCCAAAGGCCCTAACGTTTATAAAAGAATTACCTTGGCTTTGTGGCACTTTTGTGATTATTATAAAGCATGCTGACAAAAGGACAGATTTGAAATTCAGATGAAATATGAAAAACAATTTTCTCCCCTGATAAGCTCCCCAGTGCCCTTAGTGCCAAGCGTAACACTCTCTTTGTAGTCCATCATGACAACTGCCAGAGCAGCTGGCAAGGGTTGCTGCCATAGGCAGAGGTCTGAAGCTCTGCCTTCCCAAGAAGGACTTCTAAATCCCACTGCTTGCAGAGCCTGTGGCTGTGCTGGGACAAACAAGTGGCGTGGGTGAGTCATGGAAAACTAGTCAGCTCTACAGATCCTCTAAAGCAAATTTAAAACTGCCTTACTGTCCAGACAAGTTCTGTAAGCACCACTGGTGTGGCCAGGCTCTTTTCCCTGGCTTTATCTGCTAGGTTCAGGAAATAGGGTCTTAGTTTCCTAGAGGAAGACAAGCGCTGTAGTCTCCATTGCACATGTGCTTGACTTCATTGCACATGTGCTTGCAGTTTGAGTGATATGAAGTAATATACAGGCATGCTACCTCCCTCTACAGTTTCCTTGCATGCTCAAGCCAAGCAGCTTTGAATCCATTCCATTCCTGAATGAGATACTGGTGATGATTGCTGAAACTTTGTGCAAGATTACTTAGTGATGAATCTCCTGTTACTATCCAGTTCCCCATAATGGAGATCCCCTTTTTTATATATGTGCTCGGGGTCCTTTATTAAAGTTTTCAAGATACCCTGTGAGAGTGATGAGAGCATCTATGCTGAATTCTCTCTGGGGGTATGTATATTTTGTGCACCTAGGATCTGTCTTGTCCTTTCATGTCTCCACTACTTGACCCCCACAGTTGATTGCACAACATGCTTGAGTGATGGTTACAGCTTGTCGTGTTGCACATCAGGAGTGGCTGCATTTTAAAGAAAGAAGTGAGCCATCCGATGAAATTTCTATTCTACCCTGCAGGTGGATATTTGCATCATTTGCTTTCATTGTGGCTTTATTTTCTGGATCCATCTGGATCAATTTCTTCTGTTGTATTAAAACTAGGGCTGTTCTCCTCTTTACTAGTTATTGTGGTCTATTCACAGTCTCAGACCTCTTCAGGCTGCCAAAACACTTGGAAAAGAAGCTCTTAATGACTCAGTTAAAATGTACGGTCAAGAAGTTCACTTATTAGAGGAAACGTAAACTGACCACCAATTGGCTAAACCAGCTGGCTGGACTATTTGTGCTAGTGATTTCTCAAAGCACCCTGGGGAATGAAATTGGGAATAGCAGTTCTCTTCTTTCAGTTCTCTCATGCTCTGTACCCTACCAGAAAAGTCTTTGAAAGAATTCATTGGAGGAGAGGCCAATAGGATTTCACAGATATGTTTAAAAGCTTTATAAACAGTGCTTTAAACTCCTATATTTTTAATATATTTCTCTTACAGGGTCTTTTGAAACGTTCCCATAGAATTGCAGAGAAAATATATAATTCAGCCATAGAAAATTCACTTTTTCAGTGTTAATGCTTCTATTCCATGAAATTTTATAAGCCTTCTCTAGAGGTACTTGCATAAGACTATTTCATATCATGCAACAAAGTGAGGAATGTAAGCACCTTTTTTCTAAAAGTATGTTTAAATTTCTTAGGGTGCATTTCCTTGTTGTGACTGCACATCTTTTGTGTTTCCACTGTAAGAGCAAGTGTCACTTACATAACCTCTCAGCATCTGGGAGTATTCTCTGTAAGTGCTCATGGGCTCCTCTCACCATTCTACGAGCAGATCTCAGTGAAGTTTGTGATCATACAAAGTAGGTCATTTTGAGAATCTGGTTGTTCAACAGTAACACGCCTTTTATTCAACTGAAAAATATGTTTCTGCAGTTGAAACAGCTGATGTTGAGCAGCAACTGCTTGGTACTTCCTCATTCAGCAGGTTCAATGGGATGGCAAACACATCTTTACTCTTCTCCTGTAGAGTACTCGTGTCACTCTTGTTCTGCTGTACCACAGGCACTCGTAATAGCATTAAGTCCAGCAGGGAAGTAACTGATGTTTCCAAATCACATGCACTGATCGTGGATTTTGTAAGCTGTGTAGAACCTGCATGAGGAGATCATGAATCCAAAGAGTACAGTCATGCTCTGGTCCACGGAGTTTGCACGATTAAGCAAAGTCCTTAAGACATGCAGGCTGTGCATTTGTGCGAAGGCTCTCATGGGACACTCAACAAGGTGTGATCTTGTACTGGGTGGCAGCTCTGGGAATTGGTGAGAGTCATGCAGGTGATGCCAAGTGTGTGTCTGGTGCCCCTTTTTTCTCCTTGCTATGCACTTATCTGCATGGCTGTCCTATAAATTTCAGTCACAAAAGCAGAACTGTGCTCAGAGACCAAAGTTCTTTCACAGTTGAGCTGTTGTTTATCATCTTTGAGTACCATTAAAAGTGTGTTAGCTAAGGAAAAGCTCAGATAGCTGGCAGGAGATCTAGAACCTGTGACACATGTTGAGCAATTTTCATACCAGGCAGCATTACAGATTCATGTCTTGCACTACTTAGTATCCACTTCCAGGCTGACCATCTATGTGAAAAGAAAAACCCTTTAATCCTTGTTTAGCAATGGACCAATAACATAATGCATGTGTGCAGATAGAAAATGACTTCGGCAATCAGCGGCAAATCCTCAGACACTAAAATATGCAATTAAACAGGTGTTTAGGGAGTTGATCTTGGATTGTGTCCAAGCTCAGCAGGGTCAGTTGTCCTTGGAAAAAATCACTGACCCCACACAGCAGCAGTTTGAATTTGGCTTCAGTCTGCACTTTAGGAATGTGGCACTGTTATTTCTCCCCTTTTCTTATCAAATGTAATTATCTTGAGAAAAAAAAGTTTTGGGAAAACATGTGATTTCACTAAGTAAAAATCTACTACTGAGGAAATTATTTCTCAGTGTCCAAATAAGGAGTAGGGGAGAAGTTTGGGGAAATTGCTCTGTTCCAAGTAATCTTGGAACTGATACCCATGTTACTGAGCTCAAATGTTTAGTCCTGGCCTGTAATTATTTCTATTAAAAAAAATAGACATCTGATCTTTGTATTATTTTAAAATGGAGCCCTGAGGGTTGTAAATGACTGAATGAGCTTCAGTATTTGAGCAGACAGAGGTTCTGGAAAGAGCTTGCAAATCTGAGCCTCTCTGCAAGAACTTTTCTATCTCAAGAGCAGGGTGAGCTCCTGGGGTTGTGTTGGTGCAATAGTGCAACTGAAATACCAAGTAAAATAAAGGAGTCAGGCCCCCAGATCGCCTAGACTTCCTAGTAGAAGGGGGAAGACAAGCTTTTGTAGCAAATCCTTTTGACTCTGTAAGACCTGTGCTTTCCCGATTGTCAGATTAGTCTTCAGCCCTACTCCATTGAACCCCATGGTGTTACTGTCTCTCAGATAATCAAGAGGGCAAAAACGTATCTGCTTTTGTCAATGGCTGGTCAGAAGAATGAAACACAGCCATAGCTACTACTGTGACCCACAGAAATTTGTGGCATGGTTATATGAATTCATTACTTTAGAAAGGAAGTCATGCATGCTAAAAATGTTCCAAATAGAACAAAATGTAACAGTCCATCTGTGAAACAACTCACATTGCCAAAATCATAGCGTCTTGGAAATCTGCTGTCCACATTGGCTTCCCTCTTGAATACAGAGTCCAAGCAAAGTTTCTCTTCTAATCACCAAAGTCTCCCAAGAATGTGGTTCTAGCTCAGAGATGATAAGCTCTCATCCTTCCATGATAGCTCTCTTCTAGGGGTGTTATCACCTTGCCATCCAGCAGGGAAGGGGGCTGTCATGGAGTGGTCACAGCATGGACCTTGCTTGTGGAGGGGTAAGTGTAGTCACAGATCCCACCACTTTCGACATCAGTGGATGTACAAGGTATTATTCTCCCTTGTTTCAGTAGTGGAAGATGCAAATCATCCCCTTGTGATGGAGTTTCTTAAAGTAAGATTTCCACATGTATTTACTCTGTGGTGTGAGCACCTGCTTACAAATATCAAAATGAAATTCATCAATACATATTTATTCTTTTTCTTTTAAATGTAGGTTTTTGTCGAGAAAGTAGTTTCCTGAAGGACTCTGATATTGTCTCTAACAATATCAGCTACTGAGCTAATCTTAAGGACTTTGTTTCCTTCTGTATTCTTTAATGTGTAAAGTCCTGTTTATGTACAAAGCCCTGTTTTTCAGAGCAGAAGAGAGGCAAAAAATGTCTTTGCTTACAGGTTTTGAAAGTCACCTTCAAGTGGGCAGGTGCTTCCAGTTCCTAAGCACCTTTGCTCCTTCCCTTCTTGTCTGCTGCCTTTCCACCTCCTGAAGTCCCTTAGCTTGCTAAACTATCTCCTACTTCCATCATATCCACTTCCCCTAAACTCTCTGAGCTCTTTGATTCAACAGACTGGTAATAACTTGAATTCTTCCTCTTCGTCTTGCTTCATGAAGATGCAGTTATTCTACATGTCCTGAAAGGAAGGTGGATGTCATGCCCAACTTTTTAGACTGATGACTCAATAACTAGAATAAGAGTGCTATCAACATTTTCTCGGTTTTCCGTATTTTTCTTCTGCAGTTACTTCAAACATCTCCCAATAAAAATATTTTTAATAAAAGTACAAACAAAAAGTGAAAAACTGTACATACATAATTTAAATATTTGCAAAGAAGATACCACTGGGAACAACTTCACAAATTCCTGTCCTGATTTTCAGAGTTTCATTGGCCAAGATAGACCTCCTAATGGCCTAGGAAATGAAAAACGGTGTAAGGTAAGCAGATAGTCTCAGATGTGATAGTTATGAATACAGATAAACTAGAGATAACTATGTTAAATCATTCCATGAAGATTGTAAAATGCCACTTTGATCACATAATCTGCCTTTTTTATGACTCAGGCTGTAGGATCATACCCAGCAGTTGATGTTTCAAGCACACAATTTTTGCTTCAGAATCTTTCTAAGAGATGATGTTCAGGTATAAGACCCTAGTGTAATGGAACATCTGCCACACACATTCTATTATGTTTTTCAGGTGGTTAAAATGTCAAAATTATTTACCTCTAAAATGTGTGACTTATTTTTATTTTCAATTTGTCTTCTAAACACTATATTTCATTCCATTGTCTTTTGCTGTGATGATACAAAGCTGGGAGGAGTGGTGGACACGCAGGAATGCTGCGCTGCCATTCAGCAAGACCTGGACAGACTGGAGAGCTGGGCAGTGGGGAACCAGATGAGGCTCAATAAAAGCAAGTGTAGGGTCTGGCACCTGGGAAGGAACAACCTGATGGATGATAGATTGGCCATGAGCCAGCAGTGTGCCCTGGTAGCCAAGAAGGCCAATGGGATCCTGGAGTGCATAAAGAGGAGCGTAGCCAGCAGGTCAAAGGAGGTGATCCTCCCCCTCTACTCTGCCCTGGTCAGGCCTCACCTGGAGTCCTGTGTCTAGTTCTGAGCTCCCTGGTGCAAAACAGACAGGGATCTCCTGGAGAGAGTCCAGTGGATGATGAGGGCCTGGAGCATCTCCCCTATGAGGAAATGCTGAGTGACGTGGTTTTGTTCAGCCTTGTGAAGACTGAAAGGGGATCTCATCAATGCTTATAAATACTTGAAGTGTGGGAGACAAAGGGAACTGTCCAACCTCTTTTCAGTGGTCTGTGGGGACAGGACAAGGGACAATGGTCACAAGTTGGACCACAGAAGATTCCACACCAAAGTGCAAAAGAACTTCTTCACAGTGAGGGTGACAGAGCACTGGAACAGGCTGCCCAGGGGAGTTGTGGAGTCTCCTTCTCTGGAGATTTTCAAGACCTGTCTGGATGCCAAACTTTGTGACCTGCTCTAGGGAACCTTCTTTGTCAGGGGGGGTTGGACTTGATGATCTCTTGAGGTCCCGTCCAACCCCTGCAATTCTGTGAATCTGCTAGCTTTATTGACCATCTCCAGCTCTAAACTTTGTATCCATAACAAAGATGCCAGGCAAATTTACCTTGAACCTTTTCTTACATAGATTAATAAATATGGAATTTTTCTGCTCTGAGACAATTTTTTTTAATTGAAATTACTCTTTGGAGATTTCTTGATCTCATTGCAATATTGCTTTTTGAAGTACTGACACCAGAAATGTATTTCAGTAACTATTTTACTAATGCAATATACAATGATAAGAACAATTTCCTGTGTCTACTCAATGTTCTCATGTTTATGCTTGCTCTTTCAGCAACACTGAGTCAGGAAAAGTTCATGTTTAAGTGATTGTCTTTAATGACCTCAGGGTTATTTTAATGACCAACATATTTTGCTCTTGATAGATGACCTTGCATTTGTCTGCCTAGAAATGCACTTTCAAATGTGTCAACCATACATAGAAAATTACTTTTATATTAATTCTGTTAACTTTTTAGTTCTTAACTCTACCAGCACATGATCCTCTGGGTTTTATAACAAATGTGGAAAACGGGACCAAACCCATATCCTCAGGATTCTGTAGACATTCAGAGCATGATTCCACATTTAAGATTCTCTCTTGAGATGTCTGGTCTCCTAATTTTAGCCATTTTCATTTGAACAGTATCAAATATGTCTGGTCTTAATTCCACTGATTAGGTTATTGGTTTTCTTTTTGTGCTGTGATTTCTTGCAATATTGTTGATAAAAATGAGAGTTGCCTCAGTCCTTTGTTCTTTGTGGGCATGAATCTGGATAGAAGATCACTATGTCCTCTGATAACAATTAGCATCCCTGGTGAGATGTGGTGGTGTGTTGCATTTTGACATCTATGTTTTCTTTCTGACTATATTAATACACTGATCAGTTTGGGGGGGTGTGTGAATTTTTTAATGTATGGCTTTTGATATATTTTTTCTTCAATTTGAGGTCAATGAGTTGAAAAACATTCATTTTTCTATGATGTGGCTAAATTCAAAGGAATCCATGAAGATTACTGCTAGCTTTTACACAAAGCCAGTAGTTTGCATGCTAAACACAATTAGTTCATTTATTTATTTTGACATTGTAAATGATATCTATCCAGTCACCAGGCATCCTGCCATCCATTAAAAATACAATCTGTACCAATAAAAACAAAGGATCAGCACATCACATCCCACAAAAGGCAGCCAGTCTGCCAGAAATATAAAAACACACTTTCTCCACCCTTCCAATCCCCAAATGAAACCCCATTGCCCCAGCCACCTCACCTCTGTCAAAATGTCAAGTAAATAGAACATCACACCCCAGGGTTGCTAGACCAAACCACCACAGCCATAAATTTTTAAGGCAGACACACTAAGCTGAGGGAGGCTTGTGGTTAATTTTGGAGTATTCTGGCTCAGGGTCTTGCAGCAAGGGCTTCCTGACAAACGTATGTGGACATGCCTCCTACCTCTTCTGTAATTCAGTCAGTAAACCAAAGATCTTTAAAACTCATGGCTTTGAGCCATGGGGCTCTGTGGTCATTCTAGGTGGTATTTCTTAGGAGGCAGAGAGCAGGGGTCTGGATGGGCCTCGTGGTTGCTCTTAGCATTCATCTGTGAAGGAATAAAGTGAATTGTTCCCACATCAGGTCAAATTTTAATTTCAGTCTGGACTTTTGCCTGAACTTATGCCCTTGGAACTAGCTGTGTGAGAAAGAATGTGAACACAACTGGAAAGATGGTAAGAAGAATATAGATGACTGGTAATTTGACAGCACACAGCATCCATATCAAGAGCCAGAAAGAGTCAGGAACCTTTAAGGAGTCACCCAGAGTCACTTGGGAAAATTTGGCCTTATTCAAAATTATTAGGTCTTATGATATTAGGTCTTTAACAACTTGTTTTCAAATGTAATTTCACATTAACAGTTCTAGTTTTGTCTGTAAGGGTGAGAAAAGGTGTGGCAGTGTCATGGTGTAACCCCAGCCAGTAACTAAGCACCACACAGCTGCTCACTCACCCCTCCCTCTCCCAAGGGGATGGGGAGGAGAATGGGAAAAAACCTAACTTGTGGGTTGAGATAAAGGCAGTTTAATAAGAAGAGAACAGCGATAGTGATAGTGATAACAAAAAAACCCCAGCTAACACAGAGATGCAGTTCTCACCACCTGCTGAAAGAAGAAAAACAACCCCAATGCCCAGTCTGTTTCTGAGCAGCGATCCTGCCTCCTGGCTATCTTCCCTGGAGCATGATGTTCTGTGGCAGGGAATATCCCTCTGGCCAGCCTGGGCCAGCTGTCCTGGCTCTGCTCTCCCAGCTCCTTGTGCACCTGGCAGGGTGTGAGAAGCTGAAAGGTGACTACTACACAAGCACTACGACTACCTAGTGAAAACTGATAAAACCCCGATGTGATATCAACACTGTTCTCATACTAAATCCAAAGTGCAGCTACTAGAAAGCTAGCTACCAGGACAGGTAGCTAGATAACTCTTCAGTTTGCCACTGACTGTTGATCCCTGTTTGAGAGAGAACATCCTGACTCTTCTTTCCCTGTTTCAGTAACTACTGGAAGCTTTAAGGTACAATGGTTTTAGGTTAAGACAGTAACATTGTGAGTAGCATAGAAGAAACAAATTTATTTGAAAGATCCATTGATGCCTCTGAAGTCTCCTAGTAGAGCATAATGCTTTCAGAATGATGGATAATCTTCTACTTTATATCTCATTATGTGTTATAGAGACTGCAGGAAATTTCTGAAAAAGCCACATCTTTACGTGTTCATGTAATAGAGGCAGGTTCTATTGACCTCCGTGAAAGACTACAAGTCAGAAATGTCTGTGACCTGTTCTTGCTTCTACCTTGTTAAGTGGCCACAGGCTAGCCTTTTAATTTCTTACTCTTGAATTTCCAAGTTAAAGTTCAGGGGTACTGCTCTTTATCACCAAGTAGGAGATTAGAGAGTACCATAGCGCAGTTTTATTTGAATTAAGATTGGAAGGCTTCAAATAAAAATGGACTAATTGTGAACTGGCTCTATGTATAAAAGGACAGGTCCTGCCCTGAATAGTTCTGAGGGAAGCTGGCCCATGACAGAGATTTTCATTTTTCAGATAAGAATCAGGCCACTGAAGATTAAGAGCAAGGATGAGTGTGGGTAAACCCTCTGCCCATGAGCTACAGTGAGGACGCTGAGACTGTGCCAGTTCCCTATCATGACCAGGGACCTTAGTCCATTTTCACTGAGGACAGATCTGATTTATATTTGCTTCCCAGTTCACCT
The DNA here is from genome assembly GCA_013399135.1 of Heliornis fulica. NCBI lineage: Eukaryota > Metazoa > Chordata > Aves > Gruiformes > Heliornithidae > Heliornis > Heliornis fulica. The sequence continues at coordinate 352,096 of VXBZ01005295.1, read as the reverse complement.
CATGGCAGTTCTTCTTGTAGCTAATTACATACTGAGTAATCTAGCCAAAATCACAGAAGAGGTCTCCAATAAACCAAGCTATTAATAAAGCTTAGCCTTGCTCTTGGGATGCAGGTAATGTTTTGTAAAGAACTTGGCAATGAAAGGCAGGAAAATCGGGTTTAGCATTACAAAAACCGTCCTTAGATATCCATGATGGGTGACACCATCGGATGATTTTACAGTACTGGAGCCAAAATAATCAAATATTAGCATCTATTAGCACCTTGAATGGGAGGCAGCGGGGTTTCTAACATTGATTTTTAGCTTACTTTATTAACTCTTCTGCTCTCCAGCTGACTAGACTTTACTCTGGGGCTCAGACAAGTCTTTCTGTGGAGAAGAGTGCTGCAGAAGTTATACTGGGTCAGAGGTACTCTTCCAGGCTCCAGAGAACTGCATCTCAAGAGCTTCTCAGGCTGTCTGTCCTGGTATTGAGTGAGCCTTACAATGGTTTATTCTATGAATTTGTCTTATCTGCTTTGAACTTACAAGGCTGTTGACATTATCATGTACATTTAGCATCACAGTTTTACTCTAGTGTTATATATCATCCACCATGCAAGGTGATGCAAATGAGCTTTCAAGTGATATTCCCAGGGCATGAAGACATGTAGGATTTATGTTTGAATGGGCCAGAAATAACAAGAACCAAACCAAAAGTGCCCTGGGAGTGTTTTGACACAGTTCTGTGCAGGACATAAGTCTAGTGAATCCATTATGTACAATCTCTCAAAGTTTTATGGATAATTTTCTCCCCAGTGGAAATAAGAGAATTTTTTTCCTTTCCCTGTCAAATGTCTAGTTTTGACTTTATCAGTCACACAAGTTCACCCTTTATGCTGCACTGTGAAAATGGCCTGTGTAAGGCACTCTGTGCCCTCTCACCTCTGATATTCTTCAAGAGGATGCCTACTGTTTAGCCAATTGTTGCATCAATACTTCTTGGTTTGCAAATATCAGCTTTCACTTAGGGAGCCTGTGTAACGCAAATAACCTCTGGCAGACAGCGGGGATTATACTACCTGTTTGTACTGTGAAGGCTGCTAGCCAAAAAGAATTGATTTGATTGCATTGTCTGGGGCTGTCAGAGTTTAATGGGCAATCTTGAAGAAAATCACAGACATTTAATGTAGAACTGGATGAGTGCACTCAGACCCAGGCAAGGATATTTTATGCTACTAGTAATGCTCCTTAGAATGCATAAACTTTATCAATTAAGTCAGTGAGATATGATTCAGTGTAAAACGTGGGGACTGAAGGTATTCGCATAGATAACTTCAGATTGATAAGGTTTTCTATAAGCACTCCACAGGTAGCCTCCATTGTAAAAAAAAATTCATTCATGTGGAAATATGTCTCCAATACCACTGCAACAGGTGAAAATTGTAAGCAAAGAAATCTGCTTGGCACATAACAAAGAAAAGAGGACCGGTGCCTTACTTTTCCTGAGTGATTGTGCTGCTGCTTACGCAACTGCTACAAAGATGTCTTGGGAACAAGACTGATTCCATTGCTTTTGGTGAAGGGTGCATGTTGTACCCCTGCAAGGAAGAGGCACCACAGCATCTGTAGACTTCAAACAGCATTGCTATTATACATGGTGGTAGTACCATCTCCCTCATCTTGTCTCCACTGGCCTGCACTTCTTCGCATTACTGAAAGCAGGTAGCATGGAGAAGAAAATCCCCTTTTTAAGTTTGAGGTAGACTAGAATCAGCAGGGTTGGCCAGTTCCCAAGGTCCCACTCCTAAAACAATAAGCTAACATGACAAATGGAAAGCTTTTTCATTTAGAAAACGTTACTGCCGTCCTTATTAAATTTATGTTTAGATAAAATCTGTGTTCAAAGCCAATTATGTGTGATATGCTGTAAGAAGGAAAGGTCCAGAATTTTTAGCCCAATTGTAGAAGCAATAGTTGATCTGAACACATCTATGTACCTAGAAGTCTAGACTTGTTATCTTACTCCTTTCCCACTTCCCCATCACTTTGCCAACCTTTCCTCTAGCCAATAAATATGTGGGAACTGATTTCCGACAGTTAACTACCTCTAATTGTGCCACTCGTCTTACCAGCTTTGCATCACCATAAATTGCTCTGGTACAGATGTTGGCAAGATAAGAACTGCAGACTTTCTCCATATGTATAATATGTATATATGTATTTACGTATCAAAACGTGGTAGATCTGATGCTGTGGTATATTGGATCAGTTATTTCATTACTGCTGGGATTTCACATCTGACTGGCTGAGCTAAGTGCCTCAGAGGCAAATACTGAGGTATAATTCCTATCCTCTGCTGTCTGCTCCAGCCCACTGCAGTTGTGAGATAGTTTCAGTCGTGACCCAACGAAGTCTGGATTAATAAGAATCAGGGAGGGATCAAGAGAGTAGCATTGCTCAGATGACATGTTACTTCAGCAAAAGCCAGTGCACAGTATGTTGGAATAAAAAATGGTTTAGGTATCAATAAAAAAAACATAGAAATCTGAATTGGCTGAAAAAACAACACAATTTATGTTTTGATATTTCCATTTCTGACATCTAGAGGCAAACCCAGTGCCAGAAACATCAGGGAAGAGATTGAGCAGGGAGAGATTCAAATTGAACTTATGACTCTGAAAGGCATTTTTAATCAGTTAGGTTCCAGCGTCCTGGCATATATAGATGTAGGAATGCTATTCACCTCCTTTGGAAAAAAAAAAAAAAAAGCCCACGACAATAATACCCTAAGGGATTCTAATAAAAAGCCAAATACATTAAAAACAATAAGGGGGGGGGGATTTAAAAAAAGTTTTATTGTCAGGAAATTGATTCCAGGGAAGTATATGGTTTTTTGTCAGGTAAAGGTTGATTTTGGTTGAACCTTCTATCAGAAAAATTTCAATGGGATACTCTGCATTGATGGGGGCAGGAAGTAATATTTTATATATATGTCTGCATTGTGTTTACACATCTCTCAAACTTTCATCTCTTACTCTGCAGTGGGGCTATGTAGCCCTTCCAGCAGCCTTTCCTCAGGGCTGAACACTGATCTGTGGCAGGGAAATTGCAGTTCAGGGACAAAGCAAATGTGGAAGGGCTAAGAAACCCAAGGCAGCACAATTCCTTTCTTGAGGACCTCTGAGAAACACAGGGCTATCTGCAAAAGAGAGAGGTTTGCTGAGCATCCTCAGTTCTCACTGCCCTCATAGACTTATGACTTTTGCATCAGTTCATGGTCATTGTCTCTAATCCACCACACTTTGGATGCTCACACCCACCCCGTGTATACATTGTGAGGGCAAGGCCTTATACAGTGTGAACGATCTTTTGCTGTTTCTGATATTTTCTTGCTGTATTTCTGTGTTGCAGATGTGGATGAATGCGCTTCAGATTCTCACCAGTGTAACCCCACCCAGATCTGCATAAATACTGAGGGGGGATATACCTGTTCCTGCACTGAAGGCTACTGGCTGTTAGAAGGCCAGTGTTTAGGTAAAAACTGTCTGATGTGAGATTTGTACATCTGCATATGTGTATCTGTGAAGAGTTGAAATACTGTCACTGGGCATCTTTGTCAAGTACAAGGTTAAAGATTCAGCTATGTGGAAACTAATGTCTTTTATAGTTGTAAGTGCCAACAGCATGCTTGGCAGAGAGACTCCCTCATGGCATGGAAATGTAGCTGTAAATGCCATATGACTAGCAACCATGTTACACGGGGGATTTCAATATTCCCAGTCTGAAGGATTCCGTATCATCTAAGATCTATAAGAGGCATGTATACAAAAGGATCTGTTCCCAAACTGATCTCTCCTCCTCTAAACTGTGGCAGTCTAAACCCAAAGGCATTGGTGTTTGATATAAGGTGACAGGCCAGTAAATCCTGAGATTCAATCAGCCTGTGAGAAAAAAAAATTATCTCTGAACTGAGTGTCATTTCAGTAGATTCCAAGAAGGTTTATTTCTATTTTATTAATTTTGTTGCAGCAATGTCCTGTTTGTTCTTTTAGCTCAGCCCTGTTGAACTCACATCCCTCAACAAACAGTGCAGGAAAGCCTTCCAGCTCACTTCCCCTCCATCCCATTCCCCTCACTTGGCAGGCCCATGGGATGATGAAGTAGATGTTAATTTTAGGTACACAGAAGGACCTAAGGTTTTTAGATTTTGCTCTATTTTTTTCTTTCCCTCCACCCCTCAGTGCAGGCTGTTTGCCTGTCAGCTCTGTGGAGCTGGACCATCCTGTCACAACACCTCTGCTGGAAGGAGAATGGGCTTTCCCTGCCCGTTCATCCCTGGAGTCTCTCCAGTTATTTTCCAACTTTCTCTCCCAAGTACCAATTCCAGTGAAGGACTGACTCACGGCTGCTTTCCTAACTACCACAAACAGCAGCTGTGAAACTCACCTGGCAGGGACAAAGCTGAGCCTTGTCCAAGTGGGGTTTGCACAGCCATAGCTGCTTTGGAGTCACTAGCTTTTAATTTCCTTGCTATGAAGTCTCCGAGCCCTCTGCTCCTTAATCTCTGATAATTCCTCTTGTCTTGGAGGAAAAAAAAACTTGTTCCAGGGACTGTACAAGCATATGCTGTACATTGGGGATGAGGGAGGGCAAGGAGTGGGATTCTGCCCTACACTGCCTGTTGTGTTACCAATTTACTTCCACTTACAGATGAATTTTAAGGGTTGTGTGCAGCATTCAGTATTTGGACATGGATCTAAAGTGCTTTACTGCTTGATGGATATACCAGAGAACTGAAGTGGCTACATTGCTGAACTGATTTGAGTATCTGGTTATGCGATTTAAAACAGGCAATAACATGCCCACTTTAAGTTATCATGGGCTAGGTTATTACAAGGCAATGCAAAGAGCTGGAAACAAATTGCATTTAGAGTCACTGCATTTCTCCCTAAGTGTCAAAAAAGTCTCAGCTTTCCATACTTTCCAATGGCCTTGGAGAAGTGATTTTTGCTGGCATAAAGCAGTAAAAGACCGTTTAATGTAATCAGAGGGCTGGGTTGGGTTTTTAGAGACAGGGTTTTATGGTGCAATGTTAGTAAATGAGTGTTACAAAAAGCTACACTTCTATCTATTGTAATTATTGCAGTAAAGTTTATACAGGAGAAGTCAGTACAGCAGTATCTGCACAGTCCACCCATAAGAAGCTCTGTAAAATGCCTTATCCTCAAAATGACACAATCTTCCAGTAACAGTCTCCCAAAAGCCAAAGAATGTATCTAAAGCAATGCATTGTGAAATGAGATCTTCATGTAGAATCCCTGAATCTCAGACTGGTTTGGGTTAGAAGGGACCTCAAAGATCATCTAGTTCCAACTCCCTACCATGGGCAGGGACACCATCCACTAGACCTGGTTGCTCAAATTTACTTAAAACCCCTGTCAATTTTTGCAGGATTTAAGCCAAGTCTACTGCTGGTATACATACCGTAGATGACCCTGGCCTTTGGGTTATCCGGCTAATCAGAATGCAGTAGGAAATAAAATCTAGTAAGCACAAAACTGTCAGTCTCCTTGCTATTTTACACAGAGTATTTCCAAGACTTTAGACTTTTTCAAAACATTTTCCTGAGACTTTCTATGGCAAAACTACCCCAACATAAATTTGAATTGCAGGATGTAGCTACTTACACAACAGATTCACAACATTGTTATTTTTATGATATTACCACATCATGTAAATGTTCAAGTCATTCAAGAATTCAGTTTCCCAAAACATTCTTAATATTTAACACTAGAACAGGAAGCAACCAACTTAGCTAGCAAATAACGAACGGCTGGGACAAATGCAGATACGTGCGTATACGTGTGAACTATGGGGAGAACACCGTGGGTTTGACTTTCACATGCACTGCATGTATTGCTAATGCTGCAGTTCAGCCCAAACTGCCGTTTTGGCAGTAAATTCATCGTTTATATTTTAGAGTCTATAATTTGTCTTTAAAGAGTGTCCTCTCTATAAAAAGAAGCATTTAGTAACAAATACTTCTTGCTTTTCTAGTGAGTAGCCGTGGTATACCTCAAAGACAAAACATTGCTGCAGTGTTGGCTATGCTTGTGTTGACAGGCTGTGGCAGCTATCCCATATGCTTCAGATAACTGCTTAAAGGGACTGACTCTGGTCTTCCTCATGACATTGCATTGAATTGAAAATCACAGCAATGACAACCAGTTCAAAGGACATACTGGTAGATGTCAGCTGTGGATGAACATTGCTACATTCTTTTGGGTAGAGATGTATTTTAAATACAGCTCTGTGTCTGAACACCTAAGATTTGGCTGTTAGATCTGTAATTAAGATGCTGTTATTGGTACTGTTGACTCAGTGGATTTGCTACTTTGTACCTGCATGTGAAAATACAGACCGCTCTACTTTCTGTCTTTCCCATCTGTAGATATAGATGAATGTCGCTATGGCTACTGCCAGCAGCTGTGTGCCAATGTGCCCGGTTCCTACTCCTGTACATGCAACCCAGGCTTTACCCTTAATGACGACGGAAGATCATGCCAAGGTACTGTTGTATGGTAAACCATGACTGAAATCTTTGTTCCCAACTTGCTTTGTTCCTAAAACTTGCTCTGGTTTCAGACTTCCCCTACATTGCTTTTGAAAATGTTGATAGGTTTGTCAGCCTGAGACATTTTGAATCCCAACAAACCATACTGACTTCGTTATATTTTTTCCAAACATATCATTCTGGCTGTACTGCTAATCTCTTTGAAGTGCTTTATAGCAATGAATTGAAAATAAGAGTCTGGGGAGAAGTCACTGATGCACTGGGCTTTGTTTTCCCATAGATGTGAACGAATGTACAAGCGAAAACCCTTGCACTCAGACCTGTGTCAACACCTACGGCTCTTTTCTCTGCCGCTGTGAACCTGGCTATGAACTGGAAGCTGATGGAGTTAACTGCAGTGGTAACTGGTTTTAGTTGTTTGTTGTTTCAGTTTCTTTAATTATATTAAATTTTCTTCTTCCAATATATTGTTTTGCATATGCTTTTTTAAAAATGTTTTTTGCTTTGGTCCATGGCTGGCAGCACTATAGCTGCAAATCATATGAACTTCCTTCCAGTTAAAGCACATGGCAAATACCCAGAAAAGCATACTGGAGGAGGGCTGCAAATGGCTTTAAAGAAATAAACTAAATATTTTAGAAAGACATAAGAAAATGCATTCTAAATGCTGAACAGGAAGCTTTATTACAGCAAGTGAAGTAGGGACTGTCCTAGAACATTCTTCTATGATTAAAGAAATACAAAGCACTTTTCCAGTTGTCTGTTGAATGCATGTATTCCTCTTGCTCTTACAGCCCCACGCTTCTTCCTGAAACCTTCCCCCATTTGCCCTGGACGACTCTGACTACACTTCAGAAACAATATATGATTTCTTAGTACAGCTATTGCAAATCTGTTCAGCACACAGCAAAAGAAACTGTGCTTATGTCACTGTAGTTTTTCCTCCCTTAGTTTTGTTTTTATTTTGTTGCTTTATTTTAATTGAAGGCAAAACCTCTTTCTCTGCTTAGTGTTCCCACAGCCTGATAAAATTAGAGAATCCAGCCAATATTTCTTGGAAGGAAAAACAGACTGGAAAATGCTTGTTTTTTAATTTACAGTAAACAGATGTAACATGCTGTTTCTGAGAGAGAAGACATGTGATATGCAGTATGTATATAGATTAGTGTTTCCAATGCTGATCTTCCCTGCAAAGCTCCTTATTATAAGGGAAAGAATAAAGACTAAAGTCTCCAAAGGGTCTTATGCATTTAACATTCAGAGCTGCAGCACCTGACTTTCTGATGGAGTTTCTGCCGCTAAGTTATTTAGCGACAGAAACTCCATCTGCATGTTTTTATGAGCTCCTCAGCTAGTTGGGGGCCCAAACCAGTTAAGTTCAATGTAATGCCACATTGAACAGTACAAAATGGTGCCAGTGAAGTGGTTTTCAAGCCTCATTCATGTCTGAGAGTTAAGCCAAGAAAAGGGACTTTACACCACACAGATTTAGAGCAGAAAATGTTTTCCTGACAATTTTCTGTGCAAGAAAATGCTTTTCAAAGGAGGTCAGATTTCTCTGAATGTGCTTTTTTCACTTCATAAGCAATCATTAGACTTTGCTGAGGCTCATGGAGGGAATGCCTGATTAGGAGGACACTCCTATGAGACATCCAGATGTATTTCAGCAGTTGCTCATGGCCCAGCAGCTGGCTTATCTTGAAGATGGGAGGCATCCCTGCCTTCCAGTTCAAGGAGAGAGGCTTGGCTTTCCCAATGTCAGCGTTATTTTCTAATCACACAGGACTTGTATGTGCATTAGATGTTCTCTAAGTGCTTACCATCTTGTCCCCTGCAGGTAGTCAGAAGAACATTGGAAATGTTTAAGAACTGCAAAGATGTGTCTGTCCTGTGTGGACTCAGCAGCAGAAGTGTAGGACCCTCAGGGCTTTAAGTCCCTCCAGCACTTGAGAGCAGCTGAACACAGGCTATATGAATCTGATATGCTGGAGCACTGGGCTAGGACACCTCAAGGGGGTGGGTGATATCTCCATCCCTTTATGGAGTCAGTCCTTGGTCCATATTTTGCCAGGAAGACAGTTTTTTCAGCAAATTCCCTGAGGCAAGTGACACAGTAAGAAGACTGTATAGGTATAGAGTTCCTTTCATCTCCCTTTTGATAACGTGGTTGCAGCCATAAAGCCACTTTAACATATTTGGACTTCAAATACTTTTCAGTCCATCTGTACTAAACACCAAAAGTGGATAAATGGACTGAGCCTAATTTAGAAGAAAGGGAAATTCAGTCTGAAGAGTAAAAGTGATTTGCCTGGGAGAGTCAACATTGTCAGAGCTGGGAATAAGAACTTGGGAGTTCCTGGCTAGGGCTCTGGCCTTTGTTTGTCTTTCCCTGAACAGGGAAATAAGGAAATGATTAACTGCAGGCACCCTTAGACTAGTGCCTTTGCACGTGCTTTCCCCTCAATCAGCCATGCCTCCATGTGCAGCTCTGAAGTTCATCTCTCTCACTCAAGTGCAGTTCTGCAGAACACAATGCCTGGTGGATTCTTGAGTGCAAGGGGAAAAGAGTGCAATTTCTGCTTTCAGTCAGAGATTTGACAGACTGCCTAGCTTCCTGGGTATCATGTGGGAGATGGCTGGGCCTTCCAGTAGGTCTGACCCAGGATGAGATGAGCTCTGTAGTCTTGCTGGAATGCCTTGGAAGTAACTGGCTAGAGGCTAAAAAACATAAACCAGCCAGGGCTGGCTGCAGGAGTTCTACTGGGACCCATGATGTGGCCCTGGGAAGGGGAAGTTTGCTCTCCAGAAAAAATAAAAAAAAAAGAAAAAAGAAAACCACCGCCAATTCTCTCCTTTCAAATTACAGTTCCAGCTTTGTTGCTGGAGTATCACTATCTCTGACGTAAAACAGAATGGAAAACACGGCCAACTGGTGACAGGTATTCAAAGAGAAAAATTAATAAATAAAAGCCATGCATTGTGTTCAGCAGCATCATCGGTTTCCCTAGGAGAAAAATGTTTAACCAGGAAATTATTGTATAGCATTTTTCCAGGCTGCTGTAGAGCTCTGGGGAGCTGGGAGATACCAACCTCCAGCTGGAGTGATGGGCACATAATCTGAATGGCCACCTGCCAGCTGCCCTGCCACCTGGACTGCTCTTTTGACTGTAGAGCCAAAGACACTAAACTTTGTTTTGTCACTGCAGACATGGATGAATGCAGCTTCTCAGAGTTCCTCTGCCAGCATGAATGTGTGAATGGGCCTGGTTCTTACTACTGTATCTGTCCTTCGGGCTACAACTTGCTTGATGATAGCAGAAGCTGCCAAGGTAAGAAGGTTCCTACACTGACTAGTGCCGGGGTCTTTTAGTTCCATGCGGGCCGAGAATGACCAGACACATCAATATGATGCAGAATCATTCCACCTTATTAGCAAACTCCGTGACATTATATAGGAAACCATTTCCGTACACGCGCCACACACGCATCACAAGCTAAGCTGATTGGCTACCTTATCTTCTATAGCTACACCCCTATTCAGACAGGTATCCTCCTTTCTTGGAACTTCCCCAACTTAGCTGCCACATCAGCAACTTCCCTCGTTCACTGACCTTGGTTACTGCTGCCTGACTGCCTACACCAAGTATATTTCAGACAAAGCCGCTCGGGCCCCAACAGACTAGAATCATAGAATCATAGAATCATTTGGGTTGAAAGAAACCTTTAAGATCATCAAGTCCAACCACAGCCCAACCCTGCTTAGTCCACATCTAGACCATGTCCTTAAGCACAAAATCTATGCACCTTTTAAACACCTCCAGGGATCACTTCCCCGGGCAGCCTGTTCCAGTGTTTAACAACCTCTTCAGTAAAGGAAACAAAACCCAAAGGGACCAGAAAATAGGTCCTGTGTCTGGGAAGAGGTTTTCAAGAACTGAGATGCTTGGTCTTGGCATTGCACAGTGAAATACTCATAGGGGCCAATTACGTAATTCTGGTAAGAATGTCATCACATTTGTAGTCTCACAGAGGTCAGCCAGTGTATGGTGTAAATAAGACTTTACTGACTCGGAAACAGCTACACAGGTAAGCCCTCAGATGCTGTCAGCTCTCCTGCATGTGTCTAGATTTCTTGTTCTCCAAGGTCAGAGAACTTGAGTGGCCATTTTTTTTCTATTTTTGCAGCACTTAGCATATGAAAGCACTCCAATAAGCAGAAAAGAGTAGAGTGAGAACTGATCTTAAAAGAGGGCCCAGTTAACAATAGGCCACTTCTCATATCATAACAGTGTTATGAATTTGGGGACAATTTCTTAAGATAGAAGCCAGTTTGTAAGAGTGGTGTCTTGTGCATTTCCCCCTGCTTTAGCCTTTCCTTTGCTTCTTGTGTTTTAGATATCAATGAATGTGAAATCAGAAACTTCACCTGCACTCCACAGCAAACGTGTTTCAATATCCCGGGAGAATATAAATGTTTAGACCCAGTAAGATGCGAGGAGCCTTATATCCATATAAACGAGAAGTGAGTAATGTACCCACAGCCACAGAAGCAAATTCTGTGTGAACCGTATCTAGAGTGAACCAAATAAGCTGCATTTTTACAACACGGTCAAGTGTGTCTAGAGAGCTATACATACGTGCTGTTCCTGCATTACCATTGATAAGCTTCATAATCATAGTAAATTGCAATTCCTTACCAGGTCACCAGGTGGGATATGATATGATATGAGAAGATATGAGAAGATATGAGAAGATATGAGAAGATATGAGAAGATATGATATGATATGATATGATATGATATGATATGATATGATATGATGATATGATGATATGATGATATGATGATATGATGATATGATACTCAGATGTGTGGGAAGTTAGACTGGAAAAACACTTATCAGGGAGTAGAGAAAACAGCAAGGTTTCTAATGTAGTAAGACACATTTATTTACATTACTGACTTCATATACACTCAGATGCAGCCTCTTTATTAGTAAATTTCCTGTAAGTATTAACTAGCTTATATCTAGAAAAAGTTTTAAAACATGATATGATAGTTACAGCAGGAAACAAGTAGATTATTACCGCTTAAAGGTTAAAACTGAAAAGTACACAGACTGATATTTGTCTTGTCTGGAAATTGGGTATGTCTGGATAGGGCTCTTAGCATTACTACCTAAATTATCTGAAAAAGCAAGAAAAAAAAAAGAAAACACAACAAACCAAAACAAAAAATAAACCCTAAAACCCTAATTTCTAAAAACTGTCTGTTTCTTTTACATTTTTGTAGGTACTGGCCTGGGCTCAAAATATTTCAGCTCCAGACAGATCTCTATATATTGCAGCCCATGGTATTTTATCCAGAGTTTTTGCACCAAACACAATCATTTGGGATTAGTCGATACTCTGATGTACTTTATACAAAGGCAAGAAATGAACAATCCCCTTCTTCCCATCATAATTTATCCATGTCTTTGCTTTCTGAACTAGGACAGCTGAGGAGTGGACATGTTCTGTTCTTCCAGTTCTCGGTTTACCTGCCTTCAGAGGAGGTAGAGTCTTAAACTGGAAGTTGAAATATCTGAAGCCTCTGTTTCTAAATTGCCCAGAGCTCAACTACAGATTCCTCACAGATCATCTTGCATCAGAACTGTCGATCTCTGAGTTTTCTGTTTGGTGGCTTTGGCTTGTGTCTAGATGTGACTGCTTTTAATTTGTGGCATATGACTAGAAGTGGTCAGTTTAAAAGGCAAGTGAATTCTTTGCATCCATATTTTCTGTGGAAGGAATTGGGTGTTTGTAATGCCAGGAGCCTTTAAATGGGGGACATGCCAGATGAACTGTCTGAAATTGGTGTAAATAGTGGAGGTTAATAGAAAAAATGGGCAGAAAGACTCAACTCTTCCAGTAAATTCCTTAACATGGCTTTTATAAAGGGACATCCTGTCTCTCAATTTTACTAGAGTTCTTTGAAGAAATCAGCAGCATGTGGCTAGGGCACTTGGGCTAATGAGTTACCAAAGGCTTCTGGAAAGAATGTCACAGAAGGTTATTATGAAAATCTGCCGTAAGTAAGAGAAAAGTCTCTGGCAAGGAAGAATAAGATGTTGAAAGATAAAAAATAATTACAGTATAACATTAAATTGCCAACATTCATGGTGAGGTTCTGCAGAGGTCTGAGCTGGACCTACTTTGTCTAGCATATTCATAGTAACCTGTGAAAAAAATACTAACTACAAGGGTATCTGAGGACAGCAGAGAAAAGGGTGGGCAGAAAAAAATTGCATAAGGAGCCTCAATAAAACTGATAAAAATGACAGGTGAAATTCAGTGTAGATAGACATAAAGTAAAAAGATAATCCAAAATTCACAAATTAAATAATGAACACTGATCTGATTATAATCTGTCCAAACCGAGATTTGAGGGTTATAGATAGTTCTTTGACCTGCAGTACTCACTAGAAGTCAGAAAAGCAATCTGAAATTTAGCTGTTAATAGGTAGAAAATATCCTTAGGACACGAACCATTTTGCACCCATATCTTCAGGACTGTGCAGTCCCTCTCCTCTCAAAAGAAATATAATGGCACAAAAGTTCATAAAGATCAATGAGGATGATAAAAAATATGGAACAGCTTCCTTATGAGAAACAATTAGGTTAGGACTCTTCAGCCATTAACAGGGTGGTACTTCAAACCCTGAGATGTGTTTGAAGAGCTGGGAGCATCAGATGGAGTCAGCAAGGGTCAGTGAAGAGAGAGCTGAAGCAGGCTGTGGAGCTCCTGGCCATGGGGGACTGTGGCTGCCAAACATTCATATGGGTATAAGGGGAAGCTGGACAAGCTGATGGATAAGAAATGCATTAGGGACTGATGAATATACATAAAACATCTTTGTTTCAATAATTTCCTGAGTCATGAACAACTGGAGTCTGTTGCCTTGCTATCCTGCTCTTCCTTAGAGCTCTGCATTTGAAGCTAGAGCTTTGGTTTGATCCAGCCTTTCTTGCTGTATGTTTTAATGTAGTACATAAAAGATTTTCAGACAAAGACTACAGCATTTGTGTAGCATCATCAGTGAAATGAACAAACAATTAACATTATTTTGGGAACTACTAGAACATGTACAGGGTATTCTACACCTGCAGAACTGCTTTAAAGACAGTGGAGATTTTTGAGTGATCAAAGGAGACAGGCGGCACCAAGATATTTTGTCCTAGAAGACAAGAAGGCAGGGATATAGGCAGTCAAACTCACTACAGGTTTCACTCATTCTTTTAGCTGGTTAACCACATTATTTGTTTATTTATTTATTTAGCTATATTTGCATATAAAGAAACAAATGCTACATCAGTTTGTAACCCCTGATGATAATCCTATCTCTGACAATTAGCCGCTGCATGTGTCCAGCTGAAAACGCCGGTTGCAGAGATCAGCCCTTCACCATCTTGTACAGAGTGATGGATATGGTGTCCGGGCGGTCTGTACCTTCTGACATCTTCCAGATGCAAGCTACAACTCGCTACCCTGGAGCCTATTACATCTTCCAAATCAAATCAGGGAACGAGGGCAGGGAATTCTACATGCGGGTAAGTCTAGCACTTGTTGAGAGAAAAGCCAGAACATCTTATCGTTAGCTGAATAGTCTTCCAATAGCAGAACCTGTTTTTAACTAACATCATTTAAATCTACAATGTGAGGCATTTTTACATGCAAACATGTGTTGATCTGCAGAGGCTGCTGGCTCTTTCAGGAAGGTAACTGCGCTTGTTTTACAAAACATTAGGTTGAGGAAAGTCTAGGGCTCTGCCTGTGTCTGAGCATAGTTCGCATGTCCCATGCTCAGGAGAAGCCATTGTGCCAAACCATTTTTTTTTTTAATTTGATGGAATCTGTACTTGTCACTGAAAGAGGAAATATTTCTTGATTTTTTTTTTTTTAAACTTTTCATCAGAAAATGAAAAACCTGAAAACCAAAAAAGTAATTTTTTGGTGATTCTGTAAGCAAACATATTTTTTTCATTGTTAGGGAAAACACAACTGCTTTTATTTATCATCTGAATTTTCCTCAGAAGACATCTCTGTTCCCCAGCCACCTTCACTGCTTCTCTCTCACACAGGGGTGATGGAAGTGTCTGCACAAAATGAGGCAGAGCCACCAAAGATGCTTGTGTTCAGAAAGTTGATTTTTAACACTAGGCAAACCCTGGATTTGATACTCACTTAGTGATGTTCAGTGGCTATCGATGGTTAGTGGTCCCACTGGCCTTTTCCCCTCATCTTGGTCGATCTGCCAGACATTAAAGGCTCCGGCGACCAGCATCGTTTCTCGAGTCTGCTATTTTCCATCTTTTATCTGTCACACACCCATGCGGTTGTCACTTAACCCACTGCGCTTGCAGAAGCTGTCCTGTTTCCCCCTGGCAGCAGCGCTGTTCCTGTCTCAGGCTGGTAGCCAGCAGGTGGTGCCTGCTCGTTTCTGTGGGACCAGTGAGCCTGTGGTGCAGCACCCCAGGGTCTGAGGTGACAGGGCCGTGGCCAGGCACCTCCTCACGGCTTTGTCGGGCTTCTCTGATCAGAGAAAGCACTCAGTTTCTTGGTAATACTGGTCCTGCTTTGTGTTTCTGCTGGAAAACAAACTGCACTTGGTCAGCGTGACCAGCAGGTCCAGGGAGGTGGTTCTGCCCCTCTGCTCTCATCAGACCCCACCTGGAGTGCTGCATTCAGCTCTGGGGTCCCCAGGACAAGACAGACATAGACCTGTTGGAGCAAATCCCAAGAGGGTCACAAAGATGATCAGAGGGCTGGACCACTTTTCCTGTGAACACAGGTTGAGAGAGTTGGGCTTGTTCAACCCTGAGAAGAGAAAGCTCTGGGGAGACCTTGTGAGCCTTCTGGTTACTAAAGGGGCCTACATAAAAGCTGGGGAGGGACATCTTACAAGGGGCTGGAGTGATATGACAAGGGGTAATGACCTTAAGCTGAAGGAGGGTGGATTTAGATTCAGTGTTAGGAACAAATTCTTTACTGTGAGAGCAGTGAGGCCCTGGCACAGGCTGCCCAGAAAAGCTGTGGCTGCCCCCTCCCTGGCAGTGTTCAAGGCCAGGTCAGATGGGGCTTTGGGCAACCTGGGCTAGTGGAGGGTGTCCTGGCCCATGGCAGGGGGTTGGGAATAGATGATCTTTGAGGTCCCTTCCAACCCAAACCAGTCCGTAATTCTATGATTTAACGTCAGAAGCTGATTTTTAAATGCTCATAGTCTATTGTTCTAGCCAGATATTCCAAAGGTCTGCTTCCATTTACTAAAAGACAGATTTTTCTGAAGTGTCTTCATGTATTTAAAACTCTCTTCAGAAACTAACATTTTGCGATGTTAACATACGCAATTATACAACAAACCTTGATCCATAGGAATATCTGTTCTCCAAGCTCTGTTAACATAACCTCCTCTTGGTGTTCATTGCTTCAAAGTAACAGTACTCTTTACATCAAACAAAACACTGTCTCAGCACACACAAAAAAGGTGTCACTGCTTGCACATGCCCTAAATCCATGTTCTCATCTTTTTCCATTCCCATAAACAGTAGTTTATTTCCATGTCCAATAGCTACTTCCATGTGCAGGGTTCCCAAAGGCTTTACAAACTGTGGAAGGTGATAGTTCATACAAAATACAGAAGTGGAGCCAAATGCTGAAATGAACCTTTCTCCCATGTGAACTGCAGTAGCTTACAATGATGCAGCAGAAAACAGCATTATTTTGTCTGTTCAAAGACCATGGCCAAAACATTGTCTCACCTGAGATAGTTATTTTCAAGAGCCACTTTTTAAAATCTAACCTGTTTCTTCCTGTTTTGTGCACAGCAAACGGGACCAATCAGTGCTACTCTGGTGATGACCCGCCCTGTGAAGGGGCCCCGTACTATTCAGTTGGACTTGGAAATGATCACTGTTAACACTGTCATCAACTTCAGAGGAAGCTCTGTCATCCGGCTGAGGATATATGTATCACAGTACCCCTTCTAAGCCTTGAGTTTGTGCCCTGGAAACATTAAAACAAGAGAGATGGTTCCTCCTCTGCAGAACTCTCTCCTCAGAAGCCAGTACATATAGCAGCTCTAAACCAAACCAGTATTTCCACAGACCCGCTGACCTATGCCTACCTGAGGAGGGAGGCCTCTTCATGCACAGTCCCTACCAGGATGCAGACATCTGAAGATGCATCGTCTGCAGATCCCATATGATTCTCTATGTGGTCATATGTTTTAAGGACCTTTCTTTCCATTGTAAACATTTCTAGGGTATGAATCTATGTTTGAATGACTGTGAACCTTTGTAGCTCCAAGGCTGCTTGGCAAAAAGCACCACAGAAACTGAGGAAAAAGCTGGCTTTTGCAATCTTTCCTTCTTTGTTTGTTTCATTACAAATGGAAAGCAGACAAATCAACAGAAACAAAAAGCCACCTATTGAAACAAGGGATCCCAGAAGTGCTAACTCACATCCTCAGTTATCTCTGGAATAATCAGGCAGGCACTTTATCTCAATTCACCCTGCATTTGTCTTAGTTTCGCCTGTTTTTTCTTTGATTCTATTTTATAGTTAAAAATAATTGTAAATTCATTCCAAAATACATGTTGTACTATGTAATCCTCTTTCTAACAAAGTGTCACACGTTTGGGTTCCTTCCTGTATTAAATCTTTCTATATAACAGAGTTCATAGAAATCTGTGACTGGTTGGTATGTTTTACAATGTATGGGTTTTAAGCCTATTTACACCCAGACTCTTTGACACAGGCCTCCATTGCCAGAATAGTGTCAGACATTAGAGCAGATGAGAATCAAAACTTTTTTGTTTTCCTGAATATGGTAGTTACAAATGGTTTGTATGGGTTGTAAGGTAGTCATACTAACTGCAGTCAAGGCTGCAACTAATCTCCTGTTCAAGGATCATTCAGATCAGACCCGTCCATATTTCTTCAGAAAAAATGAATTGTTCTGTTCACATGGAGTCTCTGTTCTACATTCATAACATAGGGGAAATTGCTGAAAATAAGCTGAAGAGGACTTGGACCAGCCTTATTGCTCATGCCTCTGTCACAAAGCAGACCCCACTATACCAGTACTCAGTCCTCAACTGATGGGTTTCCACAGGTTCCATGTCTTCTCAGGTATAACTGCTGTAATCAATAGAGTTTCTCCCAAAGTCTAATCCAAATATCCACTGTCATAATTTAAATCCATTGCTTTTTAGCCTAATTCCAGTAGAAATAGAGAACAGTTTATCTTCCCCTTTGCAGCAGTCTTTAACATGTCTGAAGACTGTTGTCATGTCTCCCCTCAGACCGTTCCTCTCTAGTCTAAACAAACCAATTCTTTTGGTCTTTCCTCATACATCACATTTTCTGGACCTTTGATCATTTTTGTTGCTCTCATCTGGATTCTCTCCAGTTGGTTCACATCTTTCTTGAAGTGCAGTGCCCAAAACTGTGAAAAGTATTCCAGCTGAGGCCTCACAGTGCTAAGTTATATATAGGTTTAGGAGTTTGAAAAGGAATAAGAAATTATTGTCTAGTTTGGAGGTATAATGCTTACCTTGTTGAAGCCACTGGCAATTTGGTCTTTTATTTTAGTAGGGGTGAGGGTTCATATGTCTTGTTCTTAAATTTCTCTGAAGCAAGCTCTTTTGCCTCTTCCCCCTGAGTTTTCCTTATTGGTTCGCTTGTTCTCCAGCATTGCTAGGGCAGGACAGATAACCTCTGCTTCAGCTTTTTGGGGACTGGAAGTGGTTAATGCTACTCAGGGAAAGGAGTTTATGAAGATTATAATGCAAGCAGGCTGGAGCAGAGTAGAAGCATTATGTGAGGTCTTCATTGAAGAGGAATATTAAATGGAGAGTACAGACTCAGAAAATTACAACACAGACTGCATGACAAAACCAGAAAAATTAGTCACTTTTTCCTAATAAGCTTTGTGAGTTACTCTAGAGTCGTTTTTTCCTACACTCAGCTTGAAGGTAGCCCTGGTGCAATGGCTCACAGCAACAAAATACATGTGCTTTAGCAGCTTCAGTTCCTTAATGGTTTAAAGTTTTCTCCATGCTGCTACAATGTCCTGAGATCCTGTGACTCAGAGCTCTGTACACAGACTGTCCTTTATTATAAAAACAAAAAGTCTTGAGCCTGACTCCAGGGTTTAGTGGGCCAAGCTGAGGGCAGGAAGCCAAAGAGGTTTTTGAGTAGCCGACTTGGAGGACATCGATGTAGAGCAAATACCCAGAGAAATATCAGAAACAAGAACGTGTTCCCTGAGCGTATCATGGCTAACTGTATGTCAGAGGTTTGGAGAGGAAAATAGAGATGACCGGGAAGGAGGAATGCTGGTTTGTAGCCATGGGGCTAAATGTGCTTATGCATCCCAGATGATGGAAGTGAGACGGGGGAAACAAGCAGGCTCTGGTGACCCTAAGAGCAGACAGGGAACAGGCAGGGTCTTGCATTAAGAATGTTAAACTTTTAACATGCCGTGAGTTTTCCCAGTTCTTAAAAGCCCCTTTCCCCCACCTTTTGTGCCCCTATGTTATGGCTTCTTCATGTCCAGCTGAGGAGTCCTCTCTCTTCCTGCCATCACATCACCTTCTGGAGAGGAAGTGCACCCTGTTAGACATCAGACAGTTTCTCACTTTTGGGCTGTTCTCCCATGGCCCCCACATGCCAACCTGATTTAACCCTAATTTAGAAACATCAAATCCCAGAGGAATTCCATAACAAAACACTTTGTTAAAAGAGTAAAGCTTGAATACTTGGTTTTAGTAGGGTCCAGCAAATACTCATAAAACAATATTACACTTTCTATATAAACATTCCGCGCCTTAAAAAAAAAAGTGAAAAGTCTGGAAACAAAGGAATTCAGCCACTTCTCAACCGCCATAACATCTTTCATCACTCACTATCACTCCAGCCAACTTTAGCTTTGCCAAAATATATGCCAATCTCAAAATAATAAATTACTAGCAGTTTATAATATCTAAACTCTCCATTTCCTAGTTAGGGGTCTGTTTCCAATAGACCATCGCAGGCTCATATATTACAGCAATCCTCACCAAATAAAAGAAGGGACTATACATGTCAGGTTTTTACAGCATGAAAGTTAAAAATGCAAACTTGCAACTTCAGTATACGTATTCATGTCCTCCTTTGAGGCTGGGTCTCCCTAAATGCATACAGAATTACAGGTCTGCTCAGAAAATGATTCTTTGTTCTAATCTATTGCAGAGGATTTTCTAACACAAAGAGGTTTACATATAGTTAATAGACAATATTCTGGCCAGCATCAGGTCGGGGCACTGACCCTGGTCTGGGTCTGTGTAGCTTCTCTCTGGATCTGCTCTGACGCACTCCTTGTTCAGAGCGGCAGAGCTATTCCCTGGCAGAGCTGTGAAGGGACAGCTGTTTGCTACTCTTGCCTGTCCACTGTCATGTCTGTTTAAAGGAAGATCCTTGTCAGAAAAATTGCCTCTCACTAGGTGTTTGTGCAGTACCTATTGCCAGTGCAATAATCGGAATAAAATAGACAAAAGCAGAGATGATGGTAATCTTTGATACAGATCACAATGACTGGGAAGGAGAATATAAGTTAGGAAAGTCACACGGGGGAGAGTTTTACAGTTTTACACTAGAAAGTGCATAAGGATGCAGTAACCTTGATGTAAGAATCAAGGAACATAGCTGGGAAGCAAAGGGAGCTTTTGAAAACATTCAGTAACCAAAAATTCCTGAAATTCTCTCTTTCAATTCCCCTCCCTGTATTCCAGAAGTTGTCCATTTTCCCTTTTGAGTTTGTCCTGAACAACTGATCTCATTATGGTCATGCACGGAAAGCACATGCTAAGTGAGCTCCACTTCTCCTCTGGCACTACCTAACATTTTTCACTTTGCTTTTTGGAGCTCAGTTGTAGGCTATGTGTCTCTTGTAGGTTCTGGCTGACCTTGATTGATTTTCTCAAAGGCAAGGCAGACCTGTTATTTCCCTGCCAGGTTCCTCTGCACCCACCATCTGCACAAGCTCTTCATGTGTTTAATTGGAAATGGAGTCACTGCTGTGACTGGTGCTCAGTAGCAGCTCAGTAGTAGCTCATCAGATACTTTTGTACACCCCTACCCTCTGCATTGTTAGTAGGTGTCCTTACGGCAAAGTATTAGGTCTTAATGGCAGAAGGTTGGACTTGATGATCTTAAAGGTCTTTTCCAGCCTAGCTAATTCTATAATTCTAAGGGATTGTCCAGTCTACTGGCAGAGCATGGCTTCCAGAAGAGGATTAAAAAAACCCAACCAAACAAACACAGCTCTCCAGTTTTGAAGGTGATACACACTCTTTTAGGTCATAATGCATCACTTTTCTCCTAAAATTGTGCCTATATCATGCTGGCTTGATAGTCTCAAGGCTTTTTAAGAAGCCTGATAAGGGCACGCTTATGCAATACATCTTTAAGCTCTTCACACCTTGGAAGAAGTTTTTCCCTGTTAGAAAATCAGATTGGCCCAGTCAGAGAGAGTGGAATATGATCACTGCTATGCTGAAGTCACTGATCGTTAATGACCTTACATCAGCTCTGGATCTAGCCCAGTTTTATTTTAAGTCCTGAATCTCAGTGTCAGTGATATAAATGTAAACAGATATGTATTATTTTTAAAGTAGAGTTGAAAGACTGTTTCCAGTAAATAAACAGTAGTATGATTGCAGTATCTCTTTCTCTGTGGGAACTATCTTTGGGTATCTTAAGACACTTCAAAATTCCCTCTGGTATTTCAAGGCATTCATTGATGTGTTTCCATGCCTCAACCCTATTCCTCAAAGGCGAGTCCAGGCACTTGACTCCACATATTTTTAAAACATCAAGCTACATCCAAGCGTTTACAGAGTCACAGCTCATGCATCATTCATAGAAATTGTTCCTCTCTGTAACCTAGAAGAGATTATGTTGACTTCCTTGAGATTCTGCAGTGTTATAAGTAATGCACACGCACATGTTTTTCAAGACTGAAGATCAGTCTGGAGATCGTTCATCAGCAACTTGCTGCAAAAATTCTGTACTCAACACATGAAATCATAGCTACAAAGGTTAATTTTGGCAAATTCTTCAAAACTTGTGGTGTTTCCTGTCTGCCTATACACAGTGCATACATAATTCAAAGGTCCATCACCAGAGTTCTCCGGTATTCATAAAAATTGCAGTTTTCAATAAATATTTTGTTCAGTATGCTCGTTTTGTAGATTATGTGAAATGCAAAGAGGCAGAAGGCTGCCAAGACTGCACTGGTGTGTTATTCAAATCAGCATCCCCAAGAAAACCTGGATCTAGTTTGTCATTTAAAAACTTGCCTTTGACATTTGATGCCATGCAGGTAGGGAAGAGGGACAGAAAAACTGGTTGCTTCCAGAACAACAATGTCTGCTCTCCAGAGATCCTGGAACTTCCACAGTGATCAGAGACCTATCAGCCCTAATCTATACCTTAGGTCAGTGAGGAAGGCACAAAACTCATAGAGACAAGTCCTCAGCTGGAGGAGAGATATCTTCACTGACTTCTTAGTCATGTCAAGTGAAGATTAACTTCATAATGTGTATTAAATTTCTCACTGTGTTTCTACATCTATGAAAAACTTAAAATGACAGGACCAAGCTGTTGCCTCCCACACGCATCCTATCTGCAGTGGGATCTAACATATATTTCTGCCATTCCCTAGGATTGTGTTCACTTAAGAGTTACCCAGACTGATCTGATGTGAGTTACAATGGTGTGACAGCATTTGGTTCACACCAGTGTAAAGTCATTACCATAGATGAAAAAAAAGAGAATTGCTTAGGGAAAAAATTACAGTTGAACCAGAAAGTTAATGTAAAAGAGATTGCTCATTAGTTAAACTTCAGTGCTTTGGTTATGATGTCATTGCTATGGAGAAAAATAATCAACTAGAAACCTAAAATACTAAAAAGGAGATTATCTTCTTAGAAAAGTAAGTGCCCATGTATGCTATAAATAGTTCTGGAATTAAGACATCCCACGCAACATCTGGAAAAGGAAGAATTCACTCCTTGACCCCCAGCATGCTTGCCTCCCACTGGCAGGATGAAGCACAGTTGATCCTTACCAGGACACAAACACAACGGCTGGCTGATGAATGGGCCAAGGAACAGGCAGGCGTGGCCAGATGCAAAGGAAGGACAAAGCAAGATAATGTAAAAGGAATGCTCTCAGTTTGCAGGGTTTCTGAAACAAGTCTCTTGTTCTATGAAGCATTTTATATTTGCTTGGGCCTTTGAAAGACAGATAACTGCTAACAAGTCTCTTCAATAGAAACAGGAGGTCAGCATTCCTGTGTTTGAACGAAGCATCAGTTTTCAAAAAATAACACTGCCCTGGCCAGCCCGTCACCTAATGAGATGCACTAGACAGCAGAAACCTCTAAGTACAATTTAAGGTATAGCATATATAGCATCACCTTGTACCAGCAGTTCCTCCTGAAACCATACAGGTGCAGAGAGAAGGACTCACTGCTCAACAGATGAGCCACAGAATTTCATCTTAAATAGTCATTTCCTTAACTCTTATTTGCAGGTTGTCCAGATTAATAAACATATTTTGTTGTCTTCATTCTTTCAAGAAGAGCAATACTGTAAGTTAAAATGTATGGATTCAATGTCCCTCATCCTGCCCCTGTAACCCACAATTACTATTTCATTTGCAGTAGTAAAGGAGCTTTTAATTCTTGGATTGTTTTAAAACTTCTGAGCAATATATGGAATATGTCAGTAGGGACTATTTTAAAGCTTCTTTAAAATTAAAAAATATATTGCTAACGCTAATTATAAGTGAATTATAGGGGGTTTTTATCATTGCCTGCTTTAATGGTGATCATGTAAGATCACCACAAGCATTCATGCCAGAATCCTGTAACTCCTCTGTAAAGCAAGCTGAAGGAGCCTCAGTGATACTGGCACGTCTATTTGACATAAACATTAGTAATATATATCCAGTAGCAGAGAAAACTTCAAAGCAAAAACCATTTAACTCTCAAGAGGTTAATTCTCTTTCACAGCTTCTATGTTTTAAATTTGCTCATACTTGGCGTTACTTAAGTGTATTTTACCTTCATTTCCTGCTGGGTTTATGCATAATAAGGCTCAAATTAACATTCTGTGTAAGACTACTTTATCTATACCAGAAGTTCAATGTATCTGAGGCATTTCTTTCATTTCAACCTGCAGGTTGCAGCAAGTCATTGCTTCTGATGGTGAGGATGGTCCCCTTGCTTGGTCTTCTCAAGCACCAGCCATGCTTTATACCCATAACATGTTCAGAGGGCGTATGGGATAGAGTACAGGCTGCATGTGCCTCCCAGTTGCCCCGGGTCTTGGAGGCACAACATGGACCAGTGAGACAGAGGTTGTACAGTGAGACTATGGGCAGAATTTGGCTTAGCTCTGCAGAATAGACTTGCCTCCTTAAAAAATAGTGTTAATATAATTTAGACTGAACTGGTTTCCTTATACATAAATACCAACTAGTAGCTAGTTCTTACTCCCACTTGCCCTACATATTTTATGACTTTAGTACAAGAAAGGCTTTTCCACCTACACCATACTCAATGACCCATGCGTTATGGGGTTTGGCTGTTTGTTGGCTGTGTTTGTGTTTTGCAGGTGGAATGTTCTTAATTCAGCAAATCACAAGGGCAGGCAAACCTGGCTCTGCTTTGCTGTGTAGGAAATGAATGAACTTATGTCATAGAGTTGCTCTCGCATTCTCATGATTCAATCAAGTCATTGCAGAATTGAGGTAGGTAATACGACATTCACCGGGCTTGTGATAATTTGTAAGCCATTTAGAAAGCTGATAAGGATCTTTATAGCTGTTCTGAACTCAAAGGAACTGCCGCTGAACATTTACAGTATCATGAGGACAAGTCAGTTCCCTCCATGCATTAATTCTTGATCACACACTCTAGGAAAATTACACTGGAAGAGGCACACATGCAAAGCAGAAGAGGAGAGGCGAAGCACAAGAACACAGGGCTGCAAAATTTCGGGAGAAGTAAGCAACTCTCTGGAACTGCTAAAGACAACAAAAAAAACCCAAACCCCAACAAACAAATAAACAAACAAACAAACAAAAAAGACCCGTGACTCGTGATCAAAGACTGCTGGTTCTCCAGTGCCCTCCCGGGTGCCTTGGTAGAGGTGACTTGGCCAGTGAAGCCACGGAAGGGCTGAACTTTCTCCTAAATTTGATGAACACAGACACTTCAAAAAACAAAATTGCTCAGATTTAGCTGTTGGCCAACAGCTCAAATAGCTTAACCTGTTGTTGCCATATTTGAGCTACTGCATCTTCCTTTAGCTGCTTACAGTCTGCTTTTCAGGCTGTTCTTACATACACTGTCATGTTTCTCTCAGATGCGGTTCCACGTGGGACTCAATAGTGTGACCTCCTCCCCTTTTATTGGTCTTTCCACTGTGCAAGACCTTCCAGCCAAGGGTCTCTCTGTCCAGCCAGAGCTCTGTGGACAAGGCAACAGTCATCTCTGGAGCTGCCCCACAAGTGTGGACAGGAAGAGGTTGTACTTTCTCTTCTGTCAGTGCTGTCCACCCAGCTGGTAAAGGACACTGTGCTGCTTGCAACATGGTGTTTGGCTGGGCTGTAAAACTGATATCCTGCAGGGATTTAACCTCCTGCTGCACTTCCTTAAGGGTGAGTTATGAATTGTATTTCCTTAAGAAGTCCCATGCACCATATTCTGCGCACCAGAGTTCCTGCCTTCTCCTTCCCTATCTGTTTTTGGTGGCACCAGTTACTCCTTGGGACCACAAGTGCTGCTGAATGCTGTCAAACTGTCCTCTCTGTCAGTCAGCACATAGTCACATCAGTGGTGGAAAAAATGAGCTCTATCTGTTTTTTCCAGGCAGCCAGGCAGCAGATCCCCATCTCATACAGGTGAACATTTTCTCACACCAGTAACTCATTAGGACAGCATGTGTGAACTCTGCTCATTCACACTGATGCAGGCGCTCATGGTCTGTGCTACCGTGCATAAAGACTCTCCCAAATTGCAGCTGATTGCCAAACTTTAATGGCATGTCTGCATTTCCATTCTTTCTAGCCTGTGCTATTTCTCCTTTACTGGGCACTTGCAGAGTTCAGTCGCCATACTATTACAGGATGATTGCCAAGGCCCTCTAAAATCCAGTACTGAAACACAGCCTCCATCTGCTTGCTAATGGGAGTCCTTGTCAGCCATGGGATCACCACATCAGTTTAACTGAGGGAGCAGCCAGTACCTTGGCTGAGAAATGTTCAGTCAGGTTTCCTAGGATCTTGAACTAGTTCTATAAATCCTTGCTTGCTTGAATGAGAACACCTTCCATCTCCCACCACATTTTTCATTATGTCACTTGGCTACAAATGCACGTGGTTTTAATGTGAAGTTAATCCCCAAGGTGCAGTGAAATGATTAACCCTTCACCCTTTAATTCCTTGCTACCATATGATCTAGTTCTTATACAGCTAAGAGTTAAGGCAATAGTTACAGCTGAATACAATACTTGAGGCGAGTTGGTATTTGCTCACCATGGAAAGCCAGCCTTAGGTATACATATAAACTTTTTAGATTGGGGAGCAGAGGTGAATAACATGGCAAAGCTACTGCATCCTGCAAACAAATATTTGTAACCTGTGGTTATTACTGCTGACTCAGGATTCCTTAAAATAATCTGTCAAGAAAATACCACTGAGAATAAAAATCCTGCAGTTCACAGCTGTTAAACTTTCTATTAAAACACAGGTCTCTGAAGAGTTGCATGTTCTCCCATCTCTGGAATTTATGGATATAACCAAATGTGACTTAAATATGCATAATCCCCTGCCTTGGGGTGAGAGTACATCCTTTTTCCCTGTCCTAAAACCTCTAGTTATACCATCAAGGGTCATGGCTGCAGCACGTTTTCTTCCCAGTGGCACCGGATGCACCAGCGAGGAACAGCCAGTGCTGCCGGCAGACCCACAAAGTGAAGGCCAAGAGGGTGGGCAGCAGGATGGCTGGATATTACTGTTTGTCTGGGAACATGGCCAAACACCCTGCAGCTGAATTAAAGCATTAAAATTAGGGTAGAGTGGCCTGGTAACCTCTGTTTCTAGTTAGGCTATTTCATAAGTGGTTTTAAGTACCAAGCCAGACTGGCCTGTTTCTGCCTCCTTGCCTTTCCCTGAGGGACATGCCCAAAGCTTTAGCTAGAAGGTCAGCGTGTGCTCTTGTTTTGAACAAAGCAATTTCAGATGGAAGGACAGCATTCCAGCTTCTGTGGGTGACCACTCACTCACCTCCATGGATGTTCTTTTGGCCTCCCTCATTCCTGTAGGGCTGGCAGGCTTTAAAGCGTTGCAATTTCTGGGACATAGTTTTGCTCACTCCCTCTGCAAGCAAGGTAAAGGAAGTTTGGTTTCACCTGAAAACAGAAGGGGTAAAAATAAAGAGGTTTATGACCGTAAACAAAAAAATATTTTTGTGCTTTACAAGTTGAGCCTGTTTCTTGACTCGGTCCCTTTCAGGAAGGCCCTTTGTGTGTTGCCCTGGCTCTGTGAGCGGGTGACACCTGGCTGGCCCCTGCATCCTGGGGAGACAAACATCTGCTCATCCTCGGGCAGGCCTCTGTCTGTTTTCGGGCTAGAGGCCAGCTCTGAGAGTCTGAGCAGACCCCAGAGAATTGATTGTGTGAAAACACAGGGCAGGGCAGCAGCACCTGGCCCTGAGGTGCCAAAAAAGTGAGGGGAGGAAGGTTTGGACACCTCTTGTCCCTGGGTCAGCTGCCTGTTCTGCCCTTTGCTCAGGCAGGTAGATACCCAGCTCCCCAGGAGACTGGGAGGACAGGTCTGCCTCTCATCACCTCTTTCACATTGAAAGAGGCATTTCTGGGCAGTGTTACAGGCAGGTGAGCCTGGAACAGTGTTTGGGGAGACACTTCAATGGAATCCCAGGACGTGACACCACCCTAGCCTGGCAGGAGAGCACCTCCTGGGGTGGCTGGGCTTCATAAATGTCCCAAAGAGAATACACCAGGTATTGAGAAAGGGCTGGTCTTATGAGGTTTTCACTAGCTTAGGCAAGATGGGACAGAAAGCAACTGTGATAGTGTCCAGCTCCCGCAGGACTGGTGTCCTGCCCATCTCTATATTTGCTTTGGTCCCATGGAGGTGCCTGATGCCTGGGGCTGGAGCCACCCAGCTCCCTGCCTCCAGGCTAGGTGTGTACAGGGGTGGCTGGGACCCCTCAGCCCCAGGTTCTCTAGCTACCAAGGCTCCCCACCAATTCGTTCCTCACTCCCTTCGTAGATCAGGGGTGTAACAAAAATACAGATGTGCACTCAGACAGTTGCCTGCACTTGGACCTCTCTTTCCAATGTATTTCTAACTTAAAACCTATAAATTTTCACTGCTAGTTGGTCACATCTATCATTCCTTCATGCACTTTTGAATCAGATGACTAAAATAGTTCTGTGAGAACTATTATGTCTCAGGCTTGTAAAATACACTAATTTCTTACTAGGTTACACTAATATTCTGTAATTCATTCTTAATATTTTTCTTCAATAAAGCTCTGCACAAACAATGTATCCCACAGGAGGAACTTCTGCCAGATCCCAGATGTCAAACACATTTGCTTCAAATACAGGAGTTCGTGACCTTTTATGTTTGTTAATGTGACGCCATGGAAATTATTTATAATAAATAAGCGTATTTAAGAGTCAGGTGCTCCATGGGGCTTTTTTCAGTGATATCATGGCCTTTTCTGAAACAGGTCTTTCCTGTTTTATTTTGTGGATTTTTTCCCTAACAATAAAGGTTTGGGAACAATTTGAAACCCTGTTATTGGACTGAGTCCAACTGTTGCACTGAAAGGTATACATGAACTCAGATGTCTCAGATGTCAAATCTTTCCTGAAATCATTAGTAGATAAGGTTCTTCCTTTCTCTTTCATCCTTTGCTCTGAAAATGCAGTTTTCAAACAGCGGACTGGATCCAGACAAACACTAAATGTATTGGCATAAAACACTGAATAAACCAGGAAACTACTGGGATTCTTTGGATCCAAATGACAGATTTGATGTGCCAAGTGATTTTTGCATGTAGCATGATCATTTCAAAGCTGAGGTAGCACTGTTTACCCACAATCTTGCAGGTATAAGATAGCTAGAAAATATTTGAAAGTGTCAATATGTTGACACTATTTAATCCTTTCTATTTTTTCAGCAGGTGTGACAATGTCCTCTCAAACTTGTGCTGGGATTAAGACCAGCTGGTGTTTAATGAAAGCAGGCAAGAAAAGGATGCAACTAGAAAACACTAGAAGGAGTATGCCTTGTCTCTCTTTCATCTTTTTGTGAACTGTGCATGAAGGTTTAGAATGCCTCCTGAGTTTACTGGATCCATCATCTTGGATTCCTAGACAGTAACAACAGCAAGAAATGCCTCCCGGGGAGGAAATGGAACCTTTTGCTTCTGCATAAATGTGCACCCGCAGTCATCCCTGTTTGTCACTCCAGGCTGAAACCAATGGCTTGAAAAATTCAAGCCCAGACCCAACAAAGCACCCCTTTGCTGCAGTGGTTTTCCACCCAGGAATTTAACCTTGCCTTGGGCAATAAGGTTGAAGACCATTATGTAGCTCAGAAGCAATTGCTGCACCCTGCACAGATGTAGGACTTGGCTGTGGAGAGACCAAAGAGTTATGGTGCACAAAGGATGAGGCCTCCTTGGATTTATTATCAGAATATATTAATGATGTGTGTGTGTACAAAGAAAATCTGCCTTATAGCATAAAGCAAGACATAACAAGACAACAAATCTGTTTTCAAATGCACATCAAACTTAAATGAGATAAATAGAGGATCTAATTTGAACAGCAAGTGCTCCTTTAGGCATCCTAGCCACATTTTCAAAAGATGCTGGACATCATGCAATAAAGCTTTTCCATAGTGCTGTGGGAGGAGACAACTGGCTGCAGTCTCAGATTGTGGACAGAATTAAAAATGAGTTATGTCAGGAAAGCATGAAGAAAGGAGAAAACAAAAAATAATAGTCACGGGCTGAATTATAGCAACTTTCTATAATGAAGCATGGGGACCACACCCAGCATCTGTGGCAGAAGGAAGGTGTCTGCTTAACCCAGAGGTTATGATGGGAATGGAAAAAGCCAGGCTCCAGCTGAGAGAAGGACAGGGAGGATGAGGAAATGGTTTCATGTTTCTCCCAGCGAAACCTCAGGGGATAA
Source organism: Heliornis fulica (assembly GCA_013399135.1). Taxonomy (NCBI): domain Eukaryota; kingdom Metazoa; phylum Chordata; class Aves; order Gruiformes; family Heliornithidae; genus Heliornis; species Heliornis fulica. The sequence continues at coordinate 322,214 of VXBZ01005295.1, read as the reverse complement.
AGATTACTGCTGCAAAAACTTTAATGGTAGTAAAAGCCTTTGGCTGCAGAAGTTGTTTATAACGAAGGTGTATTAACCACTTAAGGACTTCAGCTGAAAATGACTCCACTATTTCACTGAGATCTAACTTTCAAAATCTTTTTTTTTTTCTCACAAAGCCTCTGCATCCAAAAACTTAATTTAGTGCCTACACATGGAGTTTGCCTGTGAGACATTATATGCTGTGTGCTAGACTTGTCCTGATAACACCCTGCTTTTAGGTCCCGACAGCTGAGTTCATGACTTGGCTATTGCAGTATACACTGGATTTTAACTCTGATCACAAGTACATCACTTCATGTTAGTTCCTGAAACCAACATATTTCACAAACAGTAGTGTTAAATGCCTCCTCTGAAGGATTCTCAGCAGAACTGAAGATATTTGCAATCATCAACTGCTTAATTTCATTTAATCTTTTGCAAACTAGGCAAGAATTACTAAGCAATGTCGCTTTCCACTTTTTTGCTTGAAATATTTTGGTGTGCTCTATGTAAACATGGCTTAACCTTTGAACAGCTTGATTTGTAACATGGAAGACAGCATGATTCCAGAAGTGTGCACAAGTGGTGGGATCAGGTTTCTGATGCAAAGGATCATGAGGGAGAATCCAGGCTTGATTTATGCAAAGCTGCAGACTCCATCAGCATTCCTGCTTCAAACCTTTCTCACTAGAGTATTTGCACAAAGTGAAGAAAAAGGGTCTCTATCTGAAAGTTTCTGCAGATAATTACTAAAGAACATTGTCAGCTGTCAGAATTTATAAACAGGGGGTTTATTATTTCAGATCTACTTCTCAAAAATTCAAGGCCCAGAGACCATGGGTAACATGCACTCCTGCTTGTAGTTACTTTCTACAGTCTTAAGGCTACTCTCACAAAGAAAAACACTGGGAAGTTGTAATCCAATAGCATAAACAGCCTAGGCAACAAATGAAAAAGTGTGCTGTGCAGAGGTTCAAAACAGATGAGACAGGCCTCACTGGGGGATGTGAGATGTGAAGCATAGCCCAGACTAATAAATTCTCTTGTGTTGGCTCTTCACGGGTCAGTTCGTGTCTAAGCCCTGCATTTCTGGAGCTAAGAGCACTGTGGTTTGGCACAGCTAGATAAAACCAGCCCAGTTTTGACAGTGCTCTTGTCCTCACCCAGGACACTGGGGGTGTCCTGGGTGGGGACAAGAGCAGCAGCAAAGCACCAGGAACTAGTGAGGATGAGTGGTTGCAATGATGGTCTGGGATGGACATGAGAGAGTGGCTAAGTGCAGGCGCCAGTGAGGCATGGGAACATCACCATGTTTGCCAAGCGAGGTCTAGTTACAGAAGGATTAGCAAGGGCTAAGGCAGAGCATGAGGCACTCTATGCTACCAGGAGGCTGGCAGGGAAGGAAGATCGTATTTGCAGCTGACAGAGAGGTCTAAGAACTGAGCTAAATTGCTTTCACTGCCAATCTTCAAAATCTTGGGGCAAAAATCTTCTAAGGGAGGGAGAAGTTTTATTTCCCATCACAGCTAAAAAAAATCACAGACCAATAATGTTGTTCTCCATAGAAAATCAGGTTGGCCACATTCCTTACCATGCACAGCTGACTATTGTGCTTATTGAAACAAATTTTCCATTTTTCAAGCAGCTGAAAGCAGAATGGAAAGTGTGTCCAAACTATCAAAAGAGACCTGGGGATGTGAGAACAGCCTCCACACCCCACCCCACCCACCCCTCCAAAAAAAATTATAAAGGATAGTCTTGCATTGAAAAAGAAGGAAGGTAGTCTTGCAAAGTGTTCTGTTGGAGTTTTTTCTTTTAACTGCCCTGTCAAAATTGCCAATTTTAATGTCCTTTTCTTCATCAGAAAGGTAACCTGGAGTTCCAATAGCTGACTGCTACCACACTGCCACTCCAGAAGCTGGAGAGCTGCTCCTGCACAACTGGAAGTCACTGAAGAACCTGAAAAAACCTTGAGCATGAAAACGCTGACGTAACCCGATAGCAGCAAGCTGTGTACAGAGACTTATCAGTATCCAAACAATGCATTTCTATGAATAGTGAAGATAAAGCTGCTAGATCACGTAAATTAGTTCCGTGAGATGCCTTCAAATGCGTACTTACTGTGCCCCTAAGGAGGACTCAAATAATTTTGGTAGCATACCATGGTATTTCTTTAAAACAGTGACCACACATAATCTCATGAGCTCGATTATCAGCAATCAAGGCTGTTCTGCTATGTGATACCCAGGTATCTGGGCGCCTAGCTCTGTGTGGAGATGAACAGAGATGCTTTGTTAGTTCAAATATTATGAGGCTGTGCTTTTGGCAAAGGGTCTCCCCTTACAGTGGCTCTGGAGCTCGAAGTAGCTGTGCTACATTGTATGATGACAGGCTTGAAATTCTTGGTTAGCAGCAGGTTTGTGGTGCTATTAAATTTAAACAAAAAAGTGTTGTAATAGAAAAACTAAAGTCTTGGTGCATGGGGAATCCACCTGAGTCTGTAATTCAAGAGCGAAGCTTCACTGACTGGAAATTTTAATGCTCTTATAGTGTAAAAAACATTTCCCTGAGGAAATAATTCCTTTTTCATTTGTGAGAAAACGCAGCTCCATTTCTTGCTCACAGTTGTCTCCTGGGGTATTTTAGCACTTCTAGTTCTTTATCAGAACCCAAAATCGAGAAGAGGAAGAGCAAAGGGGCACTATCTTGGGTCTCACAGAACTTCTGCTTCCTGCACGGAAATTACTGAACCAATCCACCATATGATCTGTAAATTGTCCTACAGAGGATACACTCAGTGGCAGGGGCTTTCACTTGTCCACATAAAGCCTAACTTGACAGGGATCCATATTCCTGTGGGATGTATCATTTACTAAGAACATAATTTTTAAAATATAAAAAAATTACTTTTCCTCTCTAAAATACAGGCCTGGTTTTGCTTCTAGCAAAGCAAGTGTCTACTTTGGCACTGACTTAGCCGGGGTAACGGTCTGACGAGCAACAATAACAAGTTATTGGAAGCTATGAGATATATCTGTTTTGTGAGTAGCTTTGGTGAGATGGGCGAGTCCTAAATTAGCGGGAAAGTCCCTTTCCGCGATAGTGATCGATGAGTAAGCGCTGTGGCAGCGCACCTGAAGGGTTCTGTGGGCGGCGAGCCCGGCAGTGCCAGGCTGGGAAGGGCAGGTGGGGGCCGGCGGCTGCGGGGCGGGAGGAGAGGCTTGGGTGGGAGAGGCAGCGAGCAGCCGTGCAGGAGCCGCGGGGCAGGACAGGGCAGGGCAGTCCCGCGGGAGCTGCGGGCGGGAGGCGGCCGGCGAACAGCGAGCGGGCGGAGAGGCGGCTGGGCGCCCTGCCACAGGTACCGGAGGGGGTGGGAGCGGGAAGCGACGGCCGCAGCGCCTGCCTGGGGGGTCTCGGCGGTGCTGCCCGCCGCCGGCTCTCTGAGGAGAAGGAGCGGCGGAGCGCGGTGCAGGAGGCAGGTGCAGGCAGAGGTCGCCGAGGAGGCCGAGCGTGGGGCTGGGCTGGGGGAGCCGCCGCGGCGTCCGTGGGCTGCCTGAGGCCCTGCTGCGGCGGCGGCCACCGGAGGAGCCCGGAACTGGGCGTATGGCACCGAGGCGGCGTGGGTGTCCCCTGCGGGGCCTTCTCGGGCTCCCGCGGCGGGTGGTGGAGTGCTGGTCGCTCATCGACAGTGTAAAGTTGGGCCTTCTATTTCCAGCAGAATCGTCTGACTGCTGATATCCTGCAGCCTCTGTAACCCGGTTCACACCTCGATATAGCGACATGGGCCACGCATGAGAGTAAGTGTTAAGTAACTGTTGAGTAAGTAACTAAATCAACTGCGAAGGTTGGCTTTTGTTGGGCTGGTGAAATGACGCTTCCAAATAGATCAGTGAATTGAGTATAACATAACTGCCTTGTGTAGTGATACCTCAGAGCATTTAAACGTGGCACTTTTGCAGTTTGTAAATTATTATTTTCTTACTGTGTATATAAGGCTCCCGAGAAAACATAATGATCTTTTCCAGCAACCCCAATGTATTTCACCTGGTGCACACTCACAGGTATTTTGAATGTTCCAGCATGTTTTTAAAGTCAGAATTCTTAAATGATTTCAGTGTACTGATCTACATGGGGTTTGTAAATAGGTTATAAATTTGACAGACTAATTGAACTGGCAGAACACAAGTTTCAGAAAGCAAGTGTTACTGGGCAGTTTGGCTTACAGCTGATGCTGCACATTTGTAGAGCCTTGCCACTACACTGCAGTACCTGTGGGGGCTTTGGGCTGAAGACCTGGGATTTGTTTATTTGTAGTTGTAGGAGTGTTAATTTGACAGTGCTCTTCCAAGGCTATAGTTTCTATGGAGAGACAGACCTTGAGAAATGGAGGCCGGTAGAAAAATAGTAACTATATTGAACTACTGCCAAATTAAATCTTCATATAAATTAGATCCATGATTAGATTGTTCTTAAAACAGTCAAATGGTATTACTATAAAAATCCAAATATTATGTGTGAATTAACGTCTGAGCATTATCATAGTCAAAAAATAACTGGTTAGATAACCTCCAGAAACAGTGCAGGTAATTAGAGATACAGTTTAGCTAAAACTCAGAAGGAAGTTGTGACTATAGCAAAACAGATTCCTGGATGAAATCAGCATCAGTAAATATATTTACTGAAGTTAGAACATGATGTATCCAAGAGCACTGTTAAAGCAGCAGTCGTGATCATAAGCAGTTTCAAACCGTCCTTTGCAAAAGCCACAGTGAACTTTTTTAATGCATAACATACATCTGGATTCCTGGGTGGTTCAGATTGCTCTGGTTATTAAACAGTTGCCTGAAATAAACATAAGCTTAAATTAAACTTCTTTTGTAGCTTTCCTTTGATGTGGAAATGTGCCTGGTGTCTCATGTAATGCATTCTTCTAGATAAGAATGGAGTAGTTGATATTGTGGCCGTTCCTACAATGTACACTTCAGTCAGTGCAGTTGTCACTGTAAAGGGAGAACTATATCTCAAGGGACGTACACTTGACCACTGCTTTAAGGGCATCTACACGATTCTTTAGGTGCTCGCTTCTAGATCCTTGCTTTGAGAATAGTCAGTTTCTGATCTATGCAGGCTCAGGATTTTCCCAGCTTAGAGATCTACTGCTTAAAGTGCCTTGGTTTTGGCAGTATTGGTTAGTTAGGTGCCTGAACTGTCCCGGGATCCGGAAGCAAGGTATTCCTTGATAAGTTGCTCTTAGAGAGCCCAAGTGTCTTCAGATTACATATAGATGACCAGGACCAAAAAAAAAGAAAAAAAAAAACTCAAAAAACCCATGCGGGGGAATACCTTGCCATGCTTTTGTTTTAAAATATTTTTTATTATTATTATTAGTCTTTCTAGACTTTGTCTAAAGTTGTTAATCCAGATGTGAAGAGCCAAGTTCTGAATTTGCATCTTTCATTTTGCAAGGGAGTGCTAGAGCCAAAAACCTCTGTGGTGTTCTGGCCTGGTGGTCTCTGAAACTTTTGCCTTGTTTTCAGTACAAAAATATTCATTAGGTGAGCTGTGATCCTAGAACTCAGTGGCTAGGGCATGAATCCAGGAGTGGGGAAGTTTCACTTCTAGTCTTTTTTACAGCTGTCTGTTAAATATTAAAAATATATTTACAGAATACATGTGGTTAAGCAATATTGAATTTCAAGAAAATACATTTATTGTTAAAATGTCCCTTGATTCTTTCAAATACTTATAAAACTCACACCTACAAAAAAAGCTGTGCCCAAAGGTTATGTTGGACTCCACAGAAGCCACATCAATTCCACTGTGCTTCTCCGCACTTAATTTAGGTGATGGATCCCCAGACAATTAAGTCCTCTTTCTTCTTCTGCTATGGAAAGAGTGAATGTGGGCAGGATTGTTCAGTCAGTCATGTGTGTAGGCTATTAATTTACAATGTTGGAGAAAAAGCTGAGACTCTGGTTTATTTTCTCTGTCCTAATCATGAGGCTCAATCATTTTACTTGTTTGTTCTGTCACTTGTGTTTTTGTATGGTCTGTTTTGCTTTTTGCTCAGTCTCTGTTCATCACACTCATAGGTGCTTTAGGTTCAGATGTACGTTACTCTAAATGTGCTCTCCAGGGTTGTGGGTTGGCTGCAAAAAGACAGTATTGCTCTGGCACCCTCATTTTCTCCACTGACCCACCTTGTGTAGTCAACCCCAGGAGGGAGTCAGAAAACTACTTTAAAACAACAAAACAAACAAAACCCCACAAAAAAAAAACCCAACAAAAACAACACACATTTTATTTATTATGGTGATTTAGCTTTACAGTTAATCAGTGAGCTGGGCCAGCTCATCATCTTTACTAGATCCAACAGGAATGGTTGTTGGCAAGGGCAAACTGAACTGCCCCTCCTGTAGCAGCTAGCCCTTCAGGCAAGTTCAGGACAGGTAGACACAGCCCTCGTGTGGTGGGCAGAGACAGAAAACCTGCCTTAGAAGGGCAGTGTCCACTAGGAAGGCAAGCTTTTGTCTGCTGTCTTTGGCCTGGGACTCCTAACTGCTTTGACTTATACCAGAAATACTCTTTCATTTTGGTGGGAACATTTATTGAACTTGTTTACTTGATTAAAATGCTGTTTACTTAATTTTCTGAGTTTTGCTCCCATCTTCAGATTCTTATTTGATTTATAAAATAATGACTTTGTTTAATCTGAGTTGCTATCCCCAAGATACCTTAAATCTGGTAAATATTCTCTCTCTGATCTAAGTAGGATAACACCCAATCTCTTAGAAGAAGACCTAAGATATGATCTCTTGAAAGTGAAAGGCAAAGTGGGCTTTAAGTAGGACAGGCTGAGTTTTGGTTAAGCCATGTTGTCACTCTGGTTAGTAATGCTATTCACGCTCCATCAGAAAGATTGCTTACACAGAGAAAAAGTATGTTGTTAGCCTCTTGCAGCCGAGATGAATTTTCTGACCAAAACTGAGGAGCCTCATGTGGGAAGAGGTTCAAGTCCTGGCTTTGGTTTGAGCTCATCTGTGTTGCATCATATCTCTTATGTTAATACATCGAACCATACAGAATTAGCGAGGACACTTCTTTTAAGATTAGTATGAGTGTTTGCTGGCCTGTCATCACTGATTAAGTTCACATTAATTCAGTGCCAAAAAAAAATTGTCAGAAATCTGATGCTTATCTTTCCTGTAAATTTTACCCTGGTGATTTTGTTTTGAAGCTTTGTTTTTCAATGATCTAATAGCCATGCTTAAGCTGGAGAGGACAGATAAATGAGCACCAAGCAAAAGCCCTTGGTGTTTTGGGGGGTTCTTGTGGGTCATTGCTATGAGCTTTGGGTGTGGCTTGAAGCACAAGTTCTGGAGATGCTGCTTTGGCAATTAAATCAGCTTTGAAGTCCATGAAAGCAACTTAGAAGGACCATGGTCCGTCCCATGGACTCAAAACCTCATAGGCACTTAAATTAATTTAGCACCTATGCTTTGGAGCCTAGAACCTGGATGTGAGCCTGTACAGTGTGCTCTAGCCTGGGCAGGTGGGTGCCCAGTTTCCTGCCCAGTTCCCCTGCCCACTGGGCAAGGCAGAGGGTGGCATGCTGGGCCCCAGAGCCCCTGGAGCCTCATGGGCAGAGTGTGCTTGGGAACATGTTAATGAACATGTCATGCCTCAGCTTCGTCTGAAGCATGGAGAGCTAGAAGGCTGCTTGGCTTTTATGGGATAGTCTCTTCACCAGAGCAGATGGGAGAGTGTTTTCCTCTTGGAGGAATGAATCCCTTCCTCCTGCAGAGCTCTTCTGCTCCCAGGCTGAGGGGGCTGGATGTGACACTGTCCATCCTTCTTGTTGAAGCTGGGCCAGCATGCACAGCATCAGGTGGTTCATGTGGCCAGAAGAGGACAAATACAGGAGAGGCAATAAAAGAGATGCAAAATTCAGGCATCCAGTCTGCTGTGTGTGTACACACAGTGTACCTCCTCTTCCAAGGAGGAAAGCATCTGCCCTGCTGCAGAGAGGAGTGTTAGTCAGAAGGAGGTTTAAAAGTAGCTTGAGCTAGCAGCCTTCGTGGTTAGCAGTGAACTGGTACAAAACCAAGCTGTGCTTCCTGTTTGACAGATTAGTAAAATATTTAGGACTGAGCATCTAGGTGACAACAAAACATTCTCAAGAGCAGTTTCATTTCACAGTGAAGGAGTATTAAAAACTGGTTAGGTCTGGGTTGAGTTTGGTGTTTATTTTCCAGATTTCTTTTGCAAAATAGAATTGTCTGCCTTTAGATTGAGATATATCAGTCTCCTGTTCAGGTTTTCTGTCTGCGGAGTGGTGGCTGGAGTAGCTAAAATTTCCTCTGTGAAACCTTGATCAAACCCAGAACATCTCCCTGAATTATGTACCTGGATGGTGCATGTACTTATTTAGTCTTACCAATGTGTGAAATCATGGGTCAAAAATCTCCCCCGAGAGTGTTACTTTAAACTCAAAAGGATTAAACAAAACGAACAAAACCCACAAAACAACCCCCCAAAAAAAACAAACCAACAAAGAAACAGACATTCATGGTGTGGCCATTGTTCACTTTGTTCTAAGCAAATTTGTCCTGCGAGGCGGGGAGAAAGGGGATAAGTTCATGCTGCCTTCTTCTGCTCTCAGGACTGCTGCCCTCTCAGGAGGGAGAGGAGTCCCACCTCTGTGTTCCATAGTCGTAGCTGCATTTGGCCAGTAAGTGGTATTTTAGATGCTTTCATAAAAACTGAGACAGTTCTGATTTCTGCTTTTTGTGTCTACACAAAATTATTTACAGATACCTCTTTCATACAATGCCTGGTTACCACTCAGAACTGCTGAGCAGGGAATCCGCATCCTGTGGAAACCCCATAATTTCAAGTTGGTTTGTTTTCATACAAACAGCAGGTTAACTGTATGTAAATTAACAATGTAAAATAACTAATAAATGCTTATTTCACCGAGAACAAAGCAGATGTTTGTGTGCATGTATATAAAGAAATAATCCATCTTGAATCTTGTAGGTCAGCAGGATTCCATTAAATTTATGTCAATAGTAATGAAGCAGTAATTTTACATGCAAAACTGTTGTTTTCTTCCTTTTTTAATACAAGCAGGAGGAACTACTATTCATTACTTGTCTGGTTATTATATGTATATGCATGTGTTTTCTGTGTGGCTCTGTGGTCATGGCAGAGACTGAGGAGTCCAGGATGCCACTGAGTGCTCTTTTTTGATGTTGTGTTGTGTTGGTTTCCACCGATCTTTTCAAAGTTAGAACCGTTTAGCCATATTAGGGAACTCCACCGCACAGGCAGATGCTCTTGCCTAAAAAGACCACCTTTTTGGCTGTCCTATTGAAAAATGCACCCAGATTTTCCAGTTCCCTTTGGTATCAAGGCTATTTTTGTGGCTTCCTGGCATTATTGCAGAAGGAGAAAAAGATGGATTAAAACCTGACACGGGATACCTAAAGAAAGTCTTAAATTAGATTATAAAGTAACCATTGGTGACTGTCATAACTTTTTCCTAATCTGTTTATAGTGAAGGACTTATGTTGAATTGTTTCCATGTTCTCATCAAAAGCCAAGTTCTTTTTACAGAGATTTTAGTCTCTTTAAGTTTTCTTTTCTGGTGTCCTGATTTCAACTCTTGCTTTTCTGTTTTCCATCTGAGTCCAAAATGATCTGCAGTCTTAACATAATGGATTTATTCTTTTGTGTTTACTGCCCCAATACATACCATATTGTACATCGTTGTCCAAGTCAGTGAATTTATCTACAGTTCCCAGGAACAGTGTTGTCAGTTCAGTAATTGGATAAATTGGTTGCTTGCCTAATGCAGCATTAGGAAGAAATGCTATCTCTATCAACTTTTACAGCCCAGAGCATAGGGGACTCAGCATATTAAAATCCAAAGTTTTAAGCTTTATCATGGGATAGATTTATAATGTTCCCTTCTTAATTCAAATATAAATCTCACATGAGAAAAATTGGCTCGCAATTATGAAAATTGTTCTTTTGGCCCTTGTAAATGATATTATTAATCTTCGGCATGCTGGGGCAGACTTGGATTAAGTCTGCATCTGAAGGTTGCAGGTGCAAGGCTATATAATGCTAAGCCAGAGTCAGGGTGTCCCTGGGGGCTGTGTCAGAAGGATGACTTTGGATTGTGTGCTTCTGCCAGTGCTTATTCCCTTTCTCCAAGGGGTGCCTGGAAAACAGAGGCAGTTGTTTCTGTAGCACAATATCTAAAGCACACACACACCTGCTCTGCTTTATTTTTCTTCAGGGAAGTAGGCAAGAGCAATTTGTTCTTCTTCGTGATGTACCCTGGTGGTCTGTGCCTGGGCTGCGTGTGCAGATGTGCTGAAGGCCATTTGGCCTCCCCTAGTCTGGAGCTCTGGGAAGAAGCAGCTGCTGAGCTGAAGGGAACCACAGCTAGATTATACAAGTCCTCTAGCTATAGGGTTCATCTCGGGGCCTGCACAAAAGAAGACATATATTAGATCATATTTGTCTGGCCAGAGAAGCTGGTGGGGGAAGGTGAAGTTTCAGTGAGACATGGCATGGTCTCTCACAACTGTGTGTAGGAAGACTTGGCTGTTCTAGACAAAGCTTCTGCCCTGGTTCAGTAAGAGCTAGACCTTGGCAGGAGAATGTATAAAGCAGCTTGTGGGACCACAGTGAGCTCTGCTTTTACTGCTATGACAACAGTTCAACAGATACTAACAATAATTAACACCTAATATAGCGAAGACTTAAAAACTGGTAAAAAAAAATTCAACTGGAAATAAAATATTAACAGTGGAGGCAATTAGCTATTGGATGGAGTATTTTCTGAAATAAAGCCCAGGTGTCTTAAGTTGCTCAATGTATGCAGAAGTAATTGCTTGAAATCCAGTGGTGTCAGTAATAGGAAGGTGGGACAAGGGCACACAGTGGGCTTTCTGGTCTCAAATCTATGATTCTGCTCTAGTAAACTGTAAGTGAATGAGAGCAACAATGTGCGGGTTCAGGCAAATTGTCTGTTCAGTTTCCTGTTCCTCACTGGGGTCAGCGAGAGGAACCCATAAAATTTCCCCCAGTGGGCTGTTGTGCCGTTGTTTGCCAGCGTGGGAAGGTGCTTCCTGTGCCTAGGCAGTTAGTGGTTTGTTTGCATCATGGAGCATGACACTTTTCCCAGCAACTTTTTACTGTCTTTTTCTGTCAGCAGATTCAATTGTGTAACGACTCAAACACCGTTAGGCTCTTTTCCCCAGGAAAGGTGTGCAACGGTCCATCGTAAAATCCCTGCCATCTGAACTAGGTTAATGTTGCAGAGTCTATTTTTTTTCAGTTTTAAACATGTAATTATGCTTTCTCTTCATTTATTTGCCGCACTGGAAGACATTTGACCTTCAGTATGTTTATGTCAGACTGTTTATAGGATGTTTCTCACAAGAGTGCCTTCCAGGTTGTGTCCTTCAAAAGCCTTCTCTTCACTTTTTCTCTCGTGTTATTTCAGCATCTCCTTTGTGATCCACTGTTTTCAGGGAGAAATCCTTTTCTCGCTCTAGGTACAAAAGAATGGAAAGCCTCACATTTTCATTCCTTGGAAGGCAGAAGGACTTGAATAATCACCATGTGCAAATTCCCAGAGTTTTCTTTCATGCTTTTCCCTGAGTTGTGGTTACCAGCAGAGGAGGCTTGTGTGTGTACACACACACTCACTAGTTACTGCAGATATCACTGTTGTGGGGTTCTCCTGAAGCAGGGCTAGATAGGAGCCTTTTATCATGCGCCTGGTAGGTGTGTGTTAGCATGACATTTTTGTTTTGGGGTTTTTTTACCTCCCTCTCCACCAGACAACCTACTGCTGTGCAGGTGTATAATGAATAGGAACAAAAGCTTGTGTCCTGTCTTTTCACACACTCAGAACCACTTAAATGCCCCTCTCTCCTGTGCGGATAGTACAAATCAGACCTGGACAAAGTCCCAAAAAAATAGTTTGTTGGTTTTTTTTTTTAACTGTGGACATTATCTTTGGCAAGCATATGGCAGTGCATAGCACTGTGTGTGTAGGTGGGTACATGCACTGTCCTTGCTGTTACGGTAGCAAAGTACCTGGAGGCAAATTTCTCAAAGCCATTTAAGCTGTTTTACTAGTGTTGACTGGTTTCAAGATGCAGTGGTCACAAAACACCCCTCTTTGTATGGAGCTGTGCTCAAGCCGGCGCACAGCTCCCAGACGTTCTCCCCTAACTGCAAAACAGCTGGCCGTGGAAGTTAAACCATTTGCAACATCTGCACCATCGAAAGAGAATCCATCTGACCTGCAGCAGAAGCAGCTTTTGCTGGGCTGTGTTTCTGTATATCATCTGGAGGCCTGTGGTGGCATTGCTGTGCTCTTTGAAGGATTTATATGACTGGGATTGACCGCATCTCCTGGATCTGAAAGGCACAGAGGTAGCATAAACATGGTGTTTGGCTGAGGTGTGAACTGGCAAGCTTGAGCTTACTTTCTCCACAGGGCAGATCCTCAGATGTTGCAAAGTATCATGGCTCCACTGGGGCTACTGGAGCTGCAGACGCTTACATCATGCAAGGATCTGTCCTAAATGCTTAATAACAGCCAATCTTCCCTGTTTCCGGATATTTCCTTTTACACCTCCTGCTTTCTGGGGACTTACTACTAGAAATTCTGCTGTGATGTGTTTCTGGAATACAGGTCTGAGAATGTGTTTTATACATTTATGGCTGGCAATAAATCTCGTAACACTTGAAACCTCTGGTTTAGCCAGCTTCCCCAGTTTGACATCAGCTATTTCACCTTTGTGTCTGTTGCGTAGATGTAAATGTGTTACCTGATCAACTCCTATGGAGCAGTATTGTGAATAAACGTAGAAAAATACATCGGCAGCCTACAAACTTGTTGCAAAACATACTGTTTCATTATAAGGCAGCAATGACCAGACATTTCTTTTCAGACTGCTTTCAGCCTTTAATATTTAATATTGCGATCATCCGTTTTCTATCATGTTCTTTTTATTTAATGACTTGTTGAAAATATTTACTTTCTTCTCCAAACATTTCTGTCTTGTAATCATTCTGGAGGCATCTGGAATTGAAGTCTTTGATACTCTGTTTATCTGATTTTAGCTCATTCAAAATTTCTATCATAGAAATCTGGAAATCATTAAGAACATTTATGTTCTCAATCTAAACCCATTAAATAGTAGAGATTCTAATTCTCTAGGCTCTGTGTATGTGTGTGGCTATTTTTTAAACTTTGTTGTTTCCAGGATGTTCTAATAACCTTGGCTCTTATGCCTTAATGTGGAAAGACTATTGCTGAGTTATATTTGATTATCTTCTTCTGGCTTGATACTGGGAAGATAATTTAAAAAGCTTACTGGAATCAGTGGAAAACACCAAGAAAGAGAATTTGAGAAAGGGTGACAAGATCCGAGTTTGGTTCCCTCTTCTGCTGCAAGTGATTTGATTTCTCTATATCTTTTTTTTTCTTTTTTTTTTNTTGTTTTTTTTTTTTTTTTTTTTTTTTTGTCTGAAAGTCAGGGATAATTCTTTCTCTTTCTCAGTCTGATATCTTCCAAATGGAGGATAGCTTTGATACATGTATATTGCCTAACCAAAGCTGATTCCAAAATGTAGGGATGGAGTCAAGGAGTCTTAACATCTTGTTCTGATGCTGGGAAGTCAGTACTTCTTTGGAACTTGGTACACCTAAAAAATGTTGTTTTTTGAACTGCTTTCTGCAGTTCAGGCTTATTTGGTAAATTTATTCCCGGGCAAATGCATGTTAGTACAACCTTTTAACAACCGTCAAATGATACACTGAAGATTTTTGAGTAGCTGACACCAACAAAAGATTCTGTCATGTGGGAAAAAATCTTTGGTAGAAATGTCAGTCTTTGTTGAGATCATGAAATACTTGTTTCATCTTCTACAAGGCTTCTGTTCATTTTCAGTTAATAAAATATACAATAGAATCTGCTAAATTTCCCTGTCCCACATGGTTAAGACAAAAATTTGTATGCAGTGAAAGTTTTATAACTAAACATAGGCAACCTTAAAAAAAACCCTTTAAAAAGTAATTGAGATCATCCATGTTGTGATTTCACGAGCTTTGCATGTGAAAACACAATGAGGTAGCACTGTATCTAGATGATCTGTCCCTCAGCAAATGCTGTCTGTCTTAGAAATGTTGTGGGGTTTGGGGGTTTTTTGGATTGGTTTTGTTTTTTGGTAATGTAGCTGTGGCATAAGTCTAGAAATGAAGGTGCAAATGTTGACATTGAAACCACTACATTTTTAAGCTTAAAAAGAAAGTGTAAGCGATGTTCTAGTCTTTCACTCTTGCACCTTTCTTTTCAAAATACGACCTTTAAGCTGAAACTGAATTGGAAACTCTAAGATATGTGTCTGTGTACTTTGGCATTGGTTACTGATATTACCTTGCCTACAAAACAGTAATCTGTAAATAGTGCACTCTCTTCTGCACAGTAGGCAGTGATGAATTGCTTTATATTTGTCTTGAGATAGGCAAAACATATATGAATGTTTGCATATTGATAAATGGGGGGAAAAATAATTGCCAAAGACTTACCACAGGTTAACTTGATCTTACTGTGAAAAATGTGGTCTTTTTCTTATGTCAGAAGTACAAAAGAGGGAGACGTGCATTATTACTGTTATATCCTTAATACACTTATGTGGCCCTTTCTTTCTTGGTAAGACACCCAACCCTGTGATGGAAAGGCAGCTGCTGGTGAGAGATGATTTACATTTGTTTATTTGCTTACATTAATGCTTCCAGGCAAACAGTTCTGGGGAAAGAAATTACTATCATGAAATGAAAACTCTCTGATGCAGAAAAACTAAATTTTCCACTTATGTAGCTGGATAGCAAGGGCAGCTACTAACGTTTCAGTTTCTTCATCGGCAGTAGCAAATAAATTCAATCTGTCCGTTTTGAGATAAAAGACTGTTTTGCCTGAGCAAACTGCCACTGAGGCTTAGATACCATTGTTGCAAAGCTCAGAGTAAACGAAGCAGCTGTTTCAGCCCAGTTTAAACATGGTGAACAAGAGTAAAGCATATTAACTCCAGCTGTGTACTGATAACAGCTGGGGAGGAAAATCACTGCAAGGGAACCTTAAAGTAAACTTTGAATTCTAACCAGCATAGCTATCCTGAGTGCTCCTCCATTGGAGGCACAGTGGTGAAAATCTGATACTTAAAAACATTGAGAACTTAATGAGAAATTCTTGTGCTGCTTTTTTACGCTTCTGCAAAGATGCAGAGCAGGTTCTGGTGTCAGTGGGGCTGCTTCTGAAGACTTTTTATACAGATCTCATACTGTACTTTAAACTTACTGGCAATTTTGAGATCAGGGCAAGTGTTGAGTGACGGATTCTGTGCAGGATAATAGTATCCCTTTGAAAACAGGATATTGCACCCCTGCCATGTCTGGTTAGAGACTATGTTGTCATCTCTTCTGTAGCATTCTGTTTTCCAGAATAACATGTACTAGTATTCAGGCTACTTCTGAGGTTTTTATATTCAGGTCACTTGTACTTTGTTCATTTTGGTCTGTTGAGCAGAAAGAGCAGTATAAAACTAGAAGAAATAATTAGTGTCAGCGGTAAAACCAACAAGAATTATTCAGATAAATTGTATTAAATAAAATACTCCCTTAGGTCCTTGTTGCAGTAGAATGATGGTTTACTTTGGTTGAGTTGTAATGGGAATGTATTTTAAGAATTTCCTTTTTGCCCATATTTTCTGATGGCTATTTTAGAATTATTGTTAATCATGAACTACGTAGTTTTACTAACAAACTTTTGTATTTCACGTTAATATTTTCAAGATAACACGTTAATTCAAGGCTTCCTTATGAAGCCGCATGCAGTGAGTGACTGTGCAAAACCAGTAAGTTACACCACAAATAGCAGCGCTAAGGTACTCTAGAGCGCAGAAGAGCAGGACAGTAAGTATATGCCCTGTTTGTACAGTGGTTGGAAATTGATATGTCTGTTGACAACTTTTCGTTGCAGCTTACCCATGGAAAGAAATAATGTTAAGACAAGAAAGCTCATGTTTTCTAAGGTAGATGAAGTTTCCATAGCTTATTTTCTCCACTTGGCAGCCATCAAAAATGTGAGGGGCTTTTAACAGAGGGAAACCTTTGGGGATATTAGTGTTATTTCCAGTGTCTGTCTGGTTCCCCCGCTGACTTTGAGCACACATACAAATAAAATGACAGCACCAGTCAAGCTGCCGGTGGGAATAATTTGTGTGCTGGTGCACAAAAGCTTTCAGCAATTTCTTGAGATTGAGGTAACTGAGTAAAAGTGTCCATTTTTGTGCAACTGTCATCATCTCTCTGTGCTTTCTCCCTTTCTCTTTTGTCTTCTCAGTCCCTTCAGTTTATGTTAATGTTCTGTTTGGTGTCTTATAACCTCTGTGGAGTTGGAATCGTGTCTTTGTATGTTCTAAAAGAACCTCATGTACTTTAGGTACATGTAAAGGGACTAGACTTAGACAGCAGAAGTTTTGGACAGGAGGCAATGCAGCTGTGTCTCTCTGAAAAGAGAATATAAGGATATGAATAAAGACATTTAAATGAGACCAGTTAGTATTGTCATAAAGTTCTTTTAATGTTAACCAGCTGTTATAGACTTGTTCTATTCTTTAGTAGATTACATGCCTCTCATTTTGCTGGAAGTCAGCACTCTCTATTTCTGTATGCATAGCAGACAATTGTATAATAAAACAGGTCTTCAGTTTCATATGTATACAATTATGAGAAAACAGTAGTTCCTCAAAGAAGGCAATTTTGGCATCATTCACAGAGTGTTTTCAAATGTGAAGTATGGAGTATGTTGAGTGAAAATGCAAATGTGTATGAATGTGTGAAAACAGTATATGAATGAAAGAGGGTAGGAGAAACAGGAATAAGGGAAACGGAATAAAAAACAGAACTTGCAAATGACTCGACAAGACCACATCAAAACAGCTGTAAAACTCCAAAGCTCAGTGTCACACACAAATATGAGAAGAATTTTCATGTTCCTTAAAGACATGGACCTCTTAGAGCGGGTCACTGAAAGTACTTGGATGCTGTGCGTTAAAAATTTTTCTTTCCTTGAACTTTATATTAAAAAGAAAAAACTTGTCTCAGCAAGAGAAATCTGATGGCTCTGATCCTTTCATGACTGAAGTAACTTTCTTATTGACACTGGGACTGTGTCCAGTAAGCAGTCACGTATTTTGTAACTGATAATATTGCATTTTTTTTCAATTATTCTCATCTTCTATGGTTTGTTTTTATTGTGTTTTTCAGGTTTGATAGCTACAGTGGATTTTTGATTGTGGTCTCTACTAAACAGCAACGCTGAAACAATGGCAACAGAATGTATAAAAAACTGTTGTAAATGGTGTTTCTGCATGGAAAAAGAAAAGAAAGATCGTAAGTTCTGACATAATGACATCAACGAAGGGTTTTTCTGCTCTAGCTTCGTTAATGATGAGATTTCCCATTAATAAAATGATGGTGTCACCCATGACAAACTCAAATTCTTTTATGACATCCAAAATTCTTTCCATACCTCCACATGCTTGTTAGTGTTATGGACTGGAACTGAAAAATAACATTTGTCTGAAGTCTGCTCCTTGCAGCCTAGAATGGTGTCCAAAAAAAAGCCAGCTTTTTTACCCAAGGTTGTGTAAAGGTCTTTTTTGTATCTTTCAAACTCTTGAGTGAACAATTTTATTTTTCTTTTTTTTTTAAACTCCCTGTGGATTTGCTGTTAGGATTTTCTTTGGTTTCTTAGCTGCTTTGAAAACTCTTCTATGATAAAAGTATATCCTTTGTAAAAATTCATTTAAGATCAAGACAGCTATAAATATAGAATCTTGGGCAACAAGTTTGGATCAGTACAGGTGTCATGAGGATGAATATCTTTTCCAGGTGCTAGTCTGGAATGCTGGTAAAACTGAGTACTAGCAAATGTTAATGTATCAGGCACAGATCCTGTTAAAGAAGAGAGCTCTTCATGGTATTGTTCAGAATTTAATGCACATGTGGACTGTCTGTTTTTCTTGCTCTTTATTTTTAGCAGTTTCCATGGTGCAGGAATCTGAAGCAGTAGCTGCAAGCAAGCCAACCATTGTAGAGAAGCCTCCATTGTCTTCTGTGTCAGTGAAGCATCAAGTTGGCTGTTCAGAGGATTATCTGCTCTCTAAGCTGCCCCTGGATGGTCAGGAGGTACCATTTGTGGTCCCTCCATTCAAATTGGCTTATGTACAGCCGAAGAACCTTCCGAGTATCTCACATGCTGGAGGGATTCAAGGTAAAATATAAGCAGCATAACTGAAATAGTTGTTTAGTTTCTCCTGCTCCTTGAAAGTAATGAAGCATTCCTACTGAAAATATATGTTTGCAGAACATTTCTAGAAGCCTGGTTTTGTTTCCTTTCTCTCTGGACACCTAGTGGTCTTTGGTAGGATGTCATCCTACTGTGAATCGCTGATGTTGTGGGAATAAAGATGAAAGGGATAATTGCACACCAGTGCTCATACTCAGAGTAATGGAAGGTACTTAAAGGAAACAGAAGCTTCAGTAAAGAATTGAAGGCAAAGAAAGACCTAACACATCCCCAGCATCCAGTTCACTCAAGTAAAGAAGGAGATTGGTTTGGCTTTTGTGTTTAATGTACCAATATGTTTTAGCATACTAACACATCTTCCTTTTCAAATGCAGATAGCACGTGCTACTAAGTGGCAGAATTTTTTTTGTCCCTACTATTTCCTGGTCCTTTTGCTGCTCTTTTGAGAGGTTAGGGGTCACAGATCTCAGTGATATAAGAGTGCATATGATACTATGAATCTTTGCTTCGCAACAGTCTTGTACTTCAACCTTGGCCAGTTAGTGCCGTGCTCAGACTGCCAAAATTATGAACGTGTGACTTAAGCACAGTGGCATTTTAAAAGAATAGGAGCCTGCCCATTAACGTGAGTTACAGGGCTTGTGCTAAGGCTAGGCTCTTGGGTCTGCCAGGAGATGCCTAGAATTAAGTATGAGAAAACTTTGGCTCAGGAACATGCCTAAAATGTTGTTTTCTCTAGAGTTGCATGAGAACTAAATACATTAATAATGCTTTCATGGTCCCACATGATTGTATTCCTTTTCTGAGAGTGGAAACCTTGATAACTGAAAATGTCAGCGACATGTCACATAACTAATGTGATACTATTTAACTTTTCTGTATTTGTGTGGTTTTATTCCCACCCTTCTCTCTTCTTCCTAGGTCCTTGCTGTTGTTTCTCTTCTCCTCTATGCCTATTACCAAACTTCCTTCTTACTCACCCATGCTGATCATACTGTCACCAGAGCCAAACTATTAGGTCCAGCAAAGCTTTTCAGAACAGAAGACTGTGCCCAGTCTTTTTAGTGAGCTTTATTTGTGATACATGCCTCAGCAGATATGGACAGGTAACCAAACAACTGGAGGTAGAACATGTGAAGCCCTTATGTCTGAGCCTGTTGTCCTTCAACCTACCCATTTGCCTGCTACCTCAGTACCTAGTTCTTGTAAGCCCATTCTTGGACAAGGTACAGAAATTCAGGGGATGCTCCTGGTAATCCCCTTTCTTACTGGGTTTGTGTTCAGGCTCTGCCGTGCTTTGTTCTACCGCATCCTCAAGATATTGTACAGAAGAAGTCCACCAAAGCCTCTGAGACACAGGTGCTCTGCAGGAACAAAGATGTGTCTAGCAGCCATTATATAAGTGTTTGCTTGGCTCATGCTATTCTACACAACCTTACCAATCAGTGACTTGTCTTCATTGGAAATTCTGTTTCATCATAGTTTCTGAAGGACCTGGTGAACAGTGGCCCTTAGGCTATAAAGCTGGTAGATCATCTCATAGGATGACCTGACTTGATAATTGTTTTTTTTTTCACAAATATCTAAAGTTGTTGAATATGTGAGAAGTGGCTCTTATGTCAAGTAGGCAACTTCCATTTCTCTTTCTAAATATAAATACTTATGTTTAATGTATAGCTTTTTAAGCCTTGTTAAAGTTGTGTTTAAAAATCCAAGGTTTACTTTCTAGGGAGATTTGCTAAATACAGTGAAGCATGTTGTTGTTCCTTCTTCACATTAGTCAAAGCACAAGCATATTAAAAAGTGTATTTAGAGTATTTGCTTCTTACGCTGTTGTTATGTATCTGTAAAAGTCCAAGTTCTGCTCTTGATTCTGCTCCATTTTCTGTGCCTGTCTGACCATTTTCCTTCAGTGAGACAGGACATGTTCAGTGTTAGCTCTTGGCATCTCTTCTGAAGGCAGTTAAGTTCTGGCAGCCTTTCTCTTCAGTACTCGCTGCAGCATGTCTCATGCTCTCACAGAAGTAAGCTAGCAAGAAGAAGTGTGCTCCTGGTCTGGAATAGTGGCTTTTCCATCATCTGCTGTGTAACAGTTCTTTATGGCAGTTTTAGTGTTCAACCGAATTTATGTCATAAATTCAGGCCCGTTACACTGAGTTCTTGCTTTATCATCTGTCACATTCCACCTTGCCGGTTTAGTTATTCTTTTTTATTTACTAACACCTGGAGAAAAGGATTTTACAGCAATAATAGTTTGCTTCTTACAATGCAATACACTTACAGAATTGAATGCACTTTACAGCAGGATAAAGAACTTTTTAATAGATAGGTTGAAGTCCAGGGAGGTGAAGGAAGCAAATGTCACTTTGACAAAGTCCAGGTCACCCCATCCTCACTCTCTACTGTACTGCTATATATATATATATGGCTTATTTTCACTCCAGACAGACAAAATTATTACAGAGATGTTCTTTACTGTTTATCTGCCCAAGGGATGCGTGTTTTTTCTGAAATGATTATAAATAAAGGAGAGAAAAATAGGGCAGCTGTGTTGTAATAGGCTGAGATGCAGGCATTCTCAGATCTGTCCACTTGTGCCTCAGCCAACAATGAATTTTGGACTGTAATTTTACCACTGACCTTTTCCTATCGAAGTTGGATTACAGGGTGACTGCAGTCAATAGTTGCATTATCTTTCCACACAAGACCCTCCTGGGGGTCCGTTAACTGAGTGGGAGTGTCTTGGGGGTAGGTAGCCAAATAAGTCAGAGGGTTTTTTTATGCATAGCTCTGCTTTTCCTGTTAACTTCTGTCTTGTTTCTCCTTGTAGCCTTCTGTATTTTAATTAGTTAGGCATGTATTGTGGAACTCCAAGGGTATGCATAGCGCCTTGTGGCTATTTTAACTCTAGTGTTTGCTAGCACACTGTGGAAATCTGACATTGTGTATGTGTATTTTCTTTACTATTTCTTTTTATTTTCTTCCTTTTCCTGAAGTAGATAATACTGAAATATTTTGTTCTTTGTCCTGAAGGCATTCTGCGTGCTTTATGAAGCCAGGCAGCATGTGTTATGTCTGGAACTCTTGCCTTTTATGTTTACTTGTGCTCCGCAGAATCTGCCAGAGCCTCATTTGGTGACCGGAAAGCAGAACTGCACGGCGTGTACCAGTGGCCCCGCTATGACGTGTACAACCCATTCTATTTGGAGCATCGGGTTTCGCCAGATCTGATCAGACGCTTCCAAGCAAAGTCAGATAATAGGAAATTGTATGGATCAGGTGAGAAGGACCACACCCTTACTTGGCTGTCTTCCTCCCTTTCCCAAGGTTTATAGGTAAGAGAAAAAAGCCATATGTGTACAGAAGACAAGTTTGATTATTGCAGTTCTCAAACTGGTCCATATGCTGCAGACACTTCTTGTTTGGGGAATCTATTAGTGGAATTGGCTGTGCTTCTATTCCAGCTGAGCTGTTACTTTCTGTGATTTGGGGGCTTAACAAGGCTTCCATGCATCACACAAAGGTAGACAGTTTGGCAAGGCAGGCTTGTATAGCTGCCTCCAATCCAAAACAGGATGCAGTACTGGAGATTCCAGCTGCCAGTAATAGGAGTGAGGGAGACAGAAAAAGGAATTTGGGCANCAAGCACCAAAAAACATTCAGGAACAAGTAGTAGGTGTAAAAAATCTGACTGGATGGCTACTAGGTAAAAAATGTCTTCTGAGCTGTTCATTGGTATATGTACCCTGTAATGAACGCTGGTTGGAGTAAAGTAGGTGACTAGGTATTGCTTGCTGCAAGATATTGCCAAGGCAAACCTCTGTATCACATTAGAAGCTGGCAACAGCGTGCATTTTAAAAGATGTTTTATTTAGAGTGGTACAGCATGCTTATTTTATGGCTGGGGGAAAATGGCTCAGCCTGTGGCCTGTTTTAAAAATAATTCTCAATTACCATAGAGACTACATTAAAGGACTACTTTGTCCTCCAGAGTTTTTTGACAGCTGTTTCAGAATCTAGATGATTTTCTTCATGTGCATCTATAGACTGTTTAAGCAAAACACTAAGCCTATTTTCTTGTAGTAAGTGCAATGATGCTTTTCGTGTTGTGGTCTTGGAAGTACAAAATTTGGAAGGTATGAGGTTAAATTCTTGAATTTTCATGTGAAGTTCCTCGTTTTAATCTTAACACACACACACACAAAACAACCCACCAAAAAAAACTAAACAAACTGAAAAGTAAATTCATTAATATTTTTCAAAAATTCTAGGTTTTGGTATAAAATACTTGTTTATGAATAAATTTTTTGTGAAATTGACAATTACTGAATATGGAATTAATTTCCATAACCGTAATCAGCTTCAAATCAGGCAATGATCTAGTCTCTCCTATTTGCTCCCATTATAATAAATAAATTCTAGGATTTGCATGATATTACAAAACTTTTTCTACACCAGACTCAGCAAACAACTTGGCCCTTTTATGTCATACACAAGAGAGAATTTGGAACTCATGCTACACATACAGACCTTCATTAAAATTTATCTAAATTATATTGTTACTTTCTGTTTTCTCCTTATGGGCTGTCAAAACTTTTATCTGTTGTTCTCTTTTTTTCTTGCTTGGGAAAAGAAAGAATTACATTTTTTTTATCGTCCTATCTCACAACAAGTGTAATTGTTTATTTCTTTTGATAGCAGTAAAAGGGAAATAAGTTTTGAGTAATGAGTGATGTAATTCTATTAAGCTATGATCAGTTAATTGTAATGTAAGTCTTCTGAAGTACCATATCACAGCATTGCCACAAAAAGCAGTAAGTTGCATCAAATAGTCCGAGAAGTTAAACTATAACTGCTTTCATCCATTTCAGTTTGGGTCATTTTTGAAGTTGGGAGGCTTTAAAATCCTCCTGAAAATTACTGGAATCTGCAAAAATTCCCAAAGCAGTGGCTTTCTCATTTTTCTGTTGCTGCTGCATAATACACATAGACAATGTGCTTAAGCTCTGTATTGCTCCAACTGCTGAGGAAACCACCCTTTTATAAAATAAAGATCTTGCTTTTGTGCTATAACAAGTAAGTGTCATCTTAGAATGAAGACTGATTTTGTCTGAGATCCTGTGAGAGTGCAGACTTTGGTGCTTTGACACTGCAATCAGTAAAGCCAGGGAGATGAGTTCAAGTTTAACAGGCAGCATGTTTTTGCCACTGGCTCCTTTACTGTGGAAAAACTTAAGGAGACCAGGTTAAGCCCCAGTTCTGGTTGACTAGATGTAAAGACAAGTCACTTCTGTTTTGCTAAAGTGTCTACTAAGTAAAATACCCACATCTCTCTATTCTGTCCTTTCAGGAAAATGTTTTGGGAAGGGGAAGTGGGGAAAGGTGATGATGTCCTTCCGTAGATGGTACTCATTTAGGTTTCAATTCTATCACTTAAATTGTTAAAAAAAAAAAATCCATTATGCTTACTTAATTTGTGTTGCTCCTTTTGTCTTTTTTAGTCAGTGATTTAAGACCTAGTGCTTTGCCTGGATCCTTTGATGTAAGTCGTTCAATGTTTGATCTCAGAAGCCCACCTCATCGATTCATGAAGGTGAGTTCACTTAGTAACTGAAGGTATAGTGAAAACTCATCTTATGTGGTGTATCTGTTCCTCTTGTGTTGTGCTTTCAAAGTAGACACTGAAGGGCATTGTACTATGCACTGAAAGGACTAGAGGGAGAAGTTCAACATCTTGGCCAGCTTCAAGAGGCTCTTTCTTGATGTCTCCTCTGACTGCTGCTGTTCTGGCCCAACAGGGCTGTTGAGAAACCCAAGCAGGCCGTTAGGCAGGACAGGAAAGCAGGAGGTTGTGGTTCCTCATATTCTCCCATCACTTTAAAAGTGGAACACTAGAAGTTTCGATTGATGCAAAAAACACTGCAATTCTTTTTTTTTCAAATAACCATATTTTACGTAGAGATTAAGTTGTGTATATAAATCGGTAAGGAAAAAAAGAAAAACAAAATTGCTGCCCAGATGTGTCCTGTATTAGCTCTTTGCATCAAAGTAGTAATTCCATGATGCCAGATCAAGAGATAGTAGGGAATGAGACAATTATTTGAAATTGGATGTTGTTTTGTTTTCATCATTTCTTGTCTGATGGGAGGATCTCTCTGGCTTTTTCCATCTGTTGCTCTGAATGAAGTGACCTTTTTTTTTTTTTGACCACAGAGGTATGATTCATTCTCCAGTGTACCTAGCAGTACCTCTTCTAGGAAGGATTCCCAAGGCAGTAACAGGAGTCTGGGTAACGTTTTGTTTATTTACCTTGTAATAAAATATTTCCCTCTGCACTTGAAACATTAGGTTTTCTCTACTGTCCATTTTGTAATTTTTTTTCTAGATTAATCTGATTAGCAAGTCAGTGTGGAGATTACTTTGCAGTTTGAAATTAAGAGGTTTGCACTTGCACATTCCTGTTTGAGCAAATGAGTCTCATGCTCATGAAGGTCTCATGCTTTTGAAAAATTCATCCATGGATTTACTGCCCCCATGAACTCAGAAATTACAGATGTTCATAGAATATACTGAGTTGAAAGGGACCCATAAGGATCATTGAGTCTAAATCCTACGTTCTGTTAGGACAGAATGCAGTGCCTTGATCACAGCTCTAGTCCTTTTTCATGTATCGCTATTTTTCTGTGGGAAGTCCTTGGAATCTAATACTCATATTACACTGAGAATTAGGCAGAGAGTATTGCATGCAAACCTAGTACCCTTATTTATGAAAGACTGCCAAAGAATCAGAGATACTGCAAAATAAACCCTTACAAAAGTCACCCTGCTGGAAGTCAGAATTTCACCCAGTTTCCTCAAAAAGAAGACTGGAAGGCAATTACCTAGATTCAGTCATGGCAGAGAAACACTGGATATTAAATGGCTCCTCTGAGAAAAGCATGTTAGTAAAATGTTTACTAGGCTGGAATTTAAACCTAAGAAAGAATAATCACTTTCACTGTTATGTTTATAAATTGGCATCCTTTTTATCTAAGGAAAGTGATAAATTATGTGTTGTGGGTGTCTCAGGCCTGTGCTTTTTTCTTTCTATAAGTTGTCTGAGTACAACACAAGTTATTAAGTTCAGTAGAGATAACAGATAAATGTGAAGGCTTTTATCTATGCAGAAGGTCAGGCTACAAGGATTCAAAGATATATTGTCCTTGAAATGTAGGGGTTAACATATTTCAAACTTTTTTTTGAGAGAAGGTTTCAGAGATAGGCACTCCATCTATTAACATCTATTAAGGAGTCCTCTTCTTTTGGAACAAACTTGTAAGATGCTGCATTGCTTCTAAAAACACTGCTTGACTTTCTTCCATAGATACTATTACGTTATCAGGTGACGAACGAGACTTTGGAAGACTGAATGTGAAGTTGTGTTATGTTCCTTCGGTAGAACAGATTTGGATCACAGTTTTGCATGTAAGCAAACATAGATAACTTGGTTACTATTTACAATGGCTGTGTTACTATACTTAGTGTTGCTTCTTATTAAGTTTTGTGTTCTGTTACTTTAAGCAGTATTTTTATGAGGAATTAAAGTTATTTCTAAGTAATAACAAATGGTTCAGTCAGTTGTAATATTGGGCTTAATTCGAAGTACCTTTCCCCCGGTCCCCATGTTGTAATCTCTATTCTGCTGCTACCAACAGTAAAAAGTAGTATATTTATGTTACTGTTTGTACATTCTGATCGTGGAGTGAGGAACAGTTCAGTGTAGATAAAGCTGAGCTGGTCATAGGCTGGTCCTGCTGTGGAAGTTTCCCTGTAGAAATTTGGAAGCAGCAAATTGGAGCACCTCTAGAGGCAGCGGTTAACTGACTTTAATTCTAACAGTTCCTTCAGGGCAGAAGAGTAATAGCAGTTTGAGGACACATAGCTTCTGTTGGTTTTTTTGTTAGGTAATGTGATACTGTTATGCTGACTGTTACATACACTCCCAAGAACTGCAAGTAATATATAGGCAATGGAACTTTGAGTAGTCAGAAGCTTTGTAACTGTATCAAGTGATAAGTGCTACATAAGACATCTCATGATTTATCTGTTGTCAATTTGCCACATAGTGAAATCATTACATTCTACTGAATAACTATTTACCCTCTGGTTGTAAAAACTGATTATTAAAGGATCTGAAGTGACACAGTCATTACACTGCTTTGATTTATATTGAATTTCACAGGACTTATTCATAATTCTAGAAGTGCGTGTAAGACCCTTAAGTTGTCTGAAGACCAGAGTCTTACATTGTCTAAACTGACTGTTTTCAATGTTGCAGTGCAAAGACCTGAGCTGGCCTTCTAGCTTTGGGGAAAATCCTCGTATCTGCGTGAAAGGAATTCTCACACTGCCCAAACTAGTGCAGTTCAAATCTTCTGCCAAGGAAGGGTGCAATGTAAGTAGAGGAGGGAAAAACACTAAAAAATCTTCTTCCAAAAAAAAACCAAATAAATACAAAAACAAGCTAAAATGTGAATGGATTTTTTAAAAATGGACAAACCATCCACGCATATGTCTCATTTGCTGTGGTAGTTGCCTAGGTTCAGGTTATTTAGGTTCTTTTTATTTTTATTCCATCTTTTCAGAATCCTATTAAAAGCCTTGTTCCGCTTCCTCCCCCTGTATCCCTTCTGCATTTTACTGTTGCCCACCTTTTGTCCCAAGTCTGCAGGACAGATCCACACATAGGAACCTCGACCACAAGCTGGTAGATTTGGCACCTCAGTGGTGAGGAACTGGAGAAGCCTCAACAGACCTGTAGGTGCACATTCACCCCAAGGAAGGTAGATGATGTAACTGCCTCTCACTGGGGCATGAAGTCCATGCTGCTTCTCTACAGAAAGTAGTAAGAAGTGCTTGTATGGGACAGTACTCCTGATAGTGGTAGTAAAGAACTATTAAAGGGTTGGAAGCTAAGGCGACATACACCTGTGGCTCACATTATGGGAGATTTAAGAAAATCAGATTAGCTGGAGAGGCTGAAGCAAAATGCCACAGAAGAATTTGCTCTGTCAATGTGTTTATGTAGTTGTAAAGCTGCAGAAAAGATGGTCTCAACTTGTTATGACAGTAAAAATAATCCACATCTTCGTCCCTGTTGGGGTGTGACAAAGAGGTGGGGTGTCTGCGACGTCGGAAAGCCTGCTCTTCCATAGCAACCTGAAATGGTATCTGGGAGCAGTGGCTGTTGGACCAGGAAGCCTTGGTTTCTAGGTTTGGGGCTGGGTGCAACCCTCTTACAATGGTAGCGTTACCCTTCTGCTTTTCTTTCCAGGACATTGAATTTATGGAAACTTTTGTATTTGCTATTAAACTGCAAAGTCTTCAGGCGGTCAGATTGGTATTTAAAATCCAGACACAGGCTCCGAGGAAAAAAACAATTGGAGAGTGCTCCTTGGCACTGCGGGAGCTCAGCTCACAGGAGACAGATCATTGGCTGGATATATCTCCTCCTTCCAAAGCACCTGTAAGTGCCAGTACTGCAGAAGTATGTTGTTATATCACCTAGAAGGAGTTGCTGGAAATGAAAGTAAAATAATTCCATACTAATTCAGCGTTAACAACAAACAGGAATTTTCCTTTTCTTCCCTCTCCCCTCCACACATGCTTTTTTGAGGAGAGGCATTTTGATGGGGAAAAAATGCAGACTTTTGAACTCTACACATAGCTGTTCTAGTCATAAACTGCAGCTGTTTCTGGGAAAGAGCTAGAGCAAGCTCTTCCACACCATGGCCCACAGCTTGAGGGAGGGGCATTCTTCAGCAAAAGACACTGGGTAATTGCATTTTCCAGTCAAAAAAGCATCAGAAGTTACTTCAGACTCACAGCAAGAGCTCAGGGCAAATGGAATATGCTTTTGTTATGGAAGAGGAGTGCTAAGATCTTCAGTGGCTTGAAACTGCAGAGATAGCTATAGATTTAATGTTCAGACTGCATGCTGTGAAGTAATAATTCAGGCAGTTCATTTCCATTAGTGTAATAAGAAGCAGGTGGTTTTCACAGTGGGATTTCCTTTCCCCCTACTCTTGCTTTGTTTGTTTCTTCTACAGATTGTGTCTAGACATTTGTATTTTCAACAAATTAAACTTGAATTAGCAAGTCAAAAGCAAATTTTATCTAAGTATGTCTGAATAACATGAGCGATGCTCTTGATTTCTAACATAAGTTACACTTGACATTTTCTAGTTCTCACAAGAATAACCATCTTGCTTAAAAATCAGTCAAATTAAGTGAAAGAGGAAGCTGTTTTAGAAACTGCTTCATCCCAATGTAAATTCATAAATCATCTCATAATTTCTCTGTGTTGGCTTTTCTTATCATTATATCCAAGAGTCCTCCAGACACTGCTGGAATTCATCCCTGTACTACCCTGTGAGGCAGCAGACTACCCTTACTTGACAACAGAGAGCCAAAACTCATAGCTGATAAGTGGCTTCCTCTCAGGGTTGCACAGAAATTTGGTGGCTGAGCTGCAAATAGAATTCAGGTCTCTTTGAACTGCAGCAAAACCTCTCTTTATCTGATCTGTTGCACTAGCACTTGGTGCATTTTGTTGCACTGAAGTGCATTAATACTTGAAGAGAACCAAGACTAGTGAAGCCTTTTAAATGGAGGCTGTTGGGAAAGGTGGGTCTTCCACTGGCCATCTCCTGCTGCTCTCATGGAGTTCAGAGTATGTTAGCATCTGACAGGAGAGTAATGAGGATGCCTCAACACAACTTTGTCACTGTCAAAAAAAAAGACTGGAGATCTCTGCACATTCAGAGTGTGCAGGGGGGTGTGTGTCTATGTGCTAGACATGTAAAACAAGTACATACACAACATATTCCCCAGCATGCAGTCACCCTAAATGTTCATGGCACTAGGTGACAAGGCCTTGGATCTGTGGAAAGAGTTGCTTATATCTCCACATATCAAAATTTTAAAGTGTGGGAAGAGAACTCCAAAGGTGTTTGTGTTCACAGAGTATACCTGTCCTCTCACTTCTCCACCCAAATTTAGTAGAGCTGCAACTGCGTGTCTGATTTTCTCTGTGTGTGTCTGCTCTTACTGGTAATTGAGGGAGCTTTCCTAGGTGAAAACTGAGGACTTGTGTATTTGTCCAGTATCTCTGGCTGCAGCCCACGAGGGACATAATGTGTACATGTTCTGCCTCTATAACAAGTGCAAGATGCACTTACTGTGCATCTGCAGGTTGTGTATATAACACAAGCTTGTATTTCTGTCCAGGAAATCCCAGATAGAAATGCAGGAGCCCAACATATGACAGAATTCCTGTGTTTCCTGAGTTTATAAGCAACTTAATCCAGATGTTATGAAAACATTCTTCTGCTTGTAGGTGTGCCGGGCAGAACTTCAAATAGGAACTTGTTTTCAAGCAATAAACAGGAGGATTCAGTTACAGATTCTTGAAGCACAAAACCTTCCAGTTTCATCTACACCACTGTCTTCAAGTAAGTTACCTCAGCTGTCTCATGCCTCCTGTCTAAAACCATTTGCAACAGGTAGATTGCTCCTCCAATGGGTTGGCAATGCGTAGCATTCCGTACAAACCTCAGACTAGTTTATTGTGCAGTAGATTTCCATTGCCAAGACTCGTTTCTACAGATGTCTTACTTGATTACTTTTTGTTTGGTTTGAAGCTATGTGTTTATGTATTTTGGAAGATTTTTATCCCAGTATTAATCCTGACATACGAAAGCATTAGCTTGCACTTGCTGTTTGGATACTGTGTTAATCAATCCAATATTACTGAACACGCTCTGTTTGTGTGACTAGTCAGGAAAGCTATTGTACAGTTCTTTTGGCCAGACTTTTGGGAAATTGTTGCAATTTGAACAATACATGTGGATCTTGTCCATTCCTTATTGGGTGTGTTTGTGAGTAGCCCTTTGTGCACTATGCTTTTTCCCTCCCTTTTGTCCTAGATTTCTTTGTGAAAGTTGGAATGTTTAGTACAGAAGGGCTGATGTATAAGAAGAAGACACGTCTTCTGAAGTCCATTAATGGTCGAGTGAAGTGGGGAGAAATGATGATCTTTCCAGTTAGCCAAGCTGAACAAGGAATTGGCTTTCTCATCAAGCTCTGCAGCAGAAGTTCAGTGAGAAGAAAGCACTTCCTAGGACAGGTGGGTTTCTGCTAATTAGCATGATATCATTGACTTAAAATCCAGTTCCCCGGGTTTCTTGGTATGAGTTTTAAAGGTGGCATATAGCAAACAGTACTCTTCTGGATGTAACTGAGGAGAGAATAGTACTGGGCTCTTAAGCACGCACTAACATCAGAATGGGAGTTGACAGTTGATTTTGCTTCTGAAAGGAAAACCTTAAGTCATTTTTGTGTGGAGTGTTGCTGTGTGAAAGACTTCCTATGGACAGACATACAATCCCCTCCTGCCCTCTAGGCTTTCTGACAAAAAGAAACAGCTCTCACAGGAGCCCCACAACCTGTACAGAAAGAGGCTGTGTTGGTTCATCATACCAATACACTTACAAACAGGTGAGTGTAAAAGGAAATATCAGTACTACAATATCAGACTGCCTTTCCTGGGTAAAGCAAGGCTGAAATCAGCACAATCTTCTGAATATGAAAGATCAAGTGATAACACATGTGAAAAAACACAGAACTATTTTTTAGTTGAATGCTGGTTTTTTTTCCCCTTTCTTATTTTTTTACAAAAACTGGAACTTCACTAGTATCTTTGAAAGCATTTGAGCACTAAGAACAGCTAATGGCTCACTTTACCATGAAGGGAGAATGAAGGGTGCTCAGTGCTTTCCCTGACCCAGCTAGAGTTAGCAGATTTTTAATACAAACGTAAATCACAGAATCATAGACTGGCTTGGTTTGGAAGGGACCTCAAAGCCCATCTAGTCCCAACCCCTCTGCCATGGGAAGGGACAAATCCCCAACCAACCTGGCCTTGAGCACTGCCAGGGAGGGGGCAGCTACAGCTTA
The DNA here is from genome assembly GCA_013399135.1 of Heliornis fulica. Classification (NCBI taxonomy): domain Eukaryota; kingdom Metazoa; phylum Chordata; class Aves; order Gruiformes; family Heliornithidae; genus Heliornis; species Heliornis fulica. The sequence continues at coordinate 290,790 of VXBZ01005295.1, read as the reverse complement.
TCTGGGAAACCTCTTCCACCGCTCTCACAGTAAAGAATTTCTTTCTTACATCTCATCTAAATTTAAAGCCATTGCCCTTGCCCTATCACTCCATGCCCTTGCAAACAGCACCTCTCCACCTTTCCTGTAGATCCTTTCAGGTACTTGAAGGCTGCTCAGAGCCTTCTCTTCTCAAGGCTGAACAAGCCCAGCTCTGAGCCTGTCTTCACAGGAAAGGTGGTCCAGCCCTCTGATCATCTTCGTGGCCATCCTCGGGACTTGCTCCAACAGGTCCATGCCTGTCTTGTCCTGGGGACCCTAGAGCTGGATGCAGCACTCCAGGTGGGGTCTCAGAAGAGTAGAGTAGGGGGAGAATCACCTCCCTTGACCTCCTGGTCATGCTGGTTTTGATCCAGCCCAGGACACAGTTGGCTTTCTTGGCTGCCAGTGAACACTGCTGGCTCATGTTGAGCTTCTCATCTACCAGTACCCCAATGGAATTTATTTTGAGATCCCAACTGTAATGTCATTTGTCTGATGTGCTATTTTTAGGCACAGAAAATGGTATTGTCCCAGTCTGGTGGAATTTCTTGTGCCTGCTGAAGACATGCATTTATAGAAGATGTTGATGTGCTATAGAAATGATATACCAGCAAGAGTTACATGACCTTCCTCCATTTTATGGAGCCTCATGTCACTTATATTCCATATATCTGTGGTTCCTATTGGTGGAATTGAATTTTGAATAGGAAAAGAAAGAAAAAAATGTTCTGTTTAGCTCTGCTACCTTGAGACAAAAATAACTGGGTATTATGATTTTGCAGTCACTTAGCAATATGTGAGGTCATCTCTGTCTGACAAGTTTCACTTAACCACGGACCTTATTTTTAGAGGGAGGAAATGAGCTACTTCTGCTCCTCAGAGGTTATTTGGAAAAGGTTGTTTCAGCTCATGCAGGCAGACATTGCCACATAACACATGAAGACATAAAATATGGCTCAGGGAAAAATGTACTTGGAGCAATTGGCTGGGTAACTGGAAAAAAGATGAATATAGCTGGATCTATTAACTTTGTTCTTCAGAGAATGATGTTTAATTGGATGCTGTTCTAAGCAGACAATATTTAGATTAGGCTGCTTTTACAGGCATGTCTTTAATCATGAGCAAGATGTATATTGAGTCTCTGTGGGTGAAACATCAGCTGTCTGTGGTATTCTGGAAGACATTATTCTCACTTCTTGAGGACTCATGCCTCAGCAGTGTAGGCTAAATGTACTTCATGGTAAAGGTTTCTGAGAAGTCTTAAGAGGACTCATTCTTGGAAGAATTGAGGAAATAGTGTCCTGTAAATAATGATACCTTCTTACGTAAGCAGCATTCTTCGGGCAGTGGAGGCTGGTGATAATGTTCAGGAGGAAAAGTTCCTCCTTGTACCTTATTTCCATGTTTAATGACCACTATCATTAATTGAATACTGAGAAGACTCACTCTCTTACTGTGTGGTATGGGCATGTTAGTAGCCTCTCTGGAATTCGGGATTGGACCTGTCTGTTGGAGTGTGCAATTTTAAATGCTCATGAAAACGCTGGACAGCTGACTTGGGAAGCCAGATGGTTTGCAGCCAACTGGAGTTTGAATGCATAGAGCCATCACTGGCCCTGCTGACCCATTGACCCCAGCATGTGCATCAGAATGGTGCAAGGAATGCTTGATTTAAAACATTTTAAGTAGAGAATCATGAGTATGTAGTGAGGTCTCTAATTATTTAGAGGCTAAATTTAAAGACAGACTCCCTATGTTCCTAGCTGAAAGCCAAAATACATTAGTCTCAACAGAACTGTATTTGTTGCTGTGATGCTTGGTCGTTGTCTGCATGTTATAGGCCATTCTACGCTTCCATGGTATTTCTTTGGAACTAGTAAAGGCTGGGCCTATGTGTTATATCAGGTAAACTCAAATCTGTTTTTCTTTCTGTTTCTTCCTGCAGATCTGGATAAGTTCTGACAGCAGTAACAGTGAAGCAGTAGAGCAGTGGAAAGATACTATTGCCAACCCTGAAAAAGTTGTTGTTAAATGGTATAGCCTTGGTCCATCTTGAAGACTGGAGGTGAAACTCAGGACTGATTTTTCTACAGAGATATTCCTACACTGTTCAAAATAGCATAAATAAAAAGACAAGTATTTTCTGTACAAGTTCTTCAGAACATCACACCTCCATGGGAAAATTCAGTATTTCACAAAGAGAAATACTGGCTAAATATTATTAAGAGGAAGACTTAGGGTCTGCAGAAAAGTGCTCGTTTTATTTTAAAAAATCCATCTTGAAAAATATAAACTTTTGCCCCTTTCAGGCTCCGCAAGAGCACAGAAATCCAATCTTGGGGAGATACAGCTTGAATTAGTTATCTTCTTCACTGGTCACCAATGTCATCCTCATCTGCTGTCTTGTCTTGGGCAGAGACTCCATAGTCCGTGCTAATCGGTCCCATCAACAGCCTCATCCTAGGTACCACCATCCTCTGTGGTTGCACCCGTGTTGGCACCATTTGATCAGAGCAATGTCTGCCTTAACAAATTGGGAAAGCTGCGGAGGAGGAGGCAGCTTAAAGGGAACCACACAGTAAGGTAGTACCCAAACATTTTTCTAATCACCATCTTCTGATAATGGGTTTTTCAGCACCCTGACATGCCCGTAGCTTGGGATTTTCCATATTCTCTCTAAACAGAGATAGAAAAATAAGAGTTTCTCTGACTAACTGTGATATTTGCAAGTGGGACTTTCCAGATTTGCTCTGTTTGGGTGAATTCTGGTTGAAATCAGTAGAATACAAAGAGGCAACAGCCCTGCCTAGGATCAGGGCCAAAATTTTTGGATAAATTGCTCTCTCATATAGAAATTTTATATGTAAACCACTTCCTATCTAATCACCATGTTCTGGCATTTGCTTACATTGCTGAAAGCCAGACTAGCATGTACGAAGGAGTAAGCAAATATTTACTGACATAAGTGCCTTTTGATACTAATTAAAACGCAGCACAGTAAGGGACTCAGACTTTGTTTAAAAGATGGGCTTACTACTGCAGAAGTATTTATTAACATGGTTAGGATGATGAAAAGTTATGTGTGGGAGTATATTTTTGTTATTTGTTCCTAGCAAGAAGAAATTGCCATATTTTTATTGCAAATTATATTTTTCCTATGAATTCTTAAGCTTTCTTTAATTAGTCCCCGTATTTTCGTGGAGGGGTGGTATTCATAGTTATTTTTAAGTCAGGAAAATGCCATGTGTATAATTAATAATATATGCATCTAAAAGCACAGCCCTCTTTGCACTACTTTACTCAATTTAAAGCATATATATTCCATTAAATCTGCTGCCTACACATTTGCTCTTGGCTGTCTGGACTGTACGAATATGTATGTTCATATAGACGCTGAAGAACTGTATTTGTATTGAAGCTTGGATCCTATTCAAGTATCTGATGCAAACTAGAGTGGCAGGGAAAGCACTCGCTGCCAGAAGGCAAAGGAGTGGTGGGGAGCAGAGAAAACACTAACAGGAAAGCATGTCCTATTTAGGCATTGAGCTTGGAGCATCTTTATTGTAACTTTTTTGGTGTCGAGTAAGGGTCAAGAAAATATCGAATGTCTTAATATTTACGGGTTTTTAATCAGCTGTTAATTGAATCTTTTAATACTTCAACCATCCAGATTTTTGTTGTTGACATTCAGTATTTTGAAAATGGGGAAAATTTCAGACAAAAGGATTTTCCCCAGCTCTTAAATGCTCTGCTTTTTTACCAAGTTTTATAAATTAGTTGAAGAGGTTTTTGCATGTTACTTGAACAGACATCAGTTCTAGTGCTTACTTATAAAGCTCCCAGTAGTCCCAGTGGATCTTGCTTGACAGCATTAACTTCTGGACAGTTGCAGCACTTGGGGTGAGCCTAGCCTGCTGGGTAAAACAAAAACAGGAACTGGATCTGATACCCTTGGATTATCTTTCCTATAATACGTGGATCTTTTATTCATTGTGGCTGAACTGCTGTAAACAAAAGTACAAACTGTTTCCTTATGCAGAGTGCTGCCCTGTTTGAGAGGACAGGGAATATCCCAGTGTCTTGGAGGCTTTGATTACTGTGGAAGTGGTTCCACAGAGATTGCCAACTCGGTGGATGCCATGTGAAAAGGACTTTTGGGGCTGTTTTAGGACACCTAACCCTTTAAGGGCCTAATTAGTAATGTCTCTTTTTTCCTATGTTAATATTTAATCCATGTGTTTATAATAAAAGTTATGAACAGAAAATACTCCTTTATTTTGTTCCAAATTGCTTAAACGTGATTGAAGTTCATGTAATACCTTTTTCTCTGAGAAATGCCAACTAAGGTACTGTGTTTTATGTAGTGCTGCAACATGACTGCTGTCATGTTGAAGAGCTCTATAAGGCCTCTCTTCGCAAGATGTGCACTAGAGCGCTCTGAAGAACGTACTGAGAGGTATTGCTTCATCCTGTGCTTGTTTCTAGGCTGTGGGTTTTTTGGCATTTGTCTGTGTATTCATATAAGAATTTGATGAATTTTTACTAGTTGACTGGAGATGCTGCTTTGTTCCCCACAAAATTGGAATATTTAAGTTGCTTATTGCCCAGGTTTTTTCCTCAGTTTACACAGAGCCCTAGAGTGTTCTTGAGGAAACTGTGTTTCAGGTTCAGAGGGCAGAAAGTCCTCTCTTTGTCCCACCACGCAGAATTTGACTCTGCTTGTTCCTAATCTCAGCTGACTCACTGTGCACTCCATTTGCGACTGCATGGCAGTGGAGCATTGGGCTGTCTGCATGCACTGTACAGAGTGGGGCAGAGAGGGAAACATGCAGTACACAGCTGCAGTAACATGATGATGAGGAGAAACTTTTATTGTGCTCTTTTGGCTTATTTTTGCCTTTTTTTTTTTTTTTTTTTGCTTAGAAAAAAGGCAAGATCTGGGGGTGGAACCAAGATTTCTCTTTAACTTCACTGTTGAGGAAAATCATATAGGGATGGAGAGGGACCTGCCCAGCTCAAAAAGCGCCTATTCATTTCATCAGCATTTACCTTGAAATTAGACCAAAGCTGTGCTTCAAACAGCCCATTATCACCTGAAATAATAGAATTATAGAATGCATTAGGTTGGAAGGGACATTTAAAGGTCAACTAGACCATCACTGCTGTAATAGTCTACTCCTCATAATAATGTCTGTCTTGGTGCTCTTCAGGATGCCTGCCAGGTGAAGGGCTCATCCAGAGGATTGCCTACAGCAGGTTAGAAAATGAACCTGTTAGGGAGGACAAGGGGCTGCCAATCAGTTGTGTCACATTCTCTGTAGAAAATGTGTGCAGAGGATGTATGGGAATGGAAAACAGTTGAAAGGAATAGATTGTAGATTATTTTCCTTCATTGAGAAGACCCTGAGATGCAGACATCACTGATGGACTATTGAACAGAATTGTGCAAGATGGAAGATAATTTGTGGTGCAGTAGAACCAACCAGTTAGACAAACTTATTAGCTGGGTTTAGATGGATAAGCATCTCTCATTGATGAGTCACTGAGCCTACAGCTTATCAATATGGGTATGTTAGAGAGCAGTCCTGAAGAAACCATGAAGACAAGGGGATATATGCATGTTCCTAGCACAAGCCCCAGGGTACCCCGGCTTCAAATTGGGGCCTTCTACCTGGTGTTACTTCAATTTGAGTGTCTTAAAATGCCATCTAGACATCACCTGAGATGTCGTGCCTTTTAAGTGCAGAATATTTTGCCTTACTGGTTGGGGACTGTCTCATGATAAATGCACGTAAGACTTTGGCTCCTCCAAACTCAGCTCTTGGCTTCTTTGAGACTGAGGCAGTTTTCCAGACAAGGAAAATGATGCATCATCTGAAGACCAATCCACAGTATAAACTGCTGCTCCAAGATGTATGCAAGAAAGAGGAAAAAAAGGTGTCTCGGAGCACTCTTCTAATGGTGACAGCTGTATGTTGTCCCTTTAGTGCACATTCAGCCTCCATTTCAACCATTACATCCAAGTTTACTGTCACTGCAAATACTGTTATGAAAGCTGTTTTGTCAGTTCACTTAATTTGTAGATGTAAGGCACACATGGTTTATAGTTGGATTTGCTGCTGCTTCTAGTTAGTGACTCACTCGGCTTCCCAACTTCGAACAATTTTGATGAAAGCAGCAGAGGCTTGGAAGCTGTACCAGCTTTGTTTCAGTCAGCTCCAAAACAGTCGTAGGTGAACGGGCACAACAGTTGATCTTACAGTAAATGTTATTCATACAGAGATCTGTGCCTGCTCGGTGAGAAACCAACCATAGACTAAACTTAATCAGATTTGCCAGAACGTATGTATATAATTTCACTGTTTAACCAAACAAATCTGGTTTAAGTTTATTTATGACTAATACCATTCTGTGTGTAAACAAAGCCAACAAATTTATTTTTCATGTCTTTACATCTCAATAGTGTGGTATTCCTTTTATTGGAAAAAAAAAAAAGAGTAAGATGAGAGGGTATAATAGTTTGTAAACCACATTATCATAATTATCATAAAATGTTGCTTGGAGCATAATTCTATTTGAGTATCTTCTATGGTCATGACATAAAAAGTGCCATATTGTTAAATCCATTAGACATCTCTGGTTTGTCCTTCTGTTGGAAGGACATTTGTATAAAACAGAAGGTCATCTTGTAGGCATTCAGCTAAGCACATAGGCTGTTTGACTTGAAAACAGCCTGTCTGATGGAGGTTGCTTTTTGGGTTCTGAGGTGGTTTTGCGGCCAGGACATAGGGTTGTGTAGAAACTGGGGGCAGGGCTGTGCCACTACTTAGTTTCATCCTGCCAACATATGTATGACAGGGGAGAGAGGCTGCATAATTGGGGAAAGCTTGGCATAAATCATGCTGGAAAGGATATACCCTCCTTGTTTTTCCAGCTTCTGCTGTAGGATTACATCACCATGTAAATACAGCTTTGTACGTGATCTCATGCTTGGTGCATGGAAAAAACGATCACTAAAATCAGCACCATGTTCCACAAACACTGCTCCAGCAGATTTACATTCTTCTCCCCAGCTGGCACCTAGGGACAGGCTATCGTCTCACACTCTGGCAAGACTCCCACTCTGTCCAGCAGAAGCAACCAGACTTCAAAGCTGGTTTAGTTACTTCAGCATCGTGATGTTACTTTTTAACTAACAAAAGGTAACATGTTGCTTTTAATGTTGATTTTAATAATAGGCAGAAATCTGCTCAGGGTGATGTTTTCACAGAAACTGAACTACACTGAAAGCAGATCAGTATCTCTCAAACATAAAGCAATTCTTCCCTTAGATTTCAGTGACTATGAAACAAATCCTCTCTGTTGATTTTCTCCCCCACATTTCTGACCGTGTAACTTTCTTCTTCCTTCCTTTATATGCCTGTAGACTGCTTTTCTTGCTCCCTCAGCTTAAACAAGTCTTTAAATGCTGTCTGTTTTTGTTTGGGTTTTTTTGTGTGTTTTTTTTTTTTAATTAGCTTTCTGCTTTTCTGGTAACATTTCCCTTCTTTGCCTAGTATTGGGGCCAGCATTACACGTCCTACTTGTGCTCTGTAAATAACTAGCTACAAGAAGGCAGCCTTCAGTCATAGGGCTTGGATCATGTGCAGTGCTATACATTTCCGAGCTACCTTTGCTCACAACTTCAACGGTGTGGTTCTTCTGGAGCTCCCTAAATTTGTGTGTGTTGTCTACCACCATTCAATGCAACTCACCTTTCTCCTCCCCTACAAATTACCTTAGGAAATCATTTTGGGTGATGAGAAGGAGCAAGCTGTTTGTGCTTCTGACCTTCAAGGACAGTGTGGTTGCTTGATTGCCATTATCTGTGTGGTGAGACAAAGAGGAAGGCTCAAGGCCAGAGTCATGACAGGCTGCAGCTGTAGGTGGAGAGAGGCTTGTATCTCCTGTATATGTGATCTGAGAAATACTTACTAGCCCAGGGACGGGAATCCCTTGCCAGATACCCAAAGGGAGGGGTCCTCATGTTCTGCTTTTTATCTTTATCATGCAAAACTCTTGGAAGCTGTGGAGCAGGTAAATGGGAAAATTTTCTATAGGAGGGACGGTGTGGTTCACAGATTTCTATGAAGCAGGGCACTGACGGAGTGAGCTTGGGAGTCTTTGAAAAAATAATGCCATGGGAATGTTCTTGTTAGCTTTAAATATAGCCAAGCTTTGTCACTTGACATAAGAGTGAAACATGGCAAAAGAAAATGGCATGTACACCCAAACCAGGGCTGGGTGTCTTCTGTATTAGTGTTCAAATTAGCCCTTCAAACACCGAAGTGGAACTATACGTGCTTATGTGTCCTTTTTCCCGCAGCAAGGACAGGCTGGGTGGGGGTTGTTAAGGGCAGGTAGTGAAGGAGGTAAAATAAAAGCAGCACTTCTGTTTTGAAAAACATTGTTTTTTCAAAGCAATGTAATGTGCCTGTAACTATTTGCAAAGCTTTTATTTGACGTGACTTAAGACAGATGATTACGCATTTACGTATTTGCTTAGGTTCTTTCAATACCTCCCTGGCATGGGACTGAATTCATCCGCTTTGTATTTAAATAATGCTTCATTCTGCTGTGTTCATTGACCTTTGAGCTCTAGAACTAATTATGCCTGATTTCCTATAGATCCATCCCTTGTGGCTGGTTGGCTTGGGTGTGCAAATGGGGCCAGAATCTTTTTGCTACACATCATGTAGTTATTTTCTCTCCCAGATGGATTGATTCTGATTTCTAACCAGAGGTGAGCTCAGGACACCTCTTCTTCAGCTGGGACACTGGGAACTGGCTCTCCTTTGTCTGCCTGAATGGTTGGGATTTTGTTGAAACAGAATTACCTGTGACTTCTCAGCCATTGCAGCCAAATTTGATTGGTGGCAAATGGGCTCAAAATTACTGTGGGCCTTGTAGAGAATGAAAGAAAACAAGCTATGCTGCTTTGGTTCCCTGGGGCTCAGCTGCATTCTCTGTTCTGCCACACAGAGAAGCTTTTCAGATCATTGCTGAGCATGATTCCAGCAATGCTAGTTTTCAAGGCAGCCCAAGCAATTTCTCTGAAGACACATTTGTTAAACCGTGGATATTTTGGAGCAGTGTGCTGTGGAGCTGGCCACTTGCTGGCGTTTCACAGTGATGCAGTTCTAAGCATGTGAGAGAAGGGAGTTTTGATGAACCCTGAAATTACCACAGACTAAAACCAGAGGCAGTGTTTTATTTAAGGTTAATATGAAGAAATGCTTTAAAAGCTTCATTTTTAGATAATAACCTGTAGCAGCAGGCATCAGGTCCCCTTCTAACCTGCAGCACGTACATCTAATTAGGACTCCATTAAAGCTCACAGGCAGCAATCATGCTTTTTGTAAACCAGCAGCCTTGCTATATTTAACTCGGCACTGAGCTGAAAAGCTCCACATTCCACTGGCAGAGTGCTGGTTCTGACCTACAGAGCAGGATCTGAGATTTCTAACCATCATCTTCAGATCTACCCCGTGACTTGTGCAGAACATGGCCAAAATAAAAGCCAAATCACCAGCAAAATCAGCTTAGTTTCAGGTAGATTTGCTTTTGGAGTACATACAGCTCTCAGTGAGGTATCTAGATTTACTGCACAGATGTGCTCAAAGATCAACGTGACTGGATGATAAATCAAATGTTTTGGAGGTGTGATTTTTTTAAAAGCAGGTCAGATAAGCCAAAGGAATTCTAGATGAAACTGTGACAATCAAATTTGCATTTGTGATTAACATGACTGGCTCAAGCTTATAAGCCTATGTGAGAAAAAAGGGTGGATCAGAATGCCCGTGAAACAAAAATGGGGAAAATTGGATAAATACCAGAGAAAGAGCTGCAAAAAATCAGGATTAATACAGCCCTTTAACTGCAAAGACCAGGAAGCAAAGTTTTGGTGATGCTATGGGCACTTTAGAAAAGCTATTGTGCTAAGATGAAGTAGATCTTGGGAGCAGAAGATCTCTGAGACTCTAGTCCTTTGCTCTGATTTGTTAGACTTTGCTGTCTCTCCATATTGTGCATGTTGTAGCACAAACACAACCCTGCTGATTGCCATTCTTCAGCGTAGACAAATTGCGTTGTGTGCATTGCATAAATTTAAAGCCTTTAGTGTGATGGATTCAAAAGTGTGCCAGAATAGGATTTCTGCCATTAACTCTGCATGTAATGCCAACATCATACAGAAGGAAATGTAACATCAGTGTGGATTCGGTATTCTCTGTCTAGCAACACTGTTCCTTGCTGTAGGAGTAAAAGTTTTTTGAGAAATATAGCAGGTGTTGATATTCTAGTGGAATCCACTAGAATATCAACACCTGCATCCACTTGCTCTCAGCTACTTATCTCACCAGCAATTCATTCTTTTTTCCCTGCTGGCACCTCTTTTAGTTTCCTATGAAACAAAACATATTCAAACCCTTTGGTCAGCCTCTGGTAGGTCACTGGAATGACAAGTTTCTCCTGTGCTTTAGAACACATAGATCAAATCTGTTTGCAAATGTATGAGCAGACCAAAGCACCAGCCTGGTCAACAGAAGCCACAAGTGTTACCAGCCATACCAACTGCATCAACACTTCAGCAAAAATTTTGTCAGAACAAGCCTTGAATGCAGTATTCAGGTGTGGATCTCAGCTGGTGCAAGGCAAACTGGACTGTGCATTGGTAGATCCAAGCCAGCTCATCTTATCTGGGGGTCTGGACATGCAAGCTGAAGAAACTACAGTCTTCTGCAAAAAAGTAAGAAGGATGAGTCTGTTGCTGTTCATCCCTTTGAAAGTTTCAGTAGGCTGGATCAGGGTCTCAGAAGCAAGTGTTCATGGCTGGAAATACACTCGTAGTAGCTCATGTGACAATAGGAAAGAAGAACTCTCACCTAGAGTGATGCAGGGTTATTCTGCATAGCCTTTCTACATCACCTTTTTATTCCTGGAGGTCTGTGATTTGCTTTCTCAGTTTTAGTGTTTCCTGATTAAAATATGGCTACATGAACAGTAACCTTAACCTTGTGCACCTCCTAAATCAGATAGCTTGTTGTGAAAGGGAAGAGGTAAGTAGAGAGAAAAAATATTTACTGTGATCCTTGTTAGCACTCCAAGAAGCTGCTTTAATAGTTCTCTGAATTAGCTGCCTGTGAACAGCAAATGGGAAGCCACTTTTACCCCAGCAGAAAGGGTTAAAATATTGAACTTGAAAAAATGGGCTAATTCAAGTCTTTGACACTGACACCAAGACTGCTTCTTCATGCAGTGCAATAGAGATCAGTCTTTCTTACCTTACAGACCTAAATCAATAAATACACAAAAGATTATTAATTGTAATATAGTATTCTAAATCCTTACATCTGATATTAAATACCTCAAGGAGTTAAAACAGCAATGACTTTTTCAGACATTTGATTTTTTTCTTCATTTGACCTCCTGCATTTCTGACTTTGGGTGATGCAGGGCAACAGCCCATGTTCACTTGGAGTAACACTGAATTTCCTTCATTCGATATTCATTCAATAACTGGTTTTCTATAGGGGATGTTTAATTACTTCTTTTGTTGACTGAATTTGATCTGAAGTTTAAATTTTTGTTTTCTTTAAACATTATTTAAAAAGAGTATTTTAATATTATATCTGCAGTACACCAAATAAAAATTATATCAGTTGTCAGAAGCGAAGGTGGTGAAGCTGGTCCAGGAAGCGTAGGTCTCGAAGGTGGCAGAACTGATCACCGGGTTGCAGTTCTAACAAGTTCAAGTACAACCCCAGCTGATTATCCCTGGAAGTAGTTAAGGGTTTGAGTTTGTTCAAGAGTCTGTGCAAAACAGTGTGATGCTTTCATTCAAGGGTGTCTCCTCCTCTCAGAAGGTATCTTTTGTTATTTCTTAATGGAGACCTATTTTCTAGTTAGTGGACATTAACTTAGACCATCTGTGAAACCATCTTACAGCAATATAAGGCTGCACTGCATGTAAAAGTGAAAATTACTAATCTCACAGTTTTAGAAGGAGAAGGTAGAGTCACGGTCTCTCCATTTGAAGTTCAGTGAGGCCCTACAGAGACACCAGACCATACCTGGAAACTAAGGCAAGAAACTGTGACAGTATGCGCTCTACAGTCCAGTTGTGCCAAAACCACTGGACTTTGCAAGCAGTAGCAGTCATCCAGCTCACAGAAGCTCAAGCCAAGGCAATGCTCAGGAGTTTGATGAAGGCACAAAATGTGCAGTAGATTGGACAGCCAGGCAGGAGTTTCCTCATGCTAGTGACCTGTACACAGGTGAAGAAAGCAGCATTGCTACCACAAAGAAATTCTTCATGAGGACAGGATAGGAGGACCATGTCGTGACAGGCAAAGCACAAGTTCCTCGTGAAAGCACAGAGGCTTACTGATTGCTGTTAAACAGGGCCATAGAGCGAAAGCTGAGAAACTAAAGGGGAGGTGTTTATGTGGCAACTGGCATCCAACTGCCTGGGCATTAGTTAGAGCCAGAGATGGCAAAGAGAGAAAACCCTGATATTCTGGAATGCTGGGAAAATGTCACTTACTTGATACCATACATGCATTTGCATACCCACACACACATATGCATACAGATATATATATATATATATATATACACACACAGACAAGGAGACAAATGGTCTTGGCAACAGCATCACAAGAGGTGGTCCTGTTACTAAGTGAGCATGTTGCTGTGAGTGGAAATAAAGCAGCCAAAAATTAAGGTGACACTTTCCTCAAATCCCACAGACTGAAACAGCACACTGTGCCCAGGGAGCCAGAATTCATGTCATCTCCCTCAGAGAAGTTGGCATCTTTCTCTACAAATACGAAGCGGGCAGACATTCAGTCCCAGACACACAGTCCCACAAGCCCATACTGAGTACCTCCATAAAAAGGCTGTCCAGTGCTTTGGCAGCACATCTTTTCCTTATACTGGTTGTAAATGTAGAAAGAAGGTGCAAAATAATGTGAACTGCCAATGGGGCAAAGCTCAGTATCATATTCTTAACATCAGCTATGGGGTCGCTAGAGAATCAGCCGACTATCCATGAGAAGGAAAGGCACGTCGCAGTGCCACCATCCCAGCCACTGAGGTATGATACAGTGGCATTGGTTCTTTACATTCCAATCAATTTTGAGCCTGCAATCATGTCAGGGATAATATTCTGGGGTGCTGAGGTTAACTACTTAATCATTGTTTACACAAGCTGATTTCAGGCCTCCCAAATTACATTTACTTTAAAAACATTGAAACATTTCCTGACGTCTGTAATAAATTAGCCTGCTGTTGGAATTGACACAAAGGAGGTAGTAATGGCAAAACTATAGCACAGCGATTTCTGGAGGCTCATACTGAAAGCAGAAATGGGCATGCTGCACATTTTTAGGGTTTGAAACTGGTATTTTGTCCAGACTAAAGATATTTGAACTGGCAATATAGTACTGTTGCCAAAATATGTAATACCATCCTGAAACTGTGGTTAAGAGATTTGCACAGATGAGGCAGAGCTATGCATTTCTTCCCTTGGTACTGGAAAAGCCACAGTTGGAGGATGGTGTCGAGCTGTAGTCGTCATCTTTCCAGACAGGTACAGACATGTAAGAGTGTCTTGGAGATGCTCTTGTCATGGAGAGAGTTTAGAGGAAATGATGAGATTGAGAACAAGAAAATCCAACCAGTGAGTAAAGAGTAATGGTGCTGGGTTGTTTAAGCTGGAAAAGAGAAAGCATTGGGATAAAATTCTAATATATTTTTATGCAAAAAAATGTTGAAAAGGAAGACAGAGAATGACTGTTCTCTGTGTCTGCTGAGGATGAACTGGGATGAACTCACATCATCACAGATGACAAGGAAGTTTCAGATAGAAAATATCTGCTTCAATTTTTCTAGACTGCCCAGAAACATGTTAACATATCTATAAAATCCTGAAGCAGGAAGAATGTGCTCAGCTGTAACCTGCATATCTTGGAAGTTTGATTATTGCTGTAGATGAATGAAAAGGTGGCTTTCTTCTTTAGTTTGCTAGCCTGCAGAAGAGTCTTTATAAACAATTCCTACCAGCAGTCCAGAAATGATATATGAAAAGTTTTTAGTGAAATTAAAACAGTATCTCTTTTTATCTAGCTTTTTAATCTTTTCATGAAAGTTTGGTGGTTCTCAGAATTAAAGCTGACAAAAAGTCATTTTTGCAAAGGGAATGCAAAGCACTCAACTCATTGAAGGCAAGGAAATAAATAATCTTATGTAATTCTACCCCTATAGGTAGATATATATGTCTGATACAGTAATGGTCCAGCTGCTGCTATAATGTTAGCATTGCCATAAACCACAACTTTCTGCAAACAGAGCACCTCCAACTTTTGTTTAATCCATTAATACTTTATTGTCTGTTCTGTCCGAAACACATTGTTTTGTAAGAGCTTGCCATTGCATCAGGTATCAGCAAAAAATTAAAACAAAGGTTCGTTGACTTCCTCGGTCCGGGGCCTCATCACACATTCCTTGGACACCTTTCATTGCAAGGGGTGTGTCAAGTACGCACAGGGTTCCTGGTCAGGCCACCAGCCAGAAGTTGGAGTTTCTCAAATACTACTGAGAAGTTAGCAAGTGCTGGGGTTTCACCTCTTTTGGGATGCTCCCTTAGTGATTTTCAGTGTCCCAGCCCACCTTCAATTCAGTGGTTAATTGTGACATTTAATGAAACGGGATAAAGATGCCTGTAGCAAAACCATGGTGGTATGCAACCGGGGTGGCATTTGTGTGAGTCCTGGAAACAAGCAGGACCATACTGAAACCAGTGAAAATACTTTTGATTTGTTTCCTTTCTTTTTTAAGTCTCATCCCACGGTACTATTGGTTTCTTTTTGACTTGGGAGCTGAAATCTGCTATTTCTGTCTACGGGGACAGCAAGGGTTTAGTCAGAGTGAAGAGCTGTGCTAATAATGTGGCAGCAGCAAATATATTCTGTTCTTGGTTTAAAGCTGATTTTGCCTTAACTTGGTGAACTGGTGGCTGCTTTGAGCTTGAATTCCATTTAACTTATTAACATGTACAAGAGAATCATTAACACACATGCACGCGCGCGCATGCCTTTCTATATTAAAGGGACACATGCTTGAGGTAAAGTTTAAGGAAGCTCCTGCTTGATCTTCTCTAATGTTGCTGTAGTGGATAGTTGGAAACTCAAGCAGCACCACTGTAGGCTTTTAAAATGTATTTGTTTACTTTTCAGTCCTGAAAACATCTCTCCTGTAGTCTGCATTTCCAGATGAAACCGATTAACCACATTTTGAATTTCAAAGCCCTTCTGTGTTCACTCACATTTGCTAAGAGCTTGATGCACAAGCAGCACTTTGCCAGTACTAGGTATAACAGGACCAGGCCTACCATGTTCATTTTCTGATTATGGTATTTTATTACACTTAATTTATACACTGAAACCAATTTTTTTTTCTTTCACAGAGCTTCCTGTTGGCAACACAAGATTGTGTGGATGGCATATAATCTTAACTCCTTTTGTAATATCGTGTGGTCTAATGCCAACTTTTTGTTTAAAAAGGGTGTGAAGGGATTTGACCTATGAGAAAACAGTGCTAAACATTAACTGTGACATCGTTTGAGCAACTGCCTCGTGAATAACCCCGGATACTCTCACAGATCCAGAGTAGAACAGAACAGAAACCTTTTTAAATCACTTGCAGCAAGAATTCTGTCATAAAATCCCACATGTCTTTTCCATCTTTAGTTTCTAACTTAAGTAAAAGTTTTGTTCTTTTTTGATGAGCAAAGAACCTTTAGCTGATACTGAATACCTCATTACTATAAACTGTATGCTCTGGATAAAGGCCAACTATGATAACCATACTTTGCCTTATTAAGCTCTGATTAATTTCATAAGCTGTTTAAAGAGGTTATCAGTTTCCCATCTCCACTTGTTGCGCAGCGTTGCTAGGTGCTCTGACAACACGGGTGATTCACCTCTGCTCAGGTGATTATGTGAGTTTTCCTCTGGGCACAGAAAGCTTTCAAAAGGCATAGGCTGCATTACAGCAATAAAAACTTCACAACTGGAATCATGAATGGACATTTTCACAGATAAAAAGGAATATGCAGAAGATCTTGCTTGTTTCCTAAGTGCTCAGAACTTCTGCCTTGGTATGAGTATTTATTCAAATAAAAAGTCAATGGCCACGAGCAGTTCCAAAGTTTGAATGTGAAGCACTGCATGAAAAATGGAACAGAATTAAGCAACTTAGTTGAGTACTTACTGACATGTTCTCTTCAGGAGCTGTTTTCTTGAAGAATAGACAAAACAAAATACAATTATTCAGCTCCACTACTAATTTTCTGTTAAAGGCTTAGGTCTTAAGGTAAGGTCTCAGTGTGAAAAGCTCTGCCTTCCTATCCAGTCACTATTGCACAGATTTCCACTAAGCGCTTCTTTGTGTATAGCTGAGAGGAAGAAAGATAATTGCACCCAAACCTGCAAGTCTTTGGTTTTAAAATATTACATCCCATTCAAACAAAACAATACAAAACAAGAATTTGAATGATGGAACTAAAAATACACTGTGAGAAGTGGGGTAGAAAGGACTAACTACTCCTTACCAAGCTCAGCCACTGGAGGCAGGGCTGGAAAGGTCAAAGGACGGGCCAAAACCACACCATAATTGAAGGTATGGGGTTTCTGTTTCACAGTAAACCCTCACTCCTGCAATAGCATTGCTCTCTTTGTAAACAGCTTCCACCCCAGTGACTCTGGACAGAGTTGCGGTCAAAACTTCAGCTGAGTTAATTCCCTGCTGCTCTAGGGAGCTGTTCAACTTACTCTGTCAGTAAGACTGAGGAAGATGATCCTATAATCTCCTGAAATGCTGAGTAGGGCCCAGATTAAGAGGGCACCTTTTCTATGAGGATCATGGCCCTTTCAAAACAATGGAATTACTTTACAAAAGTAACGTTTAATGCTATACTGTTTTTAAGGAAAATATACTTTGTGTTATGAAATTTTAAAATAATAATTAATTTTATGTATTTTCTTGATAAATTATTCATTGCACCAGGTATATGCCACAAGGATGGAATAGGAAATAAGCAGAAGACTTAGAATAACCCATACCTGAATGAATATGTGGTAGTAGAAAGATGATACATATTTCTTTGTCTGTGTGAGCTCATACATGTGGTTTGTGTGTATCTGTATCTGCACAGAGGTAGCTGTAGAAGGAACTGCAGAAGAACAGCAAGATAGTTGTGGGCAGAGTAAGGCCAAGAGAAGAACACAGAAGGTAGTGGGCAGCTGATCCATGAGTACTAGAGCTGAGCTTAGCTAAACATTTTCTGTCAAAACCAAGTATTTCCAAAAACTGTTTGATTATTCACTGTACTCTGGTTGCTTTAAGATGCTCTGGAGTCAATCAAACCAAATACAACTGTTTTCACACCTATCAAGTTACAGCATGAGATGGCAGAGACTAAAGTAATTTTCATGTTCAAATGATGTATTTTCTGTATCTTTAATGTGCTAGGTTTTCATTAACGTTAATTCTGAGTTTTCTAGGTTTATCATGTTTAGTTTAGGAATAATAACAACATCACTCTAAAGTCATCTGGAAAAAATTGTCTGGATTTTATTGTATATTATGAAATCCATTTTCAAGTAGTTTTGTCAGGGAATATAATTCCCAGCATTGGTTGAAACAGTTTTGGTGGAAAATTAGATCTTTATTAAATGCACATTTTAAAACACAAAGCCCGTTTTCTGGGGAAAACCTTGTTTTCTTTTAAATTAACTAAATAAATACTCAGAACTAATCTTTTAGCCAAACGCTGAAAAGCCTCACTTTGGAAGTACTCCCACCTCTTCCCCTGGGAGTTGTAGCTCAAATGCCTCATTGTCCTCTATTGGGACTTGCTCCCTCTAAGGCGACTGCAACTCCAAGGAAGCACTGCAGGCAACCAGCAAGACAGGAGAGTGACAGACATAGCCACAAGCCAGACCTGCACCCGCAGCTACAGCTCCCAGGGCCCAGCAGAATGACATTATCTAGCTTTTGCAACTCTTAAGGAATAACTGGAAATGTGACTTCCTCTTGTGTTCCAAGATTCAACACCCTTTTTGCAACAAAGATTTACAAGAGCAGTGGGAAAAAAATAATGCTCTCAGCTTCTCTTTCTCCTTGCTCCTTAGAAACTAGCATTACTGATATATCTGAACATGGGAACTACACAGAGCTTGGATGTGATGAGTGTTTGGCACCCGGTAGTACTGGTCCCACTATCTTGAAGAACTGTCATCTGGCAGTTAACTCAAATCATGTTATACCCAGTGCCTTTAAATTTGTTTGCATATACACATTAGAATTTATATAACCCTTAACAATATAGTAAAAGAAAGTTCACCCACAAAATACCTATCAGCACAGCTTAATAAACAGCCTTATCTCCATTTACATTAGGCTTCCACTCTTTCCTATTCAACATATGGTTTCACTTTGAAAGAGCAGGCTTGCAGTAAACTCTATCATCAGTAGGCTGATAAATGCTATAATTCATAACAGTACGTCTGCTCGAGGAAGATTTCCCACGTCTAGTGAATGCTTAATGGCTTTCCAAAATATTAACATTATATATTTTGACATTGAGTAGTGTATATAGGAAAAGAAATTACAGTTCTTGTCCATCCCTCCAACAAGCCTAACTTTTCATTTATTTTACAAGTACATGCTGATGCCTTAATACTAACAGAGATAGTTACCTCAAGAACCTTTGTATTTAGGAGGCAAGTGGGATCTTAATTCTACCTCGATGCTCTTTGGCTTGCTGCTCTTTTAATGCCACACCTTAGAAGTTCTGAACAGCATAGTTTATATTGCACAGTGCAAGTGTGGTGGGATCATCAGGAACCATTCTGTGTTGGAAGGTTTCTAAACATGTGCTGGCCCAGATGAAGACCTGGGCCTGCCTGTAGGAAACATTTTGCATGGAGGCCAGCTGAGGGTCAGAGGTGACAGAAGTCCTTGAAGTTTTTGAGGTTCCTTGTGGTTTTTTTTTTCCTTTCTTCCTTTTGGGAAGCAGCAGATCTGAACATCATATACATTAACCAGAAGCTGGACATCACCAGGTTTAACAGGTGAGGAAGCCAGTGCTCACCTGAACCACCAGTGCCTTTTGCCCCAAGCAGTTAAATATATCACTGCAGTGAGACCACTTCTCTCCATGTGGTAGCTGTGGATGCATCTGCACAGCCCGATATGGAGGCAAACCACACACACCCTTAAAATAATAAGGCAAGTGAAGGTCGATGCCCACTGCTTCACATAGACTCTAGTCTGCAAAGAAATGCTTCCAGAAGAGTCTGCTCAGGTAAGACATCTGTAGAGTGGTATGAAGACTGATCACTTTGTAGGGCTTGGAGTCTGCCTGGTAAACCACTGCCATGACCTGTAAACATGGGAAAGGATTAAGGTCATATCAACACACTGACGCAGGAGGTTTATGACTAAGTTAATCATCTTGTTTGAAAGGCAAACTTCAACCCATCAGAAGAGCGTGCAAAGGGGCCACCAGCAGTGCCTGGAGCCAGAAATCTCCAGGTTCTGCTCTCACAGACAGGACAGTTGGCAAAGACAGATTCTGTAGGTGAACAGATGTAAGGCAGGAGAAAAAGGAACTAGAAAATCCAGACACCCCTTCCCTGAGTGGTACAGAATCCTAAGTCTAGGAGAAATCATCAGCCTACCCTTGGTGTTGGATGCAATGACCTATACCTCAGGATATCAAATCCCAGCTTATTTGACCAAGGCAAGAGTCAAACCTTGCCCAAGATTTTCATAAACCTTATGCCATTATTAAAAATAGATATTTTGCATCACTCAAGCAGATGAGGTCACAATGCAGATGCCTCTCAGGAAACAAACTATTCCCTGTGTCGTTGCCATTGTTGCTGATTTTGGGCTTGGGTCCATAAGGGCATTGAAAGGGTTTTTCTTTTATGTTCCCAAATCGAAGCTTTAACAATTAACAGTGGAGACATTTAGACTTACAGATATGATGGAAAGCACAGTTGCTCCCTCAGCTCCCAACAAGTGAATGCCATAATCCAACCTGGTGTCATGCTGAGACTAATGAAATGTTGGAATGGCAAGGGAAAGCAAGGTCCTGCAAACACCTCATTTTTTCAAGTGATATTGATACCTTCCTTTTGTGACTGACTGATATGAATGGTGCTTTAATAACACACTTTGACTTTATTTCCATTCAGCCTAGAGCTGCTGCTGTTTCTCAGGAGAAAATAGCTCCTTTCTTATCTGTATGAGTTCTTATATGGCTTCCTACTTGTGTCACCCATGACCAAGACTGAGAATTTCACCTGCAGCTGCTGCTATCTGTTCGACAATTCACAACAAAATATCTTATTAGACAACTCTAATCAGCCATAATCTCAGATATGCAACAAGAAATGGAGAGATGTTGCTCCTGACAAAGTAGCAACATATACAACCACTATTATATTTAAGTTGGAAGAAATTCCTATGAGGAAACGGTGGGAAGGCCTGGCATGCCAATGGACTGAAACTTATATACTAGGTAATGTGCTTATGTGAGTCAGCAGGAAAAAACTATAGACCTGATCCTGGAGCCTCTCCCTGGAGCTCAAGCACTAACTTGAAGCAACATTTTTACAGGTACCACTGAAAAAGAGGATCCATGAAAAAAACTCAACATAAAAACAAGAACTCAAACTTTGTAAATTCTGCCTTTTGAAGAGCAACTTGAGTAGCTAATCAAAGGAAGCAGCTCATCAGAGGAAGCAGGTTGTCCTGAAATACGAAGTCCTGAAAGACACATCTCCTCCGGAAAAAACGTAGAAAAAACCTGTTGAGATGCAGAGGTCAAATTCACCTTCCCAGTGTTACTGGTTTTGGGCCAGCTATGGACTTGGTAAGCCAACACATTTGGTTCATACTTCCATGATTGTCTTTGCAATCACAAAAATAGTATTTTTTTCCTTTCCCTATCCCCACCACCACCCACACACACCCTCCATTGACTTTACAGTCATTCATTGATTCTTTGTCTGTTTTCACAGTATCAAAACTGGGATAAGACTGAATAAGTGATCAGATGTTTGGTACAGACTGATGACTTTATTAAGTGCTTCTCTGTTTTTCACTTTATAGTGCACAGTGAAAACAAAGACTAGAAATTTAATAGGACCATATGAAAAGATCACATGAATAAATAGGTCTTTGTGAACTGAGTAAATTTGAAAAACTTCAGGGTATTTTTTCTTACTCTAGGATCATTTGTTTGTTCCATTCAGCTGTTTACGATTCCTTTGGCCATTGACAGATGGATTTTGGTTCCTCATTCCATGTACAACCAAAATTCTCTCTTGAAGTTTAGCCAGAGGATCAGATTTCGAAGAAGCAGGGTCAGTCTTGTCATAGTCATTTCTTGAAGCAATAGTGTCTTTAGTTTACCAACACTTAAGCTTTCTCACAGTTGTTCTTCCCTGTTTAGTAGCAAACCTGTTTAACTCGTAACCAATGCAAAGTTGTTTGTATAACTGAAGGTTTTAAAGTCTTACACAGGTAGTCATCCCATCAGGCCAGGTGAATCAAATTTTTTAGCAAGTTAAGTAGCCCCACTTAGACTAATGTCCATATTCATACACTGGAAATACATTCAATGAGTTTTATAAAAGCCCAGCTATATGCATGTTGCTTTTCAGGACTAAACCGATAATTCTGTAACACTGTGCTATGAGAAACGGAAGACAAACACTTTAGCCAATGAAATGTTGCAGAGGTTTGTAAGACAGAAGTCTTCATCAAACAAGGTACATGGCACAGATCCACTACAGAATTCCTAAACATTTCCACAATGAGCAAAGAAGTGAAGCCCCATCCCTGAAGTGTTTAAGGCTGGGTTGGATGAGGCTTTGGGCAAACTGATCTAGTGGAGGATGTCCCTGGCCATGGCAGGGGCGTTGGAACTAGAGGTCCCTTCCAACCCAAAGCATTTTGTGATTCTCTGATTCCATGATTCTATGATTCCAATGGTGATATTTCCATTCCTTAAATTTTTAATTTTCAGGAACATTTTCTTTAAATTTGGATCACAATTCCTGAAACTTTTGCAAATTCATATGGGTGTTTTTGTGGTTTTATTTTTTTGGTAGTCTTGGATTCAACATCAATCATTCCTGTGGTTCTATACAACACCATTCTCTAAACACAGTCTGGTATTTCCTTAAGTGTGTTTTGACACAATGGCATAGTTAAGAGATGTAGGTTTGGATTGTTTTGAGTTATTTTTGTCTTTAGTTTGTCAATACTTAGCAAATGTGCTGAGGCTGCAGCTTATTATGCACACTACATCACAGTCATTTTCTGGTTTTATTTTCTATTACCAAGCTTTGTTTATTTCTGTTGTCTATAAGCATACTGAGCCAGCACTGTCTTTTATTTCTATGTATGGGATTACTTCAATGAGACTCTAAATCACTTCTGAAGCTTTTAGTATGGAGCTCAAAATTAACATGAAAAAAAATCACATTTTTTTTTATTTCAACTCATGATCAGGACATATATATTCTGTCAGTAACTCTACTGGACATCAATCTTAAATACTGAAGCGGAGCTAATTAAAACCCTGTGTGTCCTTAAGATGTCTTTTTTGTTGTTATGTGTGGATAATGACATACTAGCTTTTCACTTTGGTGGCCAAACACAACAAATGGAAAATAATTTTGGTTTGGGTAGAACCGACACCATTTTAGCTAACCCAAAACAAAAGGGCTTATTTTGATTTCTTGTTATACATCACCTGGAAAATCAAATTTAAAATGAAAATGCAACTTTAAAACTGACTTCCAGGTCTCGAGAAAACTTTTCTACTAAGTGGCATCTGACTTTGTTAATAGTTGTGATACTCTGAAAGCTGTAGTATTTGCTAAAAATAGGGCTCCTTACAACATGGGTCAACAAGTTTTCTGTTTCTTTTAAGGAACATCACTGTAAAAGGAAAAGCCATTTCATTTTTTTTCATCATGCCAACTGGAACTCCCTGGAATTCCATTTATTGCCTTCCCCTGAGGGAAGTAATTTAAATCCAGTTTTGACTCTTATGCCTAGCTGTCCTGCAGGTCCACGTACAGGCAGCCCCTTCAGCTCCGGGCCACTCTCCCAGGGCCCACGGCCGCGCTGCAAGACCCCCACTCGGCGGCTCCTGCCCACCGCCAAACCATTCCTACACGGGCAAGAGGCAGCCGGGGCGCACTGCTCCCGGCATCAAGCAGTTTTACTCTGCCCATTAACTGAAGGAACTGCCTTCACCAGGATTCTTTCGCACATTTAAGTGTAGTGAACTGTGAGCTAATGGCACGCTTGCCGGGGCTAGCGGTTGCTGCTCTGTCCTGTCGGTCCATAGACAGACAAGATGGCGCCTGTCCCACTCCAGCGGCCGCGGGTTGCAAGTTTCCACTGTTCCCACCTCAGAAAATCCTAGTCTTGATCTCTTCTGCCACACAGTGGTTACTCTGAAGAACTGTACGGAAACTGTATCGTAAACCTTTGGTAAATCGGAGATTTGAGGGATTTAATCCCTCCCGCCCTGTTTTGGTCAACAAAGTGCCCCTTCCTCAGCCCCGGCTCCATCCCTCTCTCCCATATCCAAGCTCGCACACTTCGAGCCTTCCCCCAGACTTTTCCCAAACTACTCCGCCTTCAGTCAGGTTCAACTTTCTGCTGCTTTTTTCCTTGCAGAGAATATGAATAAGGTGCTAGCAGGGAGCCTTTTTTGATTCATAAGTCACAGAGCTGGAGTTAGTGTCCACAGTCTGTGGCAAGGAGCATGCTGAAGTAAGGAACCATCTGATGCATTAGTCTGATGACCTGGAAACAGATTTCACCACAACTGACCCACCTGAGAACAGACAATGATTGATTGGGAAGTCTTCCTAAAGGAGATACACAGAAGACTACAGTAGGCTAGATCAGATTTAGATAGAAGGTTGTGAAAACAGAGTCTTGCCTTCCACCCCATTGCTGATACTACTTGGCATAATGAATTCCTGACTTTTCTTGAAAAGGAGCTCCAT
Organism: Heliornis fulica; assembly: GCA_013399135.1. NCBI lineage: Eukaryota > Metazoa > Chordata > Aves > Gruiformes > Heliornithidae > Heliornis > Heliornis fulica. The sequence continues at coordinate 266,620 of VXBZ01005295.1, read as the reverse complement.
TCACTTAAGGATGCAAATTGTACAGTCAAGTTTGTATTACTTTTCATTTATACTGTCCAAGAAAAGTTCAGTTGAAAAAAATATGGCTCAGTTATGTGATTTTATTTGCTGAAAAAATTTTGTTCCATCTTACTTGAAAAGGAAAAAAGATGGCTCTGTGCTTCCAACATTTCATATAAACATGTGCAAAACAGCTGTTTTCTGGGTTGGCTCCATCGTTCTGTGATCCAGATTGACAAGAGAGACACATTCAATCCTTTTGCTGAAATAAAGATGTAAAACCTATGACACCTAAAAAAAAAAAAAAAGAAAAAAAAGAAAAAAGAGAATACCTCTCCCAGAGAACTTACATCTAAGATAAATTATAATAGTCTTCCATTTCATGCTGTATGTAACAAATAGTTTGAGGCTTCATAAATTTCAAAGACTTCACTGCAAAAAAATTACTACAGTTTTAGCATAACTGTGCCAGCATATTTGTCTGGGACATCCTGAGTTTCTCTCCTGTCTAAGGATTGACATTCTAGCCTTTGCTGAGAGACACGTATTAGCACCAGAATGAACTTGGAAAAAAAATTTCTTTTTAAATGGATGCACTCAGTCAAGCACTTCCCTTGTTGTTTCTGCTAACTCTGGAGCTAAGTGTATTTGAATAGAAATGGATCTCTTTAACCTTTGTTTGGCTGTGTCTACAGCAATCTTGTGTTCTTTGTTTGCAAAATGAGATTTGCTGCTACAGATTTACTGCAGGGTCAAGTATGATGAAAAACTATGTTGAGAGAAAGCCAAAGCCTTCTGAAAACACAGATGTCTTAAATATTACAGATGTCATCCATGTTTAACAAATAGGGTAGGGGGCTGGATAGCTGACAACATTGGTGATGAGTGATCAACCTTTCACTGTTAGACCAACAGACCTAAACAAGCACAGATGATGAGAATTACCAATTACATCTAATTGTAGCTAATTATATGAAATATGCTTATTTGCCATTATCCATCTTACAGCGAACAAATCTGCACTTAAAAACCTACAGAAACAGAAGAATTCATTGCTTTATCACAGATACCAAGTAGTATAAAACCTTTTTTTTTTTTTATCCTTTCAGCAGCAGATTTGTTGGATTAGGATTGAGAGAGAAGTGTGTATTGTTCTTAGCTGCACCTCTTTTACCACTAATGAGCTTGGGCCTTGCAAGTGTAAAGGGAGCACACAACGGTAGCAAGAAATTTAGAAAATAAAGTCAGCCAAAACTAGTTTATGGAAACTTAAGGAGATAAGGCTTGGTGACATCACTGACCTTTAGATATTCTGTGATGGGAAGGCAGTGTGCTATTTACAGTAAGTATTTGGAAAGCTCTCACAGCTTCCTTGAGACTAAGAGAAATGAGTTTGGCAGTATGGACTGTGCTATGACCTTCTTTATCCTTCTCAATGACTGTTGGGTTTTTTTTCATCATTAACTGATGAGAACTGAACTTACTAGAATATTATTATACCTTATGATTTCTTTCCTTTGAAATATTTTTTCTTTAACATAAAAGCTTCCTTTATTTCTGGATTGGTTTGGGTGTCTATTTGTTTTTTAAATTTTAATAATTTTTGGTTGTTTCAAAAGTACAACTTTCCACTGCTTATTTTAACTGTTGTGTTTCAGTGGCTTATCACTGCTTCTGCAACACAATGTTTGTCAAGCATTGCTCTGCTACACTAATAAAATATTGGTACCATAATGACAACGTGGTCTTATTTTTAAGAGACTGACCCAACAGCTTCTGTAACACATAAAAATCTTTGTCTAGGTTAGAGTGTGCTTTGGATTAGTGCTGGATAAGGGAAAATAAATTTCTGAGATCAGAAGTCTTTTCCTGGCTATGTCATAGACACTTTTGGTAAGTTAGAAACAATCATTTTCATCACCACATCTTAGTTTCACTATCTGCTGTGTGACTGTGCCTGTCTGCATCTCAGGCTCATTGGAACTTAGTTTGCTGGTGTTTGTATAATACTTTAACATCGTAACAAGTGTTACTTGCGATTATTTTTAATTCTTTGAGCTGAGAATTGTAATATGTAGACGTTAAGTTGTTCAAATGTGTATACAGTGACAAGTAACACTGTAAAAGACTTACTACTGTTGGTGCTTTCATAGACTACTGATTTAAGGAGCTGGTCTGATGTTTTATAAATAACTATGTTTGTATGTATGTATATGTATACATTAATATGCACAGGGCATAAATAGGCTATGTAGGGCAGTAGTGTCACTACTATATTTATTCCTTCAGTTAGTTTTTGCTTCCACCTGTTGAACTTTCTCATTTTGCATTTTTTTTTCCAGCAGATGTTTGCCATGACCAATCATTTCCTGTCTTTATTACCTCATATTTTAAGCTCTCTCCTTTACAGTTTGGGGGAGTAGAGGAGGAATGTAGATATGCTGATACCATCACCTTTTAATAAGGCTTTACTATGGTTTTATATTTGTCCAGCTAGTAGAACTGCCTACAATCGTACCAGCAGTACATTACTGCACAGCCCTTTATAGCACAGTAACTTACATCCTTGCTTGTCTCTGTGTTCTGTAAGAGAATGGAGAAAACACTAAGTGTTCCAAGCTGACTGATGCTGTGATCTTTACTCACTGTCTGTAGAAGGATGAATATGGATATTATAAAAGAAATGGCATCTTTAAAAACAGGGGCATTAGCTATTCTCTTTGGATTTTGCTCTTTGCCTGTCTGGTCTGGAGTATAAGAAATCTATCATAAGCCTGTCAGAGGAAATAATGTAGCCCATACCAATTAACTGCATGATCAGATGATTGCAAGCAGATGTGTGAGGGACTGCTTCAGATGTAGCTAACCCCTCCATTCAGCTGGCTGTGAGCACACATCTAATTGTTTGCAGGGTGAAGTGAGAGGTGTTAATCCCACAACAGCTCTGGTTGTCAACCTTTCTAAACTGCTAAAGGAAAAATGCTAACTGCTACTGGTGGTCTTCACAGAGTCAGGAGTCAAAAGTAGGTATCAGATCTGTAGTGACAAGGCATTGAGGTAAGATTGCTGTCCAAGGGGTGAAAGGAGACAGGCCTGTCAGTCTGCAGGTTTGCTCTAAGGTCTGTGGCTCTGCTTTGCCAAAAGGGGGCAGGGCTGGCTCCAGAGGATGGTTGGAACTGCCAACGGTTGCCTCAGGCAGGCCATTGTGCCCCAGCCAAGGAGCTGTGGAGGCTCCTTGCCAGCTCAGCAGAGCATGGACGAGGTTGTAGAGAGGTCTGACCAGATATGGTAGGAAGAAAGAGAAAATCTCTCCTGCTGCCTTAGAAAGAAGGGGTAGTGCCTTACATGCAAGGAATAACGGGTAAATCTGCAGTGAGAGGTGATAAATATAAACAGAGAGGAAGCACAAATGTGGAATGGAAGACTCAGTAAAGCAGACAGGGAATGAGACTTCACATTTGTACTGTACCTTCTTACCTAGACCTCAAGAGAAGAAATAACACAGAGAAGAAATGATTTGTCCAAAGCCACACAAAGTCAGGCAAACATTGACTGAATCTTTTATCCCACCTGCTGTTGGTTGCCACTTTCTGCTCTCTCCTTGTGAGCAAGGGAGTGTTGGATAGGCAATGTATTTGGTATAAATCAACAAGGTGTTGAAGGCAAAAATCTCAAGCAGAATCCAGAAGTCCTCAATTCCAACAGAAAGATGGCATGAGGTGCATTTTTATTTTTATTTTCTATTTTTATTTTTATTTCTGATAAAAAGGAGAGAAAAAAAACTCAAAGGTACACTTTTAACTTCGGAAGATTTGTTTTAACAGATGGAGTTACTAGTTTTCTGTATTACCGTTACAACACTTTTCAAGATGTTTCTGTTGTCTTCAATAGTTCCACACATTATAAGAGGTAGGTTGACCTTATTATTTTGGCAGTTCTGTTAATTTGTTAATTAAACAGTGCAAGTGATTGCTACAAAATCACTTGTGAGACATAATAGTCAAAAGTTAGTAGAGGAATGTTAACTTCACAAAACATTTTGGAGCACCTTAGGTTCAAGGTGACATACAAATCATAATAGGATGGTGGGTAACTTATGATTTCTATGAACAAGGGCAATTTATTCATTTGCCCACTCGAGTTTAATTTGTCTTTCTCATGCTGATCCCTAGTTCCTTGTTGTTTGCATGGGATAAGAGAAATGCAGAAGCCACAGGAAACACCAGAGGTGTGTCATCATCTAAATGCATTACAAGCAACTGCCATTCTGTTATAAAAGTCATGTAATGACGCTAGGTTCTCTAGCAGTGTGCTTTGTTGTGCCAAGCACACAACAGGGCTGTGCTGCCATCCAGAGGGACCTCAACAAGGCTGAAGAAATGGGCTGACAGAGACCTCATGCAATTCAACAAGGGGAAGTGTGATTTTGTGCACTTGGGGAGGGACAACCCCGTGCACTAGTCAGTACATGCTGAAGGATCAACAGCTGGCAAGCAGCTTTTCAGGAAGGACATAGGAGGTCCAGGTGAACAATAAGCTGAATAGGTGCCAGCAATGTGCCCTTGCTGGAAAGAAGGGCTAATAGTATCCCAGGCTGTTAAGCAAAGCATTGTCAGCAGGTAGAGGAAGGCGAGCATTTCTCTTGATTCAGTGCTGGTGAGGTCACACCTGAAGTATCAAGGCCAGTTCTGGTCTTCCCAGCACAAGAGAGACATGGGCACATTGGAGAGAGCACAACAAAGGGCTGTTAAGATGATTAAAGGTCTGGCACATCTCTCCAGTGAGGATAGGTGGAAACATCTGGAATTATTCACCCTGGAGAAGAAAAGGCTCAGGTGGAATCTGATCACTGTGTCCTAATAGCTCACAGGGGTGTGCAAAGAGGGCAGAGCCAGGCTTTTTTCAGTGGTGCCTTGTGACATGATAAAAAAAAAAAGCCATATCAAGTAGAGCACTTAAATGATTGTACCCAGTGATATCTAAATAAATGTACATTTCTGTTGTCTTAGTTTGGTCAGTAGAAGTTTGATTTTATGGGCATTATTTGCATGATAGCATCTGGGTTACTGTAGTAATAACACTGTATTCTCTACATATATACCTGGAATTGCAGAGATTTTGATGGTTAATTTGTGGTTGTGTAGGAATTTTACATTTATTACTCAACATAGCCTTGATCTTTTTAGAGCATGTTGATTTAAAGGAAATCTGCTTTTGATTCAGCTGCTAGGATGCTGTTTAAAAACAGTGTTATATAAAAAAAGTGCATGTAAAAGAAACTTTTTGACATTGGATAGGGAAAGCAATTTAGTTTGTTTAAAACCTGTAGTAAGCTGTATTTTTAGACGTGGATCTTGCCATTTTAGTCTCAAGCCTTCATAAGGCACTATAGAGCCTCTGGCTGCAGGGACTGTATGATCTTAAACCTGCCTAGCAGACTGAACAGAGATGTCCCACACAATGCATGAATACTGAATTATCCAAGGAGCACGCTTCACTGTGCAGTTTCAAGTATAGGCTACTCTAGGTTGGTTGTCTGTCAAACCCTCTAGGTTTGAGGGGAACTGATGGGTGTTTATGCGAGTACTCTAGGGTAGATTTTAGGAATGGCAAATGGTGCATGAAAGGAACAAAGCAACACTTCTTCAGTGTTCATTTTTTCCCTCTCAAAGTCTGTGCTGACCTGTCACTTGTGAATATCATCTTAACAAATCATTACTTAGTAGTCCTCACAACAATGAGTTTATTTGTCAGTGAAGACCTATGCCTCCCTACTGAAGAAGAATCTTAAAACTAACACGAGGTAGTGTTTTAACCCAGTTTGCAAAACTTCAGCTAAATAGGAAGTAGCCACCTGTAACTATGTGCAGAGGTGTATTCTGGAAATATGACACAGTACACTTTCAGTCTTCTGGTGAAAGATTACTTTTTGAAGCTCTCATTAAAAGACCATAAAATTAAAGCTGATGAATAAAGACAAGAAACCTAGTGTTCATCTTTCAAAACAGCACATAACACTGTCTAAAGAATAAATTGTATCCATTAATTTACTGTATTATCAAATAATTTTGAAAGAAGTATGGCAATTCCAGCACTCATTTATTGTTATTTTGTACCTCTTGCAGAAGAAATAATTAAATCTTGCTCGGGAAATTAAGTACCTGTTTACAAATTTCAAGCTGTTTAAACAGCCATGGGTTTAGTGGATTATTTTTGATCTGAGTCATTTGAAAACCAGTTAACAATGATAATTAGTTTTTCTTCATTTTGAAGATCTATTTTTTCCTGTTTGGTATATAATCAGCTTTTTAGGATGTATATAATTCATAATGATGCAAAGGATTGGGCATGGCTGTAAATGCATGGTTCCTGTAACTAATATGTTTTTTAACTAATTATCTTCCTTGGTTGTTTTTGTTTTGTTTTTTTTTCTGTTAATTGTAGAGATATGTTTCCTTTGAAATTGTGGGAATTTTCTTTCAAATTAGTCAGATTTCAAATATGCATACTATGCATAGAAGTGTCCATTCAATGTACAGAATGGACAGTTACATTTGTAACTTGGGAAATAGGTTGCAAATCCTCATAGTGGGCATTCATGAGTACTGGTGACATTAATTGAGTCAGAATTTGGAAACAGAGGTAATAAAGTCACCTCAAGAAGGGATTGTGGTCCCCAAGGCATCTTTTCAGCTGGATTATTTGAGATAATAAAATACACACTTTCTGTAAAATTAGCCTGTTTGTGTTCCTAAACTGTTACAGGCACAGTAACACAGTTGCCACAATAAAATTAACACAACATTCTGGTATTGGTCTCCACAGAGCTTTAGCTTCTTCACAACAAACTGTAGTACTGCCTTCTATGTTGCCTGTGCCAGTTAAGGGAGGACACGGGACAGTCTAGAAAATCATTACCCATGCAGCAAAGCGCATTGCATTTCTGAGCCAACATTACCAGCAATTACAGATTCTTCAGTGATTTTTAAATGTTGACATTTAAGGTCTTTTCTGAGTATATGAATAGTTATAATTTCAGAAAGACTGAAGTTTGTTGGATTCTCATAGGACTGCAAAGAGTTTGTCCTTCGTGCAGATAGTCTTGTGACAAATCTCAAGTCTTTATGGAAAACATAGCACCACAAGAGCTTTTATGTAAGTTGTTACATTTATTTATTTATTTTACAGAACTAAGCCAAAACCAATGTATTTTTCCTGACCCTGTCCTTAGAGGTAGATGAACTTTTAGCCATTGTTTTCCAAATTTTAGAGATGTCAGCCTGAGATAGGAAGCTTGCAAGGAAAATTTCACAGAGACATTTTTACGGTAAGTCAAGATATTAGAAAAATGTGACTTTGGATTGTAACTCTGGAATTTAGTTGCAGCTACTTGAATTTGGCTGGGATGTTACCAGTGGATATTCTTGTGAGAATGTTTTTAAACAGAATAAACAAAGCTTTCATTTTCTGTGTAATCAGAATGGTCTCCAGCTGATGGTGTTGCTGCTGCTGTTTATGTTCAGATATTTCACTTTACTGACAGGAGAATAATCCAGGTGCTATTTCTTTGGAGGTCTTTCAGAGTACCAACCAGATTCTATCTTTCTTAGCTTGAGATCAGTCAAGCTTTAAGTGGTCTAGATATATCCAAATACAATTACTCTGTCATTTTGCCTGCCTATTATTGAAAGTAAACTTGTGTTACAGAGTTACTTTTATGGCAAAGGAGATACAAGCACTTTAATTATTTATTTCTCTTTATTTCTCATAGTATGAATATTTCAATGCAAGTATATATCACAGAATCAGAGTGTGAGGAGTTGGAAGGGACCTTGAAAGATCGTCTAGTCCAACCCTCCACCAGAGCAGGTATAATGACCAGTGTCTAGCTAAGAGTAAAACCTGCGAGGGTAAAATATCAGATTTTAAAATTGAGAGGAAGAGGAAAAAAAAAACCATAACAAAGTCCATTCAAAGCATGATTCCCCAACCCCCACAGTTTCTCAATCTCAAAATTGTGAAGTAATTCATATTCCACTGAACTCGGAATATGAATTTATCCCCAGATTTGGGAACAATTCGTTCCCAAATTCTGTGGAAACACTTCGACCCTTAATTGCCAAATACCTCTTAAATTTTATCCTACATAACTTTCTTCCACATATCTTGGTATCTGGCGAAAGGAATGGAAAGGCACGGGTTTGACATGTCAGTTCAGAGAACGGCGAAGTTGGCTGGAGCGAGCCCCGTGCTTTGCAAGGGAGCTCCGGGCAGCGCCAAGAGGGCGTCCCGCTGCCCTGGGCGTCCCGCTGCCCTGCGCGCACCTACCGCGGGCTGGCGAGGGCACCACCTGGTACACGGAAAGCAAGGAGCGGGCGCTGGTCCCCTCCCTGCTGACGCGCTAACGGCACCGGCGAGCTCTTGTTTCAGCACAGGGAAGCGCCGTGGGCATGCCGATGATCCCACTAAACTGCCCAGAAGCCTACCTGTAGGCACATCCTCCCTTCATACAGAGCAGGGATTGTTACCATTAATATTTTTTAATATTACACAAGATGATATAGACCCTGTGTTAAAATTACTTAACATATAATATGCGCTTTTATTATTAAAGTTTCATTTATTCTATGGAATGTTGTTAGTGTCACATTCGAAAGAGAGTCGGGTAGGAAAATGGAAGGTTTGCACTGACTTTTATTAAGATGCCACACAGTGCAAGTTTGCCTGATAGCTTAATAATTTTAAGATTTTTATTTTGTTACTATTTTTCTGCCTGAGTATTTTTAGCTTTAGTACTACTAGTTCATAAATACTTACCTATTGTATTACAGGATTAGAAATTTAAAACTGATGTAAAAAATTGCTTTCCAAATTATTTAATAAAAAAATTCTACTTCATACTATATCCTAATAGTTTTACTGATCAGTACCAGTAACCTCTGTCGCTTTTAGGATCAGTGAGGCACCAGACAGTTGCAAATAGCTTTTCCCCTGGACTTAGATGGAAATCCAGAGACTGTAATTTGACATTCTTAATCAGAAAGAATTTGTCATACCTATAGGGACTGCTGCTTAACTTTCATCTCCCAAGCTTTCCATCTGGTGATACAAAATGAATGACTGACATTTTCCTTAGTTTCACATGAATGCTAACTCTTACGCAAGTAAAATTTAGTACTTGAACAAATCTAAGTATTTCCAAAGACTTTGCTGAAGAGATTCTGCCTTGATAATTCTACACTTTCTACACCTTTTAAGTATCTGACACTGAACTAGTTTATGCTGAGGATCCAATTTTAACTTTAGCATACAGAAACAGAGCAAACTTAAATGAGGGCATTTGTAATGTCAACATGCAGAGTTTACAACAACATACTTTCTCTCAGGTGTGGACTTGTTTTTACAGTTATCATCCCTTCTCTGGTTGGGCAAGTTGCCTACCTAGAGGACTCAACGGCAAAGGACTTCTTTAAAAAAAAAAAAAAAAAGTAATAGCATTTCTGATTAGTTATGAACAGAATACAGGAATAGGTATTTTTATGGTTCAGGGATGTTATGGAGCCTGGAACAAATTCTCTGTCTTGGCATATCTATATTATGTTTATAAATTAGATTAAATTGATAATATTTGCTTGTCATTCTAACATTTTTGCCCAGAGAAGTGGATGAGTCACCGTCCCTGGATGTATTTAACAGGTGGGTAGATGAGGTGCTTAGGGATATGGCTTAGGAGAGGACAGGTACGGTTGGACTCAATAATCTTAAAGGTCTTTTCCAACCTAGTTATTCTGTGATTCTGTATTTGAACAATGAAGGTTGCATGATGTTAGTGAGAATTTTGGGGAAGACACTTCAAGCCAGGAGATGTTGGTGCTGTTCTCGGCTTTTTGGCTGCACAGGCAAAGTGCTTTGTTTCTTTGTGTACTACTTTTCCTTTCTAAATTGGGGTAATTTACAAAAACTTAGAAGAATCTGTTCTCTTTGTGAAATTGAATCTAAAAAGACTGAGGAGAGGTTTCGATGCAAATGCTTTCCTGGTTTATGTTGCACTTCTGCCTGATAGAAAACTGCTGAGAGTCTTTCAGTTTGAGATGTCTGCCACCAATGCATTAGGAATTGAAAAATAGGAATGATATTTTTTTTTCTCTTTTAATTGTGTGTTATTTCCTTCTTTCCATATACAGGACCCCAAAAGTGAAAGTGTCTTTTCAGCAGCACTATTATTTTGAACTGGGTGAATTTTTAGATTCAGCTGGAAACACAATCTGTTTCTTCAAGCTTCCCACAGATTCAGCTAAAACTCTCTTGGTCTACTACAGCAGCTTTCCCTCTTCTTAGAAACTTTTCATCTTTTAAACACACACACAAAAGATCCTTTCTTGAATATGGAGTACTTGACCAGTTAAAGGAAACAGACATTCGAAATCAGATTTGTAATATTTACTGCTTTCCTTCTTCAACACAGGTGTACTGCTTGTTTTCTTCTCACATAAAATTCATTCCTATCTTAAGTGTACTGTCTACTCGTACGTTTTTGGTAGTCTATATTATAAATGCATAGCTATTACACTTTTATCTCACCTATTGATGCTTATGTGTTACTTCAGAAAAATTTGTTTGCTGGTTGCAATATGAGACATTGCAAACTGTAACAGAACCCAAAATTTCCAGTGTTTGTATTTCCAAACACCAGATTCTTGCCATATTGAATGTTTTTTTTTTTTTTAACCCACAGAGTCATTTCCTCTGGGTTTATGGAAATGAGATATGTATGTGAAGAAAGTAATATTGAATTTCAAGGTAACTCAACAGGGTTTTTTGTTGTGGTTTTTTGTTTGTTTGTTTGTTTTGTTTTTGTTTTGTTTTTAGGAAGCAAATGGTCCAAATCCATTGTTAGAACTGTGTTTGCAAAGTTCTTGATGGAATTGAGCTCAAAGTTATCAGTTTAATGCATTTTTCAATTACTGGCCCCACTTTTTTGCAGGGTTTGTATCATCTCTGATAGCAGTTTCATTTAAACTGTGATATTTTCTGAAATAACATCAATACCATTGGCCGAAATTGATCTTAAGTGAAGAAATCCTTTATTTTATTTTTCATAAAGACTACTCAAGAAGCTATTTAAATATTGTTCTGTTATGGGGAAATCTTAAATCAGCCTGCAGTGGTATTTTTATAAACCGGGTTCTGTGTCCTGTCAGTTTAGCCTATGCACAGTAGTTTACAGGCAATTACTAAAATGAGTGGCAGTTTTACCCTTGATTTAAGAGACATATACTCTTTTCAGAAAATATTAATTAATAAACAGTCTCTCTAATGGCTCTGCCTCTGAGTATATATAGTAATTCAGCAGTGACTATTTAACACGCGTGATTATCTAGTGATGGAGGCAATTCCTTTGTATTATTAAGAAGTCTGGAAGACTAAAAACCACATGTGTGTACACTCATTCAGTCACATCCATATGTGATGAATTTTTCTGCTGTAAGGCAGGTGAGGAATTCAAACAGTGAAGCCAGGCGTGACAACATGAAAAAAGTTCCTGTGTTAACCAATCTTCTCACATACTTTTTAAATACCATGTTACAGTAAATATGCTTCTCTGCCTAGCTGAAGAGCAGCAGGCTTCAGGCAAAGTACTATGCTGATACCAACAGACAAACAAGCAAAGTGTAGTATCTGACTGTGCTGTGTGTGAGGAGTCATGCTTCATTACTTGCCGAGAGGACACCACAAGTTAGTCAGTCATATACCATATATTCCTTGATCATCTGCTGCAGAAAGCTGGTAGCTGTAATAAAATAACTCCTGTATAGTCACTATATTGATTGAGTCTTAACAGGTCGCTATTTCTCCTTTTCCATTTGTTGCAGTGTGTTACAATGTCCTGGTTTCTCTGAGTTGTGTTATGTAACACCTTACTTGCCATATATTCTAGTTATCAGTGTTCATCTGTGGTTTGTTACCACTGGGTGTTGGATTAAGGTTACTGCTCTGCTGTTCAGTGTACCACTGTTTTATGGTTTGATAACAGCATTGATAGACCAGTTTTGTATTTGTATTCAGCTGCAGTGGGCAGCACAGAGAGTGGAGTGACAGCAACAGTTTTATCTTGGGAGCCATCTGTCAGAAGCTATTAATAATTCTGCTTTTTACTTTCTCTCCTTGGAGAGCCAATATGTGGAGGAGACACCTTCTTTCACCTTCCCCTTCTCCTTCATGCTATTTGCAATAGTTCTTGAGAATGTTGAGTATCCTTGGGATGTTCAGACCAGGATGTTTTGATTGCTAAGTCTCCTGAATGTGGTTCAGGAATTGTTTAGGGTTACACACCTATTTAAAATACCACCCAGATATCAACCCCTGTTACATGCACTGCTGTTACTCCAACCCCTGCAACAAGCATCACAACTACTCCAATCCTGGCAATAGGTACTGCAGCTACTCAAACCCCAGGAACATTCACTATGGCTACTCAGAACCTGGTGACAAGTGTAGCTGAACTGGAGAACCAAACATACCAGTATCAGTTGCCCCTATGCAGAAAAGAAAATGGAAACAAAAGTCAACTAGTTTACAACAGGATGATAAAAGAGCCATAACAAGAACAGGAAGAAGAGACAGAACCAGAGATAACAACCCATTGCAGTATGCAGTAATCCAAGAGAACACACCATCTCTCCTGTCCTGAGAGACTGTTAGGACAGATGGAATGAAATCTGTGTGTGCATATCAAAAGACAGGAAAAGTGGTTGTGACTTACTGGTATGTATTGGGAAGTACAGGACCTGAGTGTGACATAGATGGTATCTGATGAGTCGTGGATACTGTCCTGGTTTTAGCTGACATGGAATTAATTTTCTTTCTAATGGCTGGAAAAGTCCTCTGTGTTGGATTTAGTATGCAAATAATGCTGATAATGCACTGGCTTTTTTTTCAGATGTCACTAGGTAGTTGTAGTGCTTGCACTAAGTCAAGGACCTTTCAGCTCCTCACACCCTGCCAGGTGCACAAGGGGCTGGGAGAGCAGAGCCAGGACAGCTGGCGCAGGCTGGCCAGAGGGATACTCCCTGCTGGATATAACTGGGGAGGCTGGTGGGAGGTGGGATTACTGCTTGGAAACAGGTTGAGCATCAGGTTTTTTGTTGGGCTTTGGTTTTTTCCCTTTCACATGTGGTGAGCAATTCAATTTGTGCATTGCTTATATTGTTGGTATTTTCTTCTTTTGTTATCCTATTAAACTACTTTTACCTCCATCTGCAAGTTGGTTTTCTTTTTCCATTCTCCTCCCATCTCCTTGCATGGAGAGGGGTGAATTAGCGGCTGTGTAGTGCTTAGTTACCAGCTCCGGTTAAACCATGGCATATGTATAGCATACTAGGATAAAATTAGATTAGGTAGATATTAGAAAACTAAAAATTTAATTTAGATATTTAATTTAGTTAATTAAATATAGATTTAATTAACTTGTTTAAGTGAAGAAATTAATTACAACAAAAAAAACCCCAAACCAACCAAACCAAGAAAACCCCAAATAAAAACCTAGTCCATGTAACAAAGAAGTCTTTAGAAGTCGCTTTCCGTGACATTACAGTGATTCACCAGACCAAGAGCTACTGATTCTGTTTGAATATCTGCACAACATTTAGAAACATTAGTGACATTCATCACCTTGTTTTTCATTCTTTCAAAATTCAGCTTTGAATAAACTGATCACAAATATACTAAATGCAAAGCCTGCAGAACTGTACAAATAATGTCCCTCCTGTGAGATACGATGCTACTAACTTGGCTCAGCTGAATCCTCGTTGCATACTATGTACCTGACTGTTAGTGTTCTGTTGATAATGGCATAATCAGATTACACCTGCTGAATCAATTTAAGTAGTATCAAGCATCATCCAATTATATAATCTCTGTGCCACTTACTGTTTATTTTTGCTGACACTTTAAATGATGAGCAAGAAAATGGTCTAAAGGAATACTTTGGTTGCAATTTAGAGAATTTTTTTCCATAGTGATCATGCAATTCAGCTAGTCCTTTGTTATAACAAGGGAATGCTTTTGGCATAGATTCTACTATCTGAGATCAAATACATGTAACTTTTAAAAGGGTAGTTATTCTGTGGGCAAGATGTCCATTACAAGGTGAGGAAGCAGCCACTTTTACAGAAGCTGATAAATGTTATTATTTCTATGTGACAATAGTTATTTTTATTGGATTATCTGTCATCAAAACAAGTTTATATACTATAATACTGGACATGAAGAATAATTAAGTTAATAATTTTTTCCTTAGCTTTTAGGAAGTAAACAAATTATTTGACTATATATTGTGTCCTCAATATATCACTGAGCAGCAAGCAATATTTTCTGTGCATAATTCAACCAGAAGGAAGGGCAGTATCAAGAGTTTAAAAATTCATAATCTTAATAAATGTCAAGTGATATGGTATCAGTAATATGATATATCAAGACAGTATTTATTACTTTCAAATGGTAACTAGCACAAGGGCATTGGCAAAATAATTATTAGCTTAAAAAACATAGTAATTTTTTTTATATGCTGTTCCAGAAATTATAAATCTTCTAACAGATGTGAAATTCTATAACATGCTTTTGGAAGTACTTTAGAATATGGCATTTTTACAGGGGAATGTTGGGGTACCATAGCTGGTCTAAGCAGAACATCCTGTTAGAGCGTGGTAAGTCCTTGTGGTGTTTTTGTGTTGAACCATACACTTCAACTTGATGCTTCTTGCAGGTGTTATGGCTTGCAACCATTCCTTTCCACACAGGCTGCTCTTCTGCTGGTAGCTGCATATGAAGGCACTGTAGGGAAATATTAGACTTTGGAATGTGATGTTATGGGTGGTACATGCTTCCATATCAGCAGTGATGGTGGTACCAAAATATACTGTGCTTTGTTCTGAAGTGTCCTGAAATGTTACTCTGAACGTCCCCTCCCCACCCTTCCAAATCACACTTCTTATATCCAGACAGCATCCCCTAAAACAATAAAGGAAGGTATTCCCCCACAGCGGTGGCTTCTCCATAGGTGCATAAGTGCTTGACTGCTGCTAGAATTTTGAGTGCTATCAAAAACCCTCAAACTTGTGTTTGAATTTCAGTTTCTTTAAAGATATGCAAATTGCAACTTGTGTGTGGTATCTAATTGTACTATGTCTAGTTCTGGAGTCCCCAGCATAAGAATCACAGAATCATTATTTTATCAGCTTTTCAAAAACAGATTCACTACTGGTTCACAACTCTGATTCATAAAAAATTTTGCTAGAGCAAAGGGAGAGAGAATGTTAAAAGCCATTGTCAGGTAGTTAATGGCAAAGATTAGGAATATTACCTCCTTTACTACCTTCTTGATTGCTGGAGTAACATCAGCAGCAAATTGGTTAAAATAGCAGTCACTTGAGTGAGACAAAGTTAATTTTCTTGGAAAACTATAAAGTAGAATAGATCTTCAGTGGAAATATCATTTTACAAAGAACTGATGAATCTGATCCCTGAAATACAATGTTGTGGGGCTTGTTGGACCTGCATTTACTACTTGCTGTGCCAATGTTGTGTGTTGGATCAGCAGTTTACTGGTGCACTTCCACAAACTGTCATTGAGATCATCGAGAGTAAACCAAGACTTATTTTCAGCTGACCTCTTAGTGTTTGTGGTTACATTTACATTTTGTAAATTAATATAATGCCCATTCAAGAGCTACTCAAATGTTCCCACTTATTTCAAGCCATGAATTGCAGTCCTGCGTTGCAATACTGCTGTTTCCTACTCTCAATAGGCCCACTGCTTCTTTGAGAAAGTGGGGAAGGTCTGTATAAATGCAAGTGTCAGAAAACAAATGACCTGGAAAGGCATTGCCTTTACCAGAGGCAAATTATTTTACACCTCTGATAATTAGTAGCAGCTCCCATAACTCACTTGGCCCCCATTTCTGAATTCATCAGGATTCCAAACATCAAAAAGGCAAAGTTGTTTTCTTGTCAGCTTGTCAGAGTCCAATACTCTCTGACCAGGTACTTTTAGATATTCCACATGAGATTTTAATATCAAATTTACTTATTTGACGTTATGGGCGTGGGGATGGGTGGGTGGGGAGTTATTTAGCAGAGTGATATAGCAATGAACTGAAACCACAACATAAGCATAACAGAGCAATTGGAATATTCAATTGTAGTTCAATCTCTGTACAAATGTGATTTTCATCACTGTTCTTTTTATGCTCACTGTCATGATACTGGGCATCCACAGTCACCTGGAACGAGTAAGTGGATTGAAGCTAGCTCAAGACCGCCATGCCCTGCAAAGCTGATTATTTGTCAAATGTTTCTGCTTTAT
>VXBZ01005295.1:232533-250197 GCA_013399135.1 Heliornis fulica | reverse complement strand
CCCCCCTTCCCCCAGCACTGGTCTGTCTAGCTGACAGACATTCTTTCTTTAAAGTCGCAGAGAACCTGATGATTCACTGGTACAGCTGTCTTATCTAAAACCAAGGTTACCCTCCAGCCTACCACGCACTGAGATAAGTTCAGCTTGCTTAATTTTGCATTCTTCACTGAGTTTATTGGGTTTTGCTCTTCTTTGAGATGTATATGGATTTAAAATTGTAGATATTTTCCATGTATTGAATACATGCATGAAGGTGTGGTTATAGCTGTCTGTAAATAAATACAGCCTAAAAAATTATTTTCTTTTTAGCTGTGATATGCTTTGAATGTAGTCATGTAATAATTTGAGAAATCACTGTGTTATACTTTGATGTTACCAGTTGATTATTAGCATTCTAAACTTTTTTATGGGCTCACAAATACTTCAGGACCTTAGGGAACCAAAATCTACTACAGTTCAAAGTCAGCTGCCTGCATTTTAATAATTTCCAGCAATCTTGTAGCATATTTCATGTTAGTGTGGTAAGACAGGGGAGTGGAAGAATAATTGCTCCATTCATTTGCTTCATCTCTCTGAGCTGGCTGCCATACAGATCACTCAGAGGACTGCAAATTATTTGAGGGTTAGAATGCATTGACTTAAGATAAAACCAATCCAAAATTCAAAACTGTATTGTCTGTCTTTCTGAAGTATGCTGAATTTAGTAGGCATCTTGGTTCAATTAAGTGAATAAATTAGTAACTGAGCCAGGTATTTCATTATAATGTGCACAAAAGTGCACGTTCTTTGGACACAAGAGGCATTAAGCACAAAATGGGGCATTTTCTACCTTTCTAAGGCATCTTCAGACAGTGTTCAATCCAAGAAGCTTAGTCTCTTTAATTTTACTTAGTGTTTATCCTGCTATTTCTTGGCTTCCTGTTCCTCTTTCTGACAGTTCCCCTGTTCTTCCTTACTTCCTCACCTTCACTGGTGCGACACTCTGGTTCAACTGTTGGGCGTAGCTTGCACTCTGCTTCTTCCCATGACTTTGTTTGAGGCCCCTCAGTTCATCTCTTTCATGAAGCACCTCAGACTCTTTTTACATTGCTCTTAATGAAAGGTGTTTTCTGTACCTACCAATCCCACGTGTCTAGTAAATTTGTGACATCCTCACCTTATTCCAACTCATGGTCCCTATGTTTAAAAGAACATAATTGTAAACAACTCTTTCCAGCAAGGCAACAAACATCTAATTGAGTGTTCTATGCTGTCTTAACTACAGTTACTTGCTTGTTTGTCTAATTCCACTTTTTGTCTTTTCTGACTGTTTACATTCGTATCATCAATTCAAAATCATGTAGTAGGATTGAAATCTTAATGGGTATGTCTCTGTTTGTTCTTTGGGGTTTTGTTGTTGTTGTTGTTTGTGGTGATTTGTGAGTTAGTTTTGGTTTTTTGTGGGGTTTTTTTGTTTGTTTGGTTGGTTGGTTGGTTTGTTTTTTTTTTAATTCAGCTGCCAGAATGTAGTTTCTTTTAGCAAGCTCTTCAGGAATGATTACCATCTCAGGCAGCGGCCAAGGCACATCATTGTCACATAGCCTGTTAAGGGGCTCACATAATACTACTGGGAAAAAGCTTCCTATCCCTAAAAGAATCTTTTCACTGTGAACATTCCTTAGCTAACACAAATGTTCGCATCATTTGACAATGGTTTTGAGATTCCCAAGGTGTAATAAGCAGTTTTGCGATAGTGATACAAACTCAAAATTTTTCCAGACCTAGTACAGTAATCTGATACCTGCTTTCATACCTTCTCTTCTTTTGGAGTTGGGTTTGTTGGGTTTTGGGATTATTTTTTGGTTGGACTTTATTTTTTGTAGGGTTTTTTTATTGGTATTTTCTCAGTAGTTTGTAAGATCTTTTCTCTTTTACTTGGAAATGTTACTGGGAAAAGATCAGCTTCTCACAAAGTTCAGTCTTGTAACAGCTCTCTGGTTTTGTTGCATTTATTTTCAGGTGTGACCTTGCACTGGACAAATCTAAAAGAAATTCCAGGAGTGTCCTTTCTCACCTCCTTTTCTTATATATACCGCAATTACTAAATGTGTTGTTTAAGATTAAGCAATTGCAGTTCCCCTTCCACTATTAACTTGTTAGAGACACTCAGTGCAATTCCAGGGATGTCTCTTGCTTCTAAAAATTTGAAATCAATTTGTTTCCCACACGTACCCATAGCCTGAGTCCTCATGATTCTTCTCCTGAGACTGTTTCAGAACAATGGACAGAAAGCCATCTAGCTGTACCTTCACTGTTTAGCAGCCTATGCTGAAAGTAGGCACACGTAACCCATGTTATCCTGGTTTACACATGCCTAGCTTAAGTCTTCTGGAAGCTCCATAGATTCTGGGTGGAGGTTGCTATTGTTTCTAGAACTAAACAAACTTCTGTCACTTCTTCAATAATTTATTAAGGGCAACTGCTATACTTGCCAGCTTCAAAAGGACCCTACCCAAACAAGATTTCAATAGCTTTTAAAATAATTTTCAGTTCTTCATTGTAAAAAATTGTTACATAAATTATTACAGAGATTACCAGTATTTAATATCCCATTCCAATAGTTTCAAATATGTATCACAAAAGTAGAAAAAGACATGTAAAGCTAGGTGGGCTGTGAAGAACTAAGAAAGGTCACTTGAAATGTGGACAAAAAACTCCCTTCTGATCAGCAAAAAAACTTCTGAGATCAGACCTGTTCACACACTTTCTGATTCTTTCGTCACAGAAAGGGAAACTGAATTCAACACCTTTATAAGCCTGAGGTGTCCTTCCTTTGTTTCCAGTTCCCAAACTTTGGCTAATTATAAATATTAATCTTTAAAATGTTTGTTTTAAAAACTCAATTAATTTTCTAAGGTGAAAAGTGGATACATAATTCCTAAATTTTGTTACAAGTACATGTAAGGTTCACTTACCTACAAGTTTTATGCTACCCCTAAATTTCTTTTGGGTGTAGCTGGTGAAAATCAAAATGAAACATAAAAATTCAGAGCACCAGACTTGACTCCTGCTGCAGTGTACAAAGCAGTTTGAAGTCATTTTGCAAGGAATGGGACAAGCCCCAAACTGCTTTTATGTAATTTCTTGCCTGTGTGTTGGTCAGTAAGGCAAGCATAAATGAAAATAAAACTGTGATTAGCTAGAGGACTTTTCTTGTATCCCATCTCCAGCTGTAGTAACGACACTGGATTGATGCTTTGATGGCAGTCAATTTTCATTAATATTTAAAAATGAATTGTTTAAATTGTGTAACTTTATGCATAGTGTTAGAGTGGAAGTGCTGATCATGCCACTCTATCTCTAACAGCAAGATTGCTGTAACTATTGTAATTATTGATTTGTTAATCAATGAGGAATTTTACTCAGAAAGCTTGTTTATAAAAATTTTTAACTGAAGCTGTAGGGCAGATTGTGTTGCTTTGTGGTCTGTCAAATAGCAGGGTTAAGGGATTATTCAAAATGAAGGTCATGATTTGGCCACAGAAGCACAGTGCTAAAAATTAACTAGTAAACATTAACTCTTTGTTTTGCTTTCCTTAGGTAAAAATGTATTTAGAAGCACTAATGTGGAAAAGACAGTAGTGATTCCAGGGCATTGTAGCTTTCTAATCACAAGAATTCTGGACAGTAAAACTGCAATAACAGAGCCCACCTGCATGACTAGGTGCCTTTCAAAAGGAGTTTTCATCCAAGCAAGATTCTTACATTGTTTTGGTACTATAAATGGAAAAAAATGGGACCTGAAGTTAGAAGGGTGCAGAAATTTGATGCAGGACTATAATAATATATATAAGAATAGGATTAAATACTAAGATCTGAACACAAGCTACACCTTTAGATTCAGAGCAGTCCCTCAATATACAGGTAAGAGACTTGGCATTTAGTCCTTTTTAAGCATATATTTTGTGCTCAATACATGAAACGGCCATTAGCTAGTTTGTGTGACTTTGCAAAGCTCACCAATCTCAACAAATGTAAACTTTAGGTATGGCTGCTAAAATATTTCTTCCTTATTTTCAAACACTACTGCCTGGGAAATGTATTAATCCAAAAGTGAATCTTACCAGATTCTGTCTCTCTTGTCTTTTCTACTGAGAAACAAAAGCATTTTACTTTGGCTCTTAGGAAATACTTTAAGTCGCTTCTAATTTGGATATGTCCATTCCTGTGTTATCTTTTGTCATATACCTTAGCACTGCCTTAATTTAAAGTCTTCAACTATTTACAAATGTAAAGTCTATAGGGTCACCGGTAATGTTGATTCAGTGTCTCAAGGTTAATTGGAGTATTGGACAGTATTCCATAGATTTAATTGGGCTGTACATACGACCCCTTGTTTTCATCAAAGAAAAATGGCTTTTGACAATTTTCAAATGAAAACCACATAAATATACATAGTTGAATACATTTTAAATAGAGCTATTTGGGTTTTTTAAAGTATTTATTAATTTTATATTGCATGTGGACAGAGTTACTGCCCCTAACACACATCTGCAACTTGCTAAATCATTCATTCTTAGACAATCGCTGAATAAGTCAAACATTAACAGTAGGAAGTTTTAGAATGTTTTCAAGTTTTTTTACTGATTTACTGTGGTTCTTGATTATATACCCACCTGTAGATGAAATTAATGTATGTGGAGTTGGTTTAATTGTGTGAAAAATATTGTGGGTTTTGGTGAGATTTGTTTCATAAAGGAAATCATTCCCACTGGTAAAAATATGCATGGTAAAGTTGTTTAGGAGGAGATAAACATCTCTCACCCAAACTTGAGAAAGGCAATTATGCAGTAACTGGTGTTGACTAGTTGAAGTTTACCCTGACTGGTCATTTGCTGAAACTATAAGCATATGGTATTACTGCTATTCCTGGAGCTTGTATTGGGTTTGTGTGGCAAGGTTTGGTAGGGGAGAAGAAACAGGGTCTGCACCATGTGGAAGGGACCATTGCTAGAGCAGTTGGTGAAAAACTGCAGCCTGTGGGAAGGACTCGCATTAGGGAGACACTCCACACTGCAGCAGGGGAAGAGAGTGAGGGGACCTCCTCCTTGAGGAGGAAGGAGTGGCAGAGATAACCGTGTGATGCAACCAAATGACTGCAACACCCATTCCCCATCCCCCTGTGCTGCTGGAAGGGAGGAGGGAGAGAAATTGGGAGTAAAGTTGAGCCTAGGGAGAAGGGAGGGGTAGGGGTCAGTGTTTTCAAGATTTGGCTTCATTTCTCATTATCCTACTCTGATTTGATTGGTAAGAAATTAATTTCCCTGAGTTGAGCCTGTTATTAGTTTCAGTGGTACCTGTCTCACCTTTCTGCTTCTTAAAGCAGAAAAACAAGAAACTGCTGTTGCCACCGATGCTTGTGTACACTGCCAATGTACTGACAGTCTTGTTCTGATTGCTGTGGCCTGAATTGTTCCTTCCCATAGTTACCAAATGAGTACATGCTCTGCTTACAGCCCTTCATTCTGGGTTCACTCACTGCACAATGACTTTGTAGAATAACAGTTGAACTCCCTCTCTGATCTTAAGACTATTGTTATTAGTCACCGGAGTAAGAAGTCAAAACTCCAGGCTTCTTGTTTCTGGGTGAGTGCTCTGAGTAGCAGACTACTGCCGATGGTCAGCTTGCCTAGCCAAAGCTCTGTTTGGAAAACTAGAGAGACATTTAGGATTCCTTTTAACCTGACTCAATGTGCCAACCTGACAGGTCTCCTCAGGAGTTTGATGTGCCACTCCATTACATTTGGATCCCTATTTACTAGTTACTTGCATAAGCCAGAGCAGCTGGTAATATTAAGAAGCAGCGGTGAAAAAAAACAGAGGTAATGGTCATAAAAAGAAATATAGGGAATTTAAACATAAGAAAAATCTATCTTACTGTGAGGGTGAGTCCACCACCTGTGGACTCTCCATCCTTGGAGTTATTCAAAACCTGACTGGACAAGATCCGGAGCAGTCCTTTTTAGTGGATTTAGACTAGAGAGTCTCCAGGAGTCCCTTCCAACCTCATATATTCAGTGATACTGTGAACTTTGAGAATCTAAAGGCCAAACATAAAGGCAAACTCTGACTTCAGACGCTGCTTTTTGGTACCTGAAACTCAAATAAATCCTCTTTTAAAGTATTTAAGTCCCAACTGAAATCAAAGCTGTGAAGAGAATTTCCTTTACATTTGCATGCATTTTCTTTTACACACTAACGTAGATAAAATTAAGAAGTGTGTGTGTGTGTATGAAAATTTCTAAATCAACACTTTTTACAGATGTTCAAGTGTGAAGTAAGTGAAGATGGAAAGGCTACAGACAAAAAGTTGAATATGCTTCCACAGTAGCTTTCATTGTCCTTGGCTCCAGTACAAAGAAGGACTAGTCAGCCAGTTGGCCAAACCAGTAAGGAAGCAATTACAGGTACTGTGAAGGGAGTACGTATAGAGTTATGGTGAAGAAATCTTGCCTATTCCATTCTCATAGCTTTGCATGAAAGTAAGTTCTAGACCTTGAATTAATTTTTTTACCTTCCTTGGGAATTTAGGCAACTACAGAGTACTGAATAAGTCTCTTTCTTGCTCAATTTCACAGCCTACCCTGTGTTACAGAGGCAATTAATAAACATTGTCATTGGCAGTTCATCACTACTAGAAGTGAACGCAAAGGAGGCTTGGCACGACATGGATAGTTACACACTGGAATTCTTTGTTTGCAGGGAACATTACAAGCTGGTAAGGGAGGAAAATTCATTCTTAGCAACAGCCATGCTTCCACCATTCTTTTATTTGGAATGGTTATTAAAATACAGCATTATTTTATTCCGAATAGTTTTGGTAAGTGGGGAAGTTATCTTTATATTGAGCCAAAAAAACCTAATGATTTATGTAGTGTAAAAAGCAATTATAATTATTACTGAAATATATATGATTGTTACTAAAATTTTGTTATCATCTTTTCTCAGTCCTTGGATAGAATATTGATGTATGTCAAAAAAGCATTCCTCTACATAATGAACATTGTTCAAAAAAATTTATGATATATGAAACTTAGGGAAGGAGTATTCCTCTTCTTCTGTTTTTGGTTCACTCTTGTTTCTTTATTGCTACTTGCTACTGCTTGCACTCCTTCATATCACCCTCTAAAATGGTTTATTTCTGAACTTTCTCAGTTCGGAGTCCTTTTCCTTTCTGATTACACAAAGGTGTGCATTTAACTATAAATATCGCAGGAGAAATACTTCAGAAAGATTGAAGGAGATCCAGTTACAGGCATTGTGTATCTTTCAGTCTTTGTAAGAATGTCTTCTTATGGAATAGAAGTACCTTGATAAAGCAGGGAAATCTTAGATGGGTAATGTGAGATTTCAAGAACTGGAAGAATAAGAGAAAAATAAGAATAAGAGAGAGAGAATTCTCTCACTGACATGTAATTAGAAAAGGTTAAAGACTACTTTTTTTTTATATTTATCTCAAATACCAATGTAGTAGCACTAGAGAATGTAAACAGTAGTGGTCAGAAACAATTAGTAGGTTCTGTACAGGGGAAACTGAATAGAACATTCCTTTGTGGAAGAGAGATGATAAATGTGAATAGGGCATAAAATCAATGGTATAAAGATGGTCCCTCAGAAGTGCAAAAGCCACATAATAATTTGAAACAGGTTTTTTTTTACATGTTCTTTAATTTATTTTCTGAACTCATTGCTAGAGGATACTTTGGAAATCAAAAGTATACATAGGTTTAAAAAGGTATTAGACAAACATATGGAGGATATGACCATTGTTTGCTATTGAATTCAGTGGTCCAAAATGCTTTAACAACTGATTGTCAGAACAAAGGACAATTTTAATTAACCTGTGTCTTACACTGTTTCTCTGAACAGTCACAACTGGTCACTGTACGGAATGCTGAAATAGTTGGACCTTTAGTCTGACCAGTGTGGCAGTTCTTAAAGTCTTGTGACAGACACTATTTCTTTGACTGTGTTCAGTGTCATGCTGAGACAACTTCAGTTGAGCAATATGAGAAGTTCAGTATAAAAATAACTCCCTTTTCAAAGTATTCTTTCCATCTGTATCTACTACCCCTCTTTACTGTGGCAGGCATTACCAGTAGCTAAAAATACACAAGCCCATAAATAACATCAACACCAACCATTTGGGGCAGCGATTGGCTTGTATCATACTCGTCCACATAATTTCTGTTATCAGCTTTGTTATCAGCTTTACCAATTCACAATTGATGACTGCTTCCCCCAAGTACTCTGGTACAGGCATGGCATCACCACATACACTGCAAACTAACATCAGGCTTTTTTACATTAAAAGTAGTACTAGGAATTCTTCAAAGACACCTTGCTAAGCACGTTCTATTAGGCTATTCCTAACAAAGAGAGGGATCAATTAAATGGTCTTCTGGTCAGTACCCTAGTGGCATTACAAAGGGAGAAAGCCAGTTTTGAAAGGAAAAGTTCATAAAGAAACAACTTTAAAACTGTCCCTTTATAGCATTACAACAAGTTAGTAAGCAGGAAGAGCAAACTTTGTAATGCAGATACATTTGCCAGTGCGAACATAGTATTTACAACATTCTTTTAAAAGGCTATCTTTGTTCTGAGAGTACTAATTTCCTACCACAACATAACTAACTATAGGGTAAATCTACAATAGCTGTGATTGTCCTAGAAGCATTGTGTATTTGTGATATGGTAGCATATAGCACTGCAGAGTAGCAGTGTATAGGGGAAATCAACTCATTACATTTCTTCAGTTCAGTTCAGTGCTACAGAAAGATCCCAAAGATGAAAATTGTTTTCCTCTCCTAAAAGAACTGCCAGTAAGAAAGCTATGCAGTCAATAGGTGGTGCCTAAGAATTGGTATAGAAAGGGAAGGACTTCCTACCTTGTGCATTCATATTTTACAAAAGAACCAGGAGCATCTGTGTATTTACATACATGCTTATTTGAAGAAGTTGTCAACAGCAGTCAATTTCTATGGTGAGAATGCATTGTGCAGAAATAAACGAACACACAAAATCAGACACTAGATTGAAAAAGTGCATACAATGAGTCAATTTTTAATGTATGTTAAAACATGCCTTTTGCTATTTAAGTAGAGTACATTCAACTGCCACTTTCCATGTGAGCCCATGACCTCCCAGGGCTTTTATTTTCTGTACAGTGGTTTGTTTGGTAGTTTGGTTGTTTGGGTTTTTTGGTTTTTTTTTAGGTTTTTTTGAAAGAAATTTCTCTCAGGATCCTTAAATTCATCTGCCATGAAAGATCTGAACTGAGATAGCTGGAGGCAAGAAACAGCACAGTTCACAATTATGATACCATTCACTGTACTACTCCTACAAAAGTGCCATTAAACTGTCAGTCCATAAACACCTCTTCTTTAAAAAGCTAAAGTTTTCTTTTGCTAAAAGGTTTTTGTTTCAATTTGTGAAATGCACGGTCTAGCATTTAAACAATTATAAAACTGCCTAATATGTCCTGTTTAAAATGCAACTTATTATCAGAACTTTTATCTCATATTAAACTCATATTTGTGATTTTGTTGCCCAAGTAAGATATACAGTCTGTTCATCTCTATGACTTCAACTTAAGACACTCCTGCTAAAGTAACATATATGCTAAAGTCACAGTGGACTGAAAGCATCTGATGTCTTCTGAACATGATTTCTGAGCAATGTCAGGTAGAGATTAGAGGTCATCTGAAAATCCTGAGTCTGAAGGACCTAGTCAAGAAATTACGGCCATATATATTAAGTAACAAAATTCATATGAGTAGTACCACCTGTTGACTCAGTTGTCACTGAGGAGGGCAATGACTAAGAATGAAACAAACAAACAAAAAATTCTTTTTCTCTGAAGGACTTCCTGGAACTGAAATATTTTATATAGATGAATGACTGTCTTTGTTTTGTATGCCTTGCGGTTTAATACCATGCCATTTCTTCTATTGCATTATCCTGGCATTACAAATAACTTTTTCACATCCTTTCTGCACGATACACTTATGCTTAATCCACATCCCCCTGTTTTATCGTGTATTTATATGCAGGTAAACTACAGACCTGTAACTGAACAGAGAACAGGTATTCAGCTGGGTGTAAACATTGATAATGCAGATCCCAGCAAACTAAGAACAAGAAAATATTTTAAAGAATTTAAAATTAAGTATTTTCTAATAATTTCAGGGTTACTGAACGTATCTTAAAATGAATTATTTTACCATCTTTCATTTCATACACAATGTCCTTTGTTGTTCTGCAACACACTTTAATTATGACTATTTTGAAAAGCAGACCATACATACAGGGCAGTTCAGTGGCGTGCTAACTGCAGCCTGTTTTCTTTCAATTAAGACCTTTAGGTCTTAAGGTACATGGAGGGTACATGTTTTTCTATCGGGCTCTGAAGGATGTGATGGTGTAAAACTATAAATATTACTTTAAAAGAGAGAATAGACAGTGGGACAGAACATGAAATTAAATATAAAAGCAAGTAACTTCAGTGTAAATGTTTCAATCATAGTCATTAATGAGGAAAGCACCTGTGCCAGAGTTTCCACTTCAAATCTATGCTCATCACTACCGTCAGAGATGCTGATGTTATATTTAAAATAGAAAGACGGGAGAGAATATTTGTAAACCCATCTTTTTCCCTCCCAAAACACTGTTGTTTAAACAACAGGAATAGTGTGACAGACATCATAATTCTGAAACAGCAAGACACATGGTACAAAATTATGAAATTTTCAATTGAGACTTTTAAACGGATATATTTTTTTGTGTGTTAACAAACCGAAAAAGTTAATACAGTGTTGATACCATATGAAGAAGTAGTAGGTTGATGTTTTGTGTTTTTTCTGTGAAAATGTCATGTGGAATATTCTCATGTTTTTTTTTTTTAACTCACATCTGCCCCTTTATGTTTTGTGCCAACACAACAGTTTCTAAACTTTAACGATCTCCTCTTTACACACACCTCCTGGCAAGTAAAGCACAGGTTCAGTTTCTGCCTGTTGCAGGAAAGGGAAAGGCCCGTTAGATGACTTGTCACCATAACATGAGTCAAAAGAAACATAACCTTCAGTGATGAGGTAAGATGGGGCTGACTGAAAGACATTTCAGCTGAGCAGCTGGATCATTCAGGCAAAGTTGGCTTTATGCCTAAATACAAAAAGGAGTTACTTAGCAGAGGAGCTTTATGAAGACCTTCCTCCCCAAAGAGCTCCCTCAGTACCAGTTGGCTCTGGACTCAACTTTTATGCCCTTGGCTCCAGTACGTATCTGCCTTTCTTCATGTTTCCGTGCTGCTGAAGGGGAAGGCCCATGAAATAGAGGTATTGCCTCCAGAAATACCCCCCATATGGGTCTTTAAGGAATTTCAGACACAGTTTATTATTCTAATGGAACAATTTTCTCCTGGAAAATGTTCACTCATCAAAACAATACCATCAACATTTTGACAGAAAATTAATAAAATTGTAAAAGGTCATAATTTTTGGATATAGCAAAATTAGTGGAAACAATAAAGTGCAGATGAAATTTTAATATCCCAAAAAAAGCATCTTGTAAGTCTGGTTTTTTTTTCTTTTTTAATATCAGATCCTTTGAAAAATCCCAAGATTTTTATGGTTTTCCTAATTAGAATTTAAATAAAACTTTTTGCCTGATATCTTTTGGTATCTGATTTGTAGTAAATATCATTACTTTGAAATTGCTTACACTATATAAGGACAGTTACATTGTTTTACTCATAACTTCTTCTGTAAAGTTTTGTATTCAGGATATAGTCAATAAACTGAGCTGGAATCCATTTTCATGGCCTTTCCACAGATTCTTGAACTATAAAGAAAGTGTACTAGAATGCAACCTTGGCTGAGAACATGTCTTCACTTTCATCTTTCTCAGACTGTACAGAGAAGGTAAGAAATAAAGTAGAAATATCATATTGTCTCTAGGCTAGCTTTTTGGTGCTTGGCCATACACCCAACCAATTTTAGAGTAAGAAGTACTCAAGGAAAATTGTGGTTGAATTGTGCTATAAGGGAGACATTCCAAACCACCACCAAGGCCTGAAAGGCTTAATGAATGCCTGTGTCCTGACTCTGGCCAGGACAAAGCTGACTTCCCCAGGCAGTCAGCACAGGTGAGCTGAGCTGGTCCAGGCTATTTCCATCTATTTACACATATTTCTCCTCTCCTTTTGATCTTTCTCCCTTTTCACTCCAAATCTACCCAAATAGCTCTTATTTACACAAACTGGAAACAGCTTAAACAGTTTCCATACTCATCCCAGGATGTGCCCAAAGTAATGAGGAATTTATTTTAATGAGAATGCTATATTACTTAGTAACTTTTTAGGTGATTAAGTAGATATAGAATAGGATAATGTGCTATATTTTTCTCTTCTGAATTATTGTTGGACTGTCAAATTTTCTGTGAAACAAGGTTATGCCATGGATTTCCTGCTTCCTGCCTCTCTATCCATCATTTTCTCAGAAGACCATCAACTATATGGGTCTAAGATAAGCTTGTTGCAGTATGAGCTACAGATAAAGTAGTAGAAATCTTGGGTTTGTTTTGGTTTTTGTTGGATTTTTTTTAAAGGATAGATCAAGCAAAAGTTATACTAGGAAATTTGATGTAAAAAAAAAAAAAGACAAAAAGTGATCAATAAAATCTTAATAAATTTACAAATATAGTCAACAGGCACAATAATAAATACAAAAATAGAAATACACGTTGCATATCATCATCCAGATGTCTCAGAGTTCCCCTCTCAGAATAAGAGGAATTTTTGCTACCGGATGAGTAAATGACCCAGACATGTTTCCTGCATCCAATAGCTTCTGCAGTGCTTTCAGATTCTTGTGTCTTTGATGACAAGGCCTACATATTTAGATTAAAGCGTAGCATTTCCAGAGAGGCATGCAGGAATTCAAAACAAATACAGCCTTTGCATGACTACACAGCTCTTAAAAGGAAGCTCTGCTTGGACAACTAGGAACTTTTTAGCACTAAAATTTAAGATGATGACATAGATTGAGAGAAAAAAGATGACATTTCTGTTGAGGGAATTCATATACACATTATGTAGGAGGAATAGCCACAGAATTTTAACTGCTGACCTACACAAGGTCAGGTTTGTGGTTCAGGTACAAGAACTGGACTACTGTTTCTACGGAATTTGCGACAGGATGTGAAAATGAGCAGTGGCATTTGAGACATGATTCATCGGGTGTGCCGCAAAATGGTGCATACTGCAGGAATCTGAGATGTGGAAACGCAGCAAATGGATCTGCAAAAAATAAAGTCCTTCAGATCTTTCCTTTCAGAGCCTTTTCAATTTCTTAAAATGTTTTAACAGTGAGGACACCAGAATTATAGAACACAGCATTAAAGGTACTTTCAGTCCTGACATTATATTCTTTCACAGCTTGCAACATACCAGAAGGAAGTACATCTTACAGATACTGTGTGATATAAGTAAGAAGTGTGTGTTGGGTTGCTTGTTGCAGCCTAGCTTTTTTCAGAGATGCCCTACTATTTATTTCCATACATATGACCTTCTATTTGGCTGTATCTGAAAGGTCCCTTTTAGAAGGTGTAAGTCTGACTCCAACCAGGCCATCTCTAGCTGATCACAGTGCCCCCATCCTGGCTGCCTGAGCTGCTTGTCCATCAGCTCTTAAATATACACTGTTTACAGCTTTAGGTGTCATTGTTTGCAAAACTGCAGTGATGACTGGGAGGTCCCTATGAGCTCACAGACATTTGTAAAGCTGGAATAAGACAAACAGGGGCCAGTCACCTTCCCAGCTGTCCCAGGCTAAGCCATTCCTTCTCCTCCATCAGAGTCTTCTGGTGGTGAATGTGTCTGGTTCTGACCACTCTGTCCTCAGCCATATGTATAACTCTTCCAGGCTGAGTCACACACAGCTCTTATTCACAGAGATTTTGCATTGCCTTTATAATCATAATGACAAATCCTAAATACTATCAGTCCTACTCTTGATTACTGCACAATCATCTAGAAACATCCCCACTTATTGATAATTCCTTTTGACCTACATTGGTCACCCCATATCTGACCCATGCAGCATGAGCTTTCTTCATAGAATACAATGCTGACTCTCCAGAAAAATATCTGAGAACCATCCAAATATATCTGCAGCATTACCCTTGTGAGCAACTTTGTAATTTAACGAGAAATTAAACAACTTTTTTCCCACAAAGCCACGCCAGCTGCTACTGCTATATTCCCATCTTGTAATTACTTATTGCATCCTGTATCAGCACCTATTGTCTGTGGTTGGTGTCACTACTTGTCAGTGTTCTCACTTGTCTGATTTGAGTACTTATAGTCAGTCATAATGTCTTGCAGAATTTCTACAATCATTTAAGTTTTATTAAAAAATAATATGGTCTTATGCTTCCTGAGCACATGTGTAAACTCCTTTAGGACTCTTAACTCTTAAAAAGTTCTTTAGAACCTTATACTTTAATATGGTTCTCTTTAAGACAAGTTGTTCTGTATCCTTCTTAATAGTGACCAGGAGGGCACTTAGTCATCATCATCTGATACAAACATACCACACATTCTTTTAAGTCTAAAAAAAAAATAAATTATTAAACAGTTTTACTGTTTTGTATCAATATTTTTTAAATCCAGATATAACAGGCCTATAATAGTTTTAAGATTTAGAAACCTCGAGCTGTTCCTAAAACTACCAACCATGCATATTACTTTACATTCTCATCCATGCTTTATAGCTTGCAACGATTGCTAGATTTGCCTTTTTTCTACTATTGTATGTATTTATTTCAAACAGTGCTCCCCACTAAACTAGAAAAATGTATTTTTCTGAATCTCCCTGCTTTCTTGACCACAATATCCTGACTTCTTTATAGACACCCCACACACACTTTGATAGTTTGTCTATATTTTTTTTTTTCATTCTGTCATTCATTTTCCACAGCTATATTGGGAACAAGTCAAAACATATGTCTTGGGAACAGGAAGACATAGCCACACATATACATGTGTGTATATACTATGGATTGTAACCTTGTTTGCACATACTGAATGCAGCCTTTTCTAAATACGCAGGCAAGCAATGATTTTCATTCTAGCAATTATCTTTACCATAATAAAGTTTGAAGTTGTTAGTTTCCCCAATATGTTAGGGGTTTTTTTGGCCAGAAAATCATTACCTAGGATTTTTAGCCCTAATCACATGTAAATGCATAGCTCCAAGTCATGTGCCTGATCTGAAATTCCTCATAACAACAATCTAATTTTTTCACCAAATTATGAGCAGATATTGAAAGGAAAAGTTGTCCTGTTATTTAGTCTGACTACTGTGCACGAGGCCCTCACAAGTAAACCCATTTTAGGCTTAATCCTATTAGATGGATCCATATGCAGTTATCTTCCTGTCGATGCGAGAAGTTTAAAATAGCAAAACCTTAGCCAAGGCAAGGTCCTCGATTATTTACAGGAACTAGCTGAGTCTAACTTTTTAACTCAGGTTAAGAGTGGCCTTTCACAATCCCTGAAAATATTTCCTTCTGGATACAATCCTTCAAACCTCCGGAAATGGAGAGGAGGCATTGAGATGTCACTTGACAGGCTTTTGCCTTCTAACTCATGACTCTTAAGAAAATAAGTTGAGTGGTGGTGTTGGTTTCTTTTCTTTCACCTCTGCTTTCCAGCATGAGAAGTTCTCTCAATGCCAATCTTTCTTCTGGAATCACGGGGATGAAAATGTTTTTTAAAAAATTAAAATCCTTGGCAAATATAATGAGAATCGGGATAAAACCTGACAAGTGGGCACTTGGACTGAGCATTGTTCAGTCTGATAACAAAGTAATACAAGGCTAATGAAAGGAATCTCAAGCCAAAGTTTTCATAAAGCAAACTATGTAAACTGAAATGCAATTGAATTTCTAGTTTTCAACTCACAAAAAAACCTAAAAGAATCAAACCCATAGTGAACACCTGTTTATGCTTAATTTGATGGCCACAAGAGGGTACAATTTTTAAATTGTAAACGAGTGTAACTGTCCCAAGGTGGTTTCCCTAAGTAACATCAATCTTTTTCGAAGTCACAAAAATCCATCTCCAGAACTGAGAGAAATTCTGGCATAGCACCTCCCCAGGAATGTCCCCTTGGGGGCTGCACAGGTCCCCAGATGAAGGCGATGAGCTCTATCTATGCGTGTCCTGTGTGGTGGTTTTCCTTCATTACTGATTCAGAGTGTTAGGAGTTGGAAGGGACCTCAAAAGATCAAGGGCTGTCATCTGCAGTCCTAAGACAACTGACTCTTTCCAAACCTTTGGTTGCATTAGGCACAAACACCATACTAAGAACAACTGAGAACAACATAACTTCAGCTACATTATGGGTGCCAGAACAATAGATACTTCTGAGGTCATTTGTCCTAGGCATCAGATCCAGGCCCAAAATTGAAGGCCAGTGGCTTCACCTCATGGGGGATCGCTTGTGGAACTGGACACAACCTTTCCCAAGGGGGAAGCAAAATATATGACAGAAAAAGGAAAGCAGTGCTTGACTGGAGGCTTCTTCATGACGTGCAATTAATTCTGGGATGAAAGCTCATAATCTGTGGTTTTGGTTCAAAACACTCCCAGTACAAACAAGTATCAATACTTGTTTGAACATATAAAATAAAAATATATTGACTTCTTTGAGTATGTAAATCACAATGAGCTCCCATGGACATAGTGTATCTAGAATATTCTCTGAAATGGACTCTCCTGCAGTGGTGTGTCTGTGGGGTCCCAAATGCACTAGTGTTTTTGCGTATTTTAAGGAAATCTGTCAAACATATGTTCAGATGTTGGCAGCAGTGGCAAAGGCAGAGATACTCGACAGCTTCTGTTTGTTATTGCAATTGTTAGATATCTCTGTCTGTGGAGATCCAACAGCCGCCTAACCAGAAGCTGTTTAACTCTTGGATCACTCAGCAATGTGTAACACGGAAAAAACCTTTTGCGAGGACCACTCCAGCTGTGCTCAACGAGGCACCGGCACCCCACGTCCATGGTCCCAGGTGCATCCCAGGGAGGTGGCGTAGGTAGAGCGGAGCAGCGACCTGAGGGTTACTCTGCGGTGGGATCCGGGTCCGCGCTTTGCCCCCCGGCCCTGAGCAGACGTGGGCTGCCGACGGACCCCGAGGTGCCGCCGTGGCCACGGTACCTGTCACCTCCCGGCCCTGGCAGCACCCGGAGAGGTCCGCACCTCGGACCTCTTCCGCAGAGCCCGGGAAGAGCTACTGCTGGACGGGACAGGCAACGGGCGCTGCGCTCCTGCCCGGGCCCCACGCGTGTCCCGCCCGCGCAGTCCGGGAGCGATCGCGGCAGGGCAATGGTGAGGGTGGTGTAGGGCGCGCTACTGCACGGGAGGACTGCTGGTGCTGCGTGCGGAGGCCAGGACTGCGTGGGGCCTGGCGCCACGCGTGTGCCCAACCGCAGATGCTGAGCACGCCACACAACCCGCCACACGCTCGGGGCGGCTGGCCCTTTAAATGCTGGCGGGCGGCCCGTGCCGCCGCTGGCTGGGAGACCCCGTGCCTCCAGTGAGAGGTGAAACCAAGATGGCT
>VXBZ01005295.1:25297-232522 GCA_013399135.1 Heliornis fulica | reverse complement strand
GACTGAGGCGGAGCCGGAGCGAGTCGGGCCGCGCTGTATCGCGCCGTTGGTGCTCGCCCCCTCGGCCGGGCTGACCGCCCGTCTGCAGGACGGGCTGCTGAGTGCCTGGAGAGCAGCCACGTCGCAGGACGCGTTGAGGAGTCGGGTCTGAGCTGCTGCAGCACCGGGAGGAGGAGGAGGAGGAGGAAGAAGAATATGGCGGCGGAGTCGGGCAGGGAGTGAAGCCGCCGCCTGCGACGGGAGTCCATGGGGAAGACGGAGCGCTGAGTCCGCCCGCCAGCTTCATCCCGCCCCGGGAGAGGCAGTGCCCGCAAGCCCCGGCCAGCCTTGGCGGTTAGGGAGGGCGGCTTCTCGAAGCCCCGCGCTGACGGACGGCGAGCGAGGGGCTTCGGGCCTGGGCAGCTGCTGCACAATAGAGCTGAGCTCCAGGCCGGGGCGAGCGGCCCCTCTCCCGCCTGCCTCCACCCGCCTGCCGCCCCCCCCGGTCTCGCCAGCCTCCTGCCTGCTCCCCTCTCCAGGGCCCCGGCCTCTAGGGTCGCCCAGTCCTCTCACCCCCAGGCCGGCTGCCCGTGCCATCTGCTGTCCACCGCTGCTTCCACTCCCGTGAATCCACTTCTCCTCCAGGATCCCTTCTTCACCGCCTCTCCTACCTTCCCTTCACCCTGCAAAGAGCCTCTCTCCTCTCTGTGGCTCTTCCCTGAGTAGGCTTACTCGCCTTTTGTGCATCGCCTGATTGTGCCCGGAGCAGCTCTCCTTTCAGGTCTTCGCCTCTTTCCTTGTTTCCTCTTGCCCTGCGCCCCCCAGTCCTCTGTTACCCTCGATAATGAGGATCCTGTTGGAGCACTGAAGAGGAGTAAGAAGAACTTGCTTGGCTTGCCCGTTTGGGGCTGCTACCTTCTTTATCGCTCCCCTCCTTTGAGGGGAGCCTAGCCCCCCACCAGCCTCCTGCCCCTCCAGCAATTGCAAGCCAGAGTGGTGGCTGTGGTGTGGCAAGCGGCAGGATGACTGACACCCGGCGGAGGGTGAAGGTTTACACGCTAAATGAGGACCGCCAGTGGGATGATCGAGGCACAGGGCATGTGTCCTCTTGCTACGTGGAGAGGCTGAAGGGCATGTCCCTGCTAGTCAGGGCAGAGAGTGATGGTAAGTGTGTATGTGTGAACGTACTCATCCTCCTCAGAAATGGAATTTGGTTTAGCTTTGTGTCTGCTGCCTTAATGTTTTGCTGCATAATTAAAATGTGATTATTAAAAGCACGTATGCATTAACCACAGTTCATTTGTTTTAGGACAAGTGAAAGACACAGGAGATTGCCATCAAGTGCAAACAGAGTAGGTACTTGGTTCATAGGGAATACAAGATGCTGTGTACGCAGTGTGTTTGGGTCTTACATACAATGTAAATTTTGTATGGGTTTGGGTATCTAGTCATCTATCACTAGATGCCCAATGTACTCCAGTTTCAAAACTGATCATTGTGATGTATACTTCCTTAGATGTTTCTGGAAACAATTCCCTTGTGAAAGGAGTTGTTCAAAACTTGGGTTGTGGTATTTTTAGCATAAATTTTTAAAACATGTTAGCCATTCAATAACCTTTTATTTTTCTTGTTTCTCTCCCTCTTTGGTAGCAAGAATTATGCAAGACATTTAAAAAGCTATCAACAGTGATCAAAACACTGTTGTTTAGTAAAGATAATACAGTTGATTGAAGAGCATTTTCTGAGATGCTGTTTATGGAATGGTAGTTCTCCATTCTTAAGCAGTTCTAGATCTTCCCATAAACAAATTTTAAACGATGCATGTATTTCCTTCATGCTTTTGACAGCATATGACAATAGTAAAATTTCAGTATTAGTATCTACCCTTGTTTGGGCTAAGCTTGATTATTGGTTGAGTTAATGACTACTATGATGGTAAATTTTAAAATGTGTACTTTGCAAGATCTAGCACATACCATTTTGCTAGTGGAGTGTTAGTGCATGACATGTTACTTTATTAGATACTTAGGTGCTCTGTCTAGTGATCTATACATCTAGTTGTAGTTTGTCAACAGACCTTATAATTTTCTTTATTTGGCTCTTTCATTGTAGGAACTAGGATTAAAAGGAACTTGAGAATCATGAGCTCTTACTGTTTGAGAAAGTTCTGACAAACTGTACAGTAGTTTGTACAGCAAAGATCATAAACTGATGAGGAGTAAAACTTTCATCTGAGCAGGAATTTAATAATTGAGCTTCTGAAAACCATGAGTCTTAGGGTTTTCTAGTTTCTTGATTGTACTTACACAGATACTGGATTTTATTTATTTTACACTGAAGTAGATAATCTTACAGTTTGAACAACTTCATAGTATAAGGGAAAACATTAAAAATGGAAATAGATTTAGTTTAATTTCAGCATGAGGGATGAAGGTAAAAAGGAAGTTATCACTAGAGTTTTAGGCGAACTCATATTTTGGTGCAGATACAATCCTTGCTGTCTACAAAGCTTCTGTGCTCATGTGTTTACGTTTAAGAACTGTCATGTCTTCTATACAATGAACAACTTCCTGAATCTTTTAAAAAGATTATTTTCTCGAAAGAAAGCAGAACTGCAGTTCATAACTTGCTTGTGAAGAAATAGTCCATTCAGTGTAAACTCCCTTTATTGACTGTCAGTGGGATATGTATGCTTAAGACTTATTAAAACCTGTATCAGACTGTTGTTGCCGTCTTAATTGTTGTAAATGAAATCTGTAAGAGGGAAAATACAAATTGGTATAAAATAATCCCAAAACAAAGATTAAGATATTACTTTGTATGACACAGCTAAGCTACTCTAATCAAAGTAGAACTGGCTCAGAAAAAGTAATTGCACTAATACATAGAAGGATATTTAATAGTATGTGCATTTTGGACTTCTTTCAAACACCTTACAGGTACTTCAAGAGTATTGAATGCTATACAGAGCGTAAGTTCTTAATTTAGTAGGTAGTATCAGTCCTGGGTAAATGTGCACTCTATTAATAGCCTGTTTTTTCCAACTTGCTTGTGTAAACACCTCATAAAATTTTATTTATATTTTGCTTACTCCCAGTGTCAGTTGTTTCTGGGTTAATTTTGAAGGCAAATACAATATTCTTTCATGTCAGCAAATACTTTGGAAGAAGGTAATGCTAAACTTGTGTTTTACTGTGCAGTTTGCTCCCTTGCATCCTTTTCTAACTAAATTAAGTGGTTGACTGTGATAATTTTTTTTCCAGTTATCAAAACCGTACAAGTACTAGGAACCTGACCTGTACACCATTTGCCTCTGTGTTTCCATTGTGTTTTTGTATTGTCTGTGTCAGTTCCTCCTCTTTCCACAGTGAAACTCCTTCCTTCCTCCTTTTCTAAATCAGCTTTTCCTAGCATTTGAGCTGAGAATCATCCTGTGTACCCTGGCATGTCCTTACTGACTTACTCCAGGAAGCTGACTGAAGACCTCACGATCAGCCTGAAGTTGAAGGCCCCGTTTCCTGAGTGGGATGTTCGCAGTAGTTCCTGTTGTGTATGGGAAATTCCTACTCCTGTTAAAGGGCCAGTTCGGCAGTTCACAGAGGAACGGTCGAACTACAATGGGTTCATTTGGCTTACCGTGTGATAAGCATGTAATTCGGTCTGTCGTTTGTGCAGCTCTGAGTTGGTGTAGCTCCATAGCTGTTTTACAAGTTAGTGGCTGAGATTTTATAGCAGGGTCAGGGGTGTTCAGATAAGGGAGCTGCAATCAGTATGTCAAGTCCAAGGTAAGCTATCATTGGAGTCAGGGCAATAAGAAATGAATAAGACTGGACATTTTTTACTTATCTGTTGCAGTGTTTTGTTTGGTTGGTTTTTTTTTTTGGGTTGGTGCTTTTTTAACACCATCTTAAAATAATTTAGAGCAGATAAGTGATTTGTGTTGCCATCTAAGATGGATAATGCTCACAGGCACTAAACTTTAAGGGTCATTGCAGACACTTTGGAGTAATGTATTATAGTACAGAAAAACTGCTTTCAGATCAGATGCATTATGCTTTGGAATGGGGGGAGAAATCATAAGCAATTTCGCAATGCTTGTGATTTTTCCCCCCCACTTAACCATTAAGTTTTTTACTTGGATTCCTAGTTCAAGTGTATTCTACTTGAATTGCTGTAGAGCAATAGTGGATTTTTTTATTCTCCCCCTCCACCCCCTTACAAATTATCAACTTCCATGATAGTGTCTGTGTGTAATCAGATGCCTTCGATTTCCTCCCTGTTTCTCACATGGTATTTTAGGCTGCTGTGCCCTGCCTCATTCTTCGAATGTCTCTGTACATCTAGTTTTTTGTCTTTGTGGCTTCAGATTGCTTCTTTTGTTGTGAGCCCACATGAGTGAAGTGACCTCTAAAACTTTTCTGTTCAACTAACTTGGGTCAGTTTGAAGGCTTAAACTTTTTAGTTACAGGGCTAGTAAGCTTTAATTAACTTTTTCAAAACCTGAAGTAAACTTCCCCATTGGAGGGCATATATGCCAGCTACCTTTTAGGAACTATCTAATAACTTTTATTCAGAAGTTGTAGTTTGCCACTTCTGCATTCTCTATGTTAATGATCTCAGCATCGGGACAGGCATGTGTCTTGCTGTTTCTTTAGATTAGCTATCTATACTGCCATAATACTGGCAGAGGGCTTAGCCAAAATGTGTCTTAGGCTTTATCTTGCTCAAAGTCAAGGCATAAAACATACCCATTTATTTTTAGGAAGCAACACACAAAATTTTGTTATATACTTAGGTTAAAATAACATAAAAATTCCAAACCAAAATATGGATGATGAGGGAAGTTTGTGTTTATTTTCCTCGTTGCTTAATGTTTGGGTTTGACCTTTCAGAAATGTGTTAAGACTGAGGAATAGTCTCATGCAAATGAAGGTGCATTCTTGAACCGAATTCTGAGCTGTTACCTAAGTTTCTGTGGCTGCATAACTGAATGTGGAATGTAAACCTCTGCACATCTCACAAGAAATAGCTCTTGAATTGAAGTATTTATTTAAATATAAACATGTTTATACTGGTGAGGAGTAATAAGTGACTCTGTACATTTTTTTTTCCTTTTGAGGAGGTATCCATGTAACAGTTTGGGAGAGGAGCAGTGTTCCATATCTGCAGGACTTTTCCATATGCATATGTGTAAACAAGTCTACAGATTTGTTGTTTAAAAACTACTGTTTTGAGATATTTGATGTTCTCTAGCTTTGAAAATGGCATTGTATATCTTTGTGTAATCTTTTTTGAGCAAGACTTTCCCTATATGTGCATTCCTTTCCCAGGTGGTGTTACACTAACAAAAAAAATAGCTGTGCTGTACAGTATTATATGTCAAACAACAGAATTCTGCATTGTTATCAGTATTTTCTTCTCTATAGGTCATTTCAGATGTTACTTTCTGGCACTGGTGCTTTGCAATTACCTTTACAAATTCATTCAAGGCCATAATTTAGAAATTAACTAGATCTATATCATTTGCCAGTGGGTGGGGGGTTGGACTGTTATTAAACCCATAGCTTGTATTAAGGTGAGTTTTTAGTCTTGCCTAACTTTGAATAGAGTCATTGAGCCGTTGGTGATGAAATTCTGTTGGTGTGTTTTTGTAAGGTAGCCTGGAAAGTCCTAGTATTCCAGGATAATACCAAGAGAAAATACCTATGTAGTAAGTAATTGCTTATGTTAAATGCTGGAGTAAGGATCTTGGACCTTACTTAGGAATCAGTACTGACCCAGACTTTGAACGGAGAAACCCTTTGTTTGCAGTATGTTGAACTTTTGTAAACTTTTTCCGAAGAAATCTTTGTGTTAGACTTCTGTTAGTTTACTGTTGCCTGGTTCCTAGAAGCAAGTAACAGACCTAACACTGCTTCATACCAGGAAGGAGTCTGACCCTGTAAAACTGAACATATGAAAATAAACATGCCAAACAAAACTAGTGACTATGTTACTACTTTAGAGACACTGGACACTTTTTTGGTGAATAAATTGGACAGGACATCAGATTCCCCAGAAGGACAGGTTTAGGGCAACAACGGGTTATAGAGTGTGGTTTATGCTTCAGTATGTTTCTATCTCCAGATTCATATTTTTCTAATGATTGTCTGAAACGTTAATAAATAGTTTGAATCATTTGGTAATGAGAGGCAATCGAAGCCTTAGAAGACTTGGTTTGTCTTTCCTACGAGCGTCAGGTTTAGTAGAGAAGAAGAAACTTTCTTTTGTGGTAAGTCTAGAAGAGGTCATTGTCCATGGTCTGCTTCTAGCCTGGAAGATGAAATGTCTGCATTCAATTGTCTTTAGAGATTTTTTTTTTAGTAGTATTTTGTTCAACATGGTGTTATTTATGATATTCTGCTACTTTCAGGACTTCTATGTCTGTAGAGATGTGTTCAGCAATTAAAATAAATGTTAGAATGGTAATTTGTTTCTAATTCTTACAAGAATCTAACCCATATTTGTTGGTATTAAATACTTCTAGGAAGACTTTACTCTCTAGAAGTCCGAGTTAATAGCATAAAACAAATATTCTAAAAGTTAATGTAGTTGAAGCTGAGGTTTTGAAACTGAGAGCAAGATTGAAGTGAAATAACTGCTTG
Source organism: Heliornis fulica (assembly GCA_013399135.1). Classification (NCBI taxonomy): domain Eukaryota; kingdom Metazoa; phylum Chordata; class Aves; order Gruiformes; family Heliornithidae; genus Heliornis; species Heliornis fulica. The sequence continues at coordinate 225,899 of VXBZ01005295.1, read as the reverse complement.
AAACTGAGAATTGTAATGGAAAAGGGAGTGCTGTTTTTAGGTGTTCACTAGGGAAGCTGCCCTGGTTCTGGCCAGGACACAGCTGACTTCCCCAAGCAGTCAGTACAGGGAAGCTGAGTTGGTGTGGAAAACAGCTTGGGGCATCTTATATCAATCAAGCCCCTATAAAAGTGTTTTTGTTTTGTTTTGGGGGTGGGGTGTTTTTTATTTGTGTGTTTGTTTTTGTGTGGTGTTTGGTTTGGGTTTTTTTTTTTGTTTTTTTTTTTTTTTGGGACCATAGTTGAAGTACCACAATGTATTTGATTAATCAGTAAAGCTCATCTTAGAGCAGGACAGAGAAATAAAACATCTATAGCTTATGGGGTTGGTTTTTTTTTTTTTTTTTAGTTGTGCTTTCACACTTAAGCAAATAAGCTGTGTCCAGCTCTGGATCCCTNCTGGATCCCTCAGTACAGGAAAGAGATGGACCTGTTGGAGTAGGTCCAGAGTAGGGCCACAAAAATAGTCAGGGCTAGAGCACCTCTACTGTGAAGACAGGCTGAGAGACATTTGGGCTTCTTCGGCCTGGAAAAGAGAAGGCTCTGGGGAGAACTTTTTGGGGCCTTTCAATACTTAAAGAGGGCTTGTAAGAAAGGTGGGGTGTCAAACTTTTTACTAGGGCTTGTAGCAATAGGACATGGACTAATGATTTTAAACTAAAAGAGGGTAGGTATAAAAATGCGTCTTTTTACAGCGAGGATGGTGAGACACTGGCAGAGGTTGCCCAGAGAGGTGGTAGATGCCTCATCCCTGGAAACATTCAAGGCAAGGTTGGATGGGTCTGTCAGCAATCTGATCTAGTTGTAGATATCCCTGCTCATTGGAGTGTGGGGGTTAGGTGAGGTGGCCTTTGGAAGTTCCTTCCAACTCAAAACTATTCTAAGGTTTTTCATTTGGAAATGTAAGCTTTGATTTTTGTTTGGTTGAGGGTGGTGATACTTAGTAAGGAAATGTTGTTTGGGATATTTTTGCTTTGGATTTGGTAATTGGTATACTCTACAGATTGCAAGGATTAGGTAGTTTTCACTGATTCTGCTGTGAGATTTGAAAGTACAGCTTTCAATTCCAAGTAGGCTTTTCAAATCCAAGTGAATTTGCTTTCTTGTTGTGTCTTGAGGCTCTGACTTTTGTGTTTGACGTGGCTGTAGCTTTTTAACTTTTCTTTAATGTCGATTTTGTGAGCATATTTGGTAAATATTCTAGTAAGATAAATATGAGTCTTAGAACTATAGCTATGAAATTGAGAAGTTGAGACATTTCTTAATGAAAGTTTGGGCTTTTCTTAAAGAATATATTTAAATGGTTAAACGAATGGACAACTGCCTCTTTAAAGGGATGCTTGCAGCCTTATGTTTTAAATTAACTCACATAGTCTCATGTAATTATCAGTACTTCAGGTACATGAGCGCAGCTTTGCAGGTACGTTAAATTTAAGTCATGGCTGTAAGGAGTCCCTCGTGCAGAGGCATTTGTGTAGCTGAGCAGCAAGATGGATGAGGGAAGTGACTGGACGAAAAATAGAAACAGTTTACTAAGGGTTATTTACACATAGATCAACCCTCAGAGCTGTTTAAATTTAACATATATTAGCAGTAAGGCTTATCCAAAAAGGAAGGATAAGAAAACAGAGACATGAGCTTGGAATTGCTGTTCTGTGTCTTAAATTGGTATAAGCTGCTGTGAAACCATTGCTCTCAAGTTTATAATGCATGAAGGTTTTCGGTATTGGCAGTTACAATGGGTGCTGCCCTAAGCATTAGTTACTAGGTGTGCTTTTCAGCAAAATAGTAAGTGTTTTAGCAAAACTTAAAAAAAAAACAAAAAACAAAAAAAGCCCCAAAACCCCCAAACAACAAGAAAAACCCTACAAAACTATGTGGTTAGCAAATTTTTTAGAAAGCAGTTGTATGATCTGTGAGATGCAGTTGTGGTGCTTCTTGTGTGCTGATTTTTTGCAGGCTCCTAATCTATTCTTTGGAAAACTCATTGCTCATAATAAGAAAGGGGTGTGAACAATGTCTTTGAGGGGAAAATGAAATACAAAGATGTAGAATATGGGTTGAACAGACTTACTGTATGGAGGAAAGAGTGATCAGAAAACATGTTGAGACTTGAAATATTAGTACACATGTAAACAAGTGAAACTTTTTTTTTCCTAGGCTCTCTTCTTTTGGAGTCCAAAATTAACCCGAATACTGCGTATCAGAAGCAACAGGTAACCATATTTTTTCTTTTCCCTTGTTTAAAGACAGGCTTTTTAACTTCAGCAATACTGTAACTTTTGGCTTGTATTTCAAATTATATTTTATATTCTTATACCAAATAGGATGCAAAATAGTCCTCAATGCTTTTGTGCATTACATGAAATGTATTATTTCTCTGCATTTCTGTGAATTTATTTAAATAACTTGCACCCTGTTTTACACCAAAGAGAACTTTGGTAGAGGTGTGCAAAGTATGGTGTTGAAAATCACAAAGTAGTGTAGATTCCTGGGTATACAGTATCTGAAACTTGGTATCATCTGGCTTTTTTCTTTGCTAATTTCAGATACTACAACTTTCAATGTTTTTTATTTAAGAGAAGACTAAAAAAAGAGGCTTTAAAGCTATTCACATGTTTACCTTTGCTTGCCTTTTACTCAGAAGATGGATACGGGTTACTGCTGCTTTAGAGCATTCTGTATACATGAAAGCAGTGTCTCACCTCTGGTTTGCACAGTTATTTAAGCGAAATGTTGTGAGCCCCTGAAGAATGCTGCTTAGATGGGTGAGAAGTGAGCTGTAGGTCTTGCACTTTGCTATTTGTATCTCATGGATGCTGAGAATTACTCTGAGGTTTAGTAATGCAGATTATATTTTGTTGCCTGTCTGGTCAGCTCAGATTTACCAATATCCTGTCAGGTGCAGTTACTGTATTAAAACACTCTTCAGTCTTCAGCTTTTATAGTTTGTTATGAGCATAGACATACAGTAGCTTTTCTCCCAGGTAGTCCCCGTGGTGGTGTGGCTGCAGCTGTTTGTAAGATTGCATGGGCAACTGAATAGGGAGAACCAGGCTGGGTTAAAAATATATTCCCTTGGAAAATGTAAACTGTGTCCACCCCTGATGTATTTCATCATGCACCATATAAACAGTCCATACTGTGAACAACTGGAAAGGGCACTGCTGGGTGGAGAATCAGTCGCAAGGAGTAAGAAAGGACAAAGACCAGCAAAAATGATGAGCAAGCTAACTCTTAGTTGTACTCCTGACTGGCTTGAGGTCGTGGCTCTATGATAGAGTGACTTGAGCTTTAGGACTTCTGAAATGAAATTGAATATTTCACGGCTCTGTGGCATAAAGTGGTGATTTAATATAAACTTGCTTTGCTGACTCAAATCTATTCAAAGAGCGTTGTGGCATGAGCTTTGTATCAGTAGGCTTTGTGCCAGATCAAACATGAAACCTACTTAAAGTAGGTATAAAATTGTAAGATCTGTGGAAAGTACCACATATGCCTGTCAGTGCAGCGGCATTTCATATCTCTGCTCACTTCTACTCTGAGTAGAATACATGTATTCTAGTTTATTCTGCACAGATTAATCACTGATGATTGTGAAAACATGGTTAGAGAAACAAAAACATGAAACACAAATCTGCCCTGTTGAAACAGCTCTGTGTTTTCCGTGCTGGAGGAGAAAAAGCATAGTTCTTAAAGTTTGAAGTGCTGTGTAGACAGATGTTTATATTTGTATGTGGATTGTTCATATTTAAATAAATCAGTCTCAAATAGATTCAATGTAGGACTCCACTCTGAGCCTTAGAAACACAAAATCTTTCTGTGTATTTATCCTGCTTTGTAGCATGGTGTCTTTCAGGTGAGGCCTATTTATCCTTTCCCCTAGTAAAAGGCAAGTTCAGAGTCAAAATGATTTCATAGGAGCTAAGCTTAGAGCTTAGCAGCTGAAAGGACAACTTGCTTCTTTCTGTTTCTACTCGTAGAACTGAACTGCCTAAACTCACTTAACGACTAGAAAATCAGCTTGTTACACCAAATCCTTTTTCAAAAACTGGTAAGTCTATGTCACATAAGTTTCCAGCTACCTCCTGCAAGATCCAGTTGTGGAACTGTGGGATGGAAAAGTGAGAGATCTTTTCCTTTTTAGCTGCAGAATACCACTTAGGTCACCTCAGCTACTAGTGAAATTGCAGCCTTAGATAGAAGACTTACTTTGAGCTTGTCTGGAGTTGTCAGTCATGCTTATAAAATTTCAAGAAAAATCTAGAAACGTAAGATTTAAAATTTCAAGGTAAATTTTCAGCTATGGTGGTTTAACCCTGGCTGGATGCTAGATGCCCACCAAAGTTGCCTGGTCATTCCCTTTTTCATCTGAACAGGAAAGAAAAATACCTGTTCAGATGCTTAGAAGTTGAGATAAGGACAGGGAGAGATCATTCCTCAGTTAGCATCACAGGCAAAACAGACTCAATTGGTAATTAAAAAAATCTATTACACACACAAGAGAAACCAGAGTAGGATAATTAGAAGTAAACCCAGGTGTTAAAACACCTCCCCACACCCCTCCCATCTTCATGGACTCCATTTTATTCATAATTTATCTCCTTTCCTTCCCTCTCCCTGTCACGGGAGAGGCAGCTAATGGGGGTTTTGTTCAGTTCCTCACAAGTTGTTTTCCTTCTTAGTGGGGGAGGACGGTTGTTTGGGTGGGGCTTTCCTCACATCTTCCCCTGCTCCAGTGTGGAGTCCCACCCATGGGAGACAGTCCTCCATGAACTTCTCCAGCATGAACCCTTTCTCATGGGACTTCAGCTCTTCACCAGTGCCCCAGCATGGATCATTTCTGTGGGGTGCAGTCTCAGGCTGCTTTACCCTGGTGCCCCACAGAGACACAGGTTCCACCAGCAAACTGCTCTGGTGTGGGATCTCTGTCCACAGGCTGCAGGTCCTGCCAGGAACTTGCTCCAGCACAGGTCAATGTCTTCTGTATGTCTCCATCTATTCCAGCGTGGTCTCTCTCCAAAGGCTGCAGGTGGGATCGCTGCTCCCCAACACCTTCCATGGCTGCTTCACCATGGTGGTCTTCATGGGCTGCAGGGGAATATCTTCCCTCAGGTGCCTGGAGCGCCTCCTCCCCACCTCCTTTTCCTACTTCACTGACCTTGGTGTCTGCAAAGTTTTACATCTTCTCACTCCCTTCTCTGGTGAAAGAAGTGGGTGCTTGTAGGTTTTTTGGTTTGGGTTTTTTTTTCTTTTAAATGTGATACACAGAGGCACTATGACCATTGCTGAATGGCTTGGCCTTGATCAGTGGTGGGTCCTGCCTTGAGCCCAGCTGGTGTTTACTCAGACCTACGGGAAGCTTTTAGCAACTACTTGCAGAAGCCACCCCTGGAAGCCTCTCCCTTCTCCACCAGAACCCTGCCATGCAAAACAACATCACCAGTGCTATGGTCTTACCAGTCTTTTATCTCAAAATTTTGAGTGAGAATAAATCTCCATTCCTTTCTAAAATACATCTGTTTTCACTGTGATGTACTTTGCATGAGGCTTGTGGACATTTTGGATATTGAATGGAATAAGAGTTCTGATTTTTTTCTAGACTGAGATGAGGCCTGTAAGAAGAAACTATTTTGTTGGGCCACCCAAAAAATTCTGTGGGTGGAAGGAAGCAGAGATGCATGATGGATGACAAGATCTTGGTGAAACTTGTGGTGGCAGTTGCTTTGGACTCTTCATCAAGCCTATAGATACCTTAGTGATAAATAGTGACATTCTTCCACTGGTGAAAGAACCATCTATCTATGCAGCACTATAAGTGTCAGTGTGAAAGCGATGGTCTCGTTAATTGTTAATAGCACAAATGATGCAATTTCAGGGTATATGTATGTATAATGTATAAAATGGTAGTGTGGAGGCCTGAGTATAAGTTTGCATTACCTCTGTTTTCTTGGCTGGTAAAACATCTATGGGAACTACAAAACAAAGCCCACACAACAGAAGCCATGCCCTGTGAGCTTCAGCTTCAAGTAAAATGTTGGATTGTCTGGTTTAGCTTTCCTGGGGTTTAGTACTGAGGGCAGTGACTGGCCTTTATTGTGGATTTGTCAGGCCTCTGCACATAAATGCTGGTCTACTTGATGGGTGTGTACAAGTGTCTGCTTTTCTGTTTGGAGAGGAGGAGTATTTGGTAGATCTTGGCAACTCACTTCTTGTACTTCAGCACAGTCCTCATATATTCAGCTTGCACAATCTAGTCCCCAGACTTGTCTGCCGTCTAGAGATTTGAAATAGTTCCTAGAAGCATTAAAAACATAGGGAGTCTTTTAGTTACCTTTCACTAGTCGGATAAATTTGATTTCTGTCACAATGAAGATTAATTTTGTGCTGTGTTCAAGAAGAAAGATATATCTGTCCAGTTCTGTAACACATAATTGTTACCAGTGGAAGCTGTGGGATGCTCTGAATCCTGTACTCCCCAGCAAACTCATCCTTGTACTAGAAGAAAGGAACCTGTATGAGGACAATGAACTAGAAAGAAAACAACTTGAAACTAATGTCCTGTGGCTCAGAAAAAGGATTCATGTTTTCATGTTAAGGTACTATTTCCACGCAGAAGATTTCTTCTGAAAAAGTGAAATGTGCATCAGTGCAGCCACTTGGCTTCCTGACTTGTGTTCTTGTCTGGAGCTGTATGTCAAGTTTTATTGCTATTCTTAATTTAAGCTATTACAATAATGGTCATATAACTTCAGTATTTAATATACCAAATTTAATTGTGGGTAAGTAGCACACAGTTTAAAAGCAAATTTTGTTTTATAAGTGGAATTTAATTATACTAAGAGTTGCTGAACCCCCACATAAAATACTTTACTCTTCTGTTGCTGATTGTTTTCATAATATACCACTAAAGGTAGAAGTACTTTAATTGTAACATACTGGTGACACACTCAATCCATGCTCTGTTTTTTATATCTTTTGTGTATTTTGGTTTTTGTTTTTTTTAAAGACATTGAAATGGCATGATTCCAGAATGCTGACAGATACGCTGTTCTTGAGCAAATTTAGGAAAACATACCTCTTCTTATGAAACTTAAAGGAGAGATAAACTCTATATACATAGCATTTATCAAGGGAGAAAGCTTATATGGGTATGGACTAAAGTATATACTTGTCTATGTCCTTTGACAGTGTCTTAGCAATATAACGGTAAAGATGTATCCTCAACTTTTATTTTAGATACACCCTGTAATCAGGTGATGAAATGTGTATTGCATCTCTCTTTGTGCCTGAAACAAGACTTGAGTTGCTTCCAGCTTGCCGCTGCGCTAGAAACTTCAGTGTCTCATGTTCTCTCCTTTTGCAGTCCCTTTTGCAGTTCCTCACAAGAATACAAAGCTTAAATTTAGTCTGGAGTACTATCCACTAGCTATATAGCTCAGAGGTGGCTGTTCTTGTATGATAGAGAGCATGCTTAATAACAAAGCTGAACTTTGAAAAGGTCCAGAAAGCCACTGGCAGAATGCTCAGATTAACTTCCTGCCCTTGCTGCCAGGACAAGCAAAGCAATGTTGAAACCATTTCAATAAAATTTGTGCCCATTGTAGCTAAAACAGTAGGGAAAAGTAGTTTCCTGGAGTGAGAGAAGATTTAAAGGGAGTGACTGCTGTTGCTTTTGAGGTTGTTTAGTTCATCTGGTTTAAATGATCACATATTCCTTTATCTTCATGTGTGTTTTCTTGTGAAATCCAGTTTTTCTGGTGTTTCTGGGTGTGGCCACTAGGCCAGTGAGTTGAAGTTCTGTCACTGAACTAATAAACTGATTTCATTCCAAGTCATTCATGAGAATACACCTGTGAAATAGCTAACTGAAAAGTTATGTATGATCATTGAGCTTTTGTAGAAGCATCCCTGGAGACGTTCAAGGCCAGGTTGGATGAGGCCCTGAGCAACCTGATCTAGGTGGGGGTGTTCCTGCTTCTTGCAGGGGGGTTGGACTAGGTGACCTCTGGGAGTCGCTTCCAACTCTAATCATTCTGTGATTCTATGATTCTATGTTCTGCCAAAAGACCAAGTGTGCTTTCTATATATTATTCCAGTTTTTATGCTAACTTGTTAGCACATCCATATATCCAGGTTCTAGGTGACAAATGTGCAAAACAACATGCAAAATTGAAATAATTAAGTTACTGGGACAAGGTGGGTTTGGTTTTTTTGGTGTTTTGTTTTTTTTTTTTTTTTAGCCTGAAGATTCTTCAGCAACCTACCATGATACCTGTATGTGTTTAACTTAAACTTATGTAGTATCACAGAATGTGAGGAGTTGGAAGGGACCTTGAGAGATCATCTAGTCCAACCCCCCCTGCCTGAGAAGGATCACTTAGATTAAACCACACAGGAACGTGTCCAGATCTATTGCCTTAGATAGGAAGACTAGGGAGATGATTTTGGAGCTACAGAGAAGCTGCAGAGAAGTATTCTCTCTGGACGTTAGCATTGGTGAGAGGGCAATGTCAAACAGTAACACTCGTATTAAAATTTATTTCCTAATGTGATAAATCAATTTTAAAGCAGAATCATAGGCCGAGTACTAATTACTCTAAAGTTATTCTTTATTAAATCCCAGGGCTTACTTTGGAGATGCTGTGAATGTTGTACAACACACCTGTTAATTGGCTTGCTAATAATAAAACTGATTTCATGTCTAATAAAAGTATGACTTCTGGTGTTATGGTGAGAGCTTGAGACTGGTGTGTATTCAACAACCTTTCTTTTAAGGAAAGAAAGCCTTTTGGCAGTAATTTCAAGTAGTGAGGAGAAATTAGTAGATATTAAGCCATATCCATCAAAGTACAATTGCTGCTGCTTGCTGGCTTAAACTATTGCAGTAGTATTTTTGAAGGCTAGCTGCTTAGGAATGAAGCCTCAGACAAACCCACTGCATGCAGTAGTGCTTCCTTGAAAGTAACTAACCAGAACTTGCTCCATGTGGTCTTGATGCTGCCAGCCATGAGACAAGCAGCAGAGTTATGCCTGGCTGTATCTCCATAGGTGTACGAATGCAAAAAGTTAATGTATGCTGCTAGAAATGATAAATAGCTCTATATGTGAATGTTAAATGCATAGGTCTTCTAAAAAGAGTCTGTGCTTGGAATTTCTTATTAAAGTTAAGAATTCCTGATTATATATGAGCAGTTATAGTGAACAGTAATATGAAAGCAGACAAATATGTATAAATGGGCTTGGGGAGATGGCAAACTTTGTATGACAGAAGGTATTAATGCCATATCCAACTGACATTACTGTCAAAATATTTTTTTATTTGCAAAGCAGGAAATTATTTTTAAACTTGGAATATGATCATGAACTCTGGAGAATTAGTTTCCTGGTTATCATTGTGTTTAAAGAAGGGCCTTGCAAGGGGTTCTAATACATCTTGCAAACCAGGAAGAGCTGGAATGCTAGGCTTCTTGGAGAGCCCTGACTATAAAAGCCTTCAGTGATAAAACATTCGTCCCTGTTTCTGACTCAGTTCACACAGTGTAGCTAAGATTTATTACTGAAGTTCACATTTTTATTGTGCTTAGTGACCAGCTAGATAAGAATGAATTTTAGATGTTCAGTCTAGTCATCCAGTTCCTAATGTTTTGTATGTAGTGCAAAAAAGGATATGGTTCCGAGCCAGAACTGCTTCTATGAATCACGGGGGATTTATGCTCATAGAGGGGCAACGTACAGGGCTCATCTCCTTACCTATCTAACCAACAGCTGCTACTACTGAGTGTGTTTATTCACACTTCTGTTTTCTCTTGGAATGGAAGAGGCAATGTTAAAAAAAAAAAAAATCAGTTGCTTTTTGGAGTTGCAAGAAGCAATGTTTGGCACTTGTAAGCAACAGATTGTCCTATTCCCTAGCTGAGAGATCCAGAGTAGTTAGTGGATTCAGATTACACTTGAGATTTCAGATGAAACACATGTAAAGATTCCTTTAAATAAAACAAGCAGAAAGTAGACTTTCACTGATGTTATCTTTAGCTACATTTAGAATTGCCTTCCATCACTTCTCCCTATACATATAAGTCTTGTACTGCTGCTTTTTTTTTTGTAGTAGTAGTAGAATCTTTGTAGGATTAAGAAAATGAAATTACAGTAATAACTGTCTGCACTTAACAGTGAATTTAAACTTTGACTATGTATTATGTAATAAAGTGCTTTTCTCACTTTGTTTCATGTTATACTTTAAAAAGCCCTTTGAGCCAAGAAAAGATGTACAAGTCCTGTCTCAAAAACGATCTGGAGAGTACCAATAGATAGTTTTCTGTTGAGACACTGATAAATGAATCTATATCATGAAGTCATAGAATCACAGAACATCTTGGGGTGGAAGGGATTTAAAAAATCATCTAGTTCCAAGCTTTGGGCAGGGACACCCTCTGCTAGACCAGGTTGCAAAAAGCCCCATCCAACCTGACCATGAAAACAGACAGAGAGGGGGCAGCCACAGCTTCTTGGGGACACCTGTGCCAGGGCCTCACCACCCACCCACATAGCATCACCTTATGTGATAAGAGTTAAATAATTGAAACTTAGAATCTTGGCACTTGGAAAATAATTTTCAAAATACTAATAAACCAAAATTAAAAGCTACTGTTCTGCTGCTCAAATAATTTTTCAGCAGTTTTGAATGCTTAAAAATGTATGGAAGTAAAAAAATTACTGTCTGAGCTTTCATGTATGATGATAGATAATTTTAAACCAGAACAGTTGCTATATTATGGCCAAATACACTCTGTGATTATAGTTTTCAGAAGCAGCTTTACCTTTGTCTCTTCCCATTCATGTCTCATGTGCCTGCCTGCCTACCTTTCTCCTCTCCCCAGAGACAGAAGCCAGACAGACTGTCTTGGTCTAGTGCTGTATTTTATTCAGAGACTTGGAACTTCTGTTTACTCAGCATACCACAAGTTAATGTAAATAGTACTGTCCTTATTTTTGTTCTTTCAGTCGTTTCCCTGTTATGTCCTTTCAAGAGAAATATGTTTTGATCTTCTTTGGAAATGGCTTACTTAGAAATCCAACTGCTTTCACTTACATGGAAATTGGAAGTGTTGCAAATTCTGTAGGGTACTTGAGATTTACTGTTAGCTTGTGGGGTTTTCTAATGACATAAGTGCTGCTTGGTGGGAAGCCGATGAGCCAGTGACCTTGGAAATTGTTGCAGTATAAATACTAGTTAGATTATTGTATTGGACTTTGAACCTGATACATACAATGAATACTGCAGTAAGGTACACACTGCTTTTAAAAGACTTTTAAAAAAAGTCTGTAGGTGTCAGCAGTACTAGGTGGTATCAATCTGTTATTGCCAGAGTATTTGCACTGTAGAGAATAAACTATTAATTGTGACTTTCTTCTTCCTTTTGTATTTTGGAGGTGGTCTTCCTAAATCCCTTTCTTCTGTGTACCACCTCTTCCTCAACCCTTTGGAAAAGGAAAAGGTAAACTATTTGCCATTTGCAAGGTAAAGCCAGTAGTGCCTCTAAAGCAGTATAACTGCTCTGGTAATGGCAAATTGATTATTATTGTATTGCTTGACTGAATCCTAACGGAGCTAGCTGATCATGCAGTTTAGTTGATAGTTTAGTTTAAGAAGTTTTCTACTAAGTGCATATTGAAATCTAAATGTAGTATTTCCCTTTAACACCAATATTCATTTTAATATTTAAAAATAAAGCTTGGTTAATAAATTGTCTTAAACTTTATAAATGTTTGACAACTTCTAGTGCTTTGAAAAATATTTGCAGTTAATTCCTTCAGGAATAATCACTATAAGTAAAATACATAATGAAGCATAAGTGCTGTTTTATGGTTCTGATTGAAACATAAGTAGAAGAATTCTCATGTGTCTTATCCTAATGTATAAATGCATGTTTTAGCTCTTCCCTGAAATAACGTGATTTCATGGGGCTGTATTATTTAATGTGGCTGTATTTCAGGTAGTTTTTTGTTTCAGGAAACGACTTTTAAAATAAAACTTCATTCAATATGTAAATAACGCAGGTTATATTTTTCTCCTTTGTTTTTTGGATTTTTTTAAAAATTCTAAGTTATTTAGTAAACTGTCTATAAACTACTGCAACAAATACATTGTCAGCGTGCACTATTGGCTGTATGCAGCATCAGCTTCCACTTCCATATATTGTATTTGCATGCAATATGAGGGCTCTGATAAACTCCTGAACTGTTTTAGTAGTTAGTTGAGACCTTAAGTGTCTGGGGTGGTGAACACAGTTAAGCATGGTTTCAACTAACTTCTAGAAATCTAGGGCAAATGAACAATGTTGAATTGTAGTTTGGAACGAGTGATAATGTGTGTTGTTTAACCTGTGTTGTTTACTGTACTATGGGTAGTCTTAGGTAGTTAACAGTGTGCATATTCAAGTCTCTCTTTAAAATTTGTAGATATCTGGGGGGTGCTTTTTAAGCAGCTCTTCTGTCCATTAACATGGTGTTTTCTGGGGCCACAACAAAAGAAAAAAATATTTATAACTGATCCTATAAAAGATGTGCGGGTTTATGGGAAACATTTAAAAACTGACCAAACAAAACCCTATTGCTTTTGTTCCAATATTTTATCCGAGGATGCACTGAGGTAGAAGTACATAATTCTAGATCAAACTTTTTGAGATTTGCAGTATGATGCTCATACAAATTAAGAACTAAAACTTTTCAATATCTTTCTGGAATGTTCTTATTCTGATTTATGCAGAAATGCTTTTGATCCTAAGAATCTCAGAATTACAAAATCGTACAAAGTATGATGATTAAATTTATACTGTAATACTGTCCTGTCATAATCAAGTGTCAAGCTGTTTTTGTTTTAAATTTCTACTCTTTAAACAGTATTTGTGTTTGTAAAATCTGAAATACACTGCCTGAAAATACTGTTCCTCTCTTTAAAGGATACCTTGATTGTGTGGTCCGAAGCTGAAAACTATGATTTGGCACTTAGCTTTCAAGAAAAAGCAGGCTGTGATGAAATATGGGAAAAAATATGTCAGGTAAGTTTAATAAATGTAAGATTGAAATACCTAAATCATCTTAATGTTTGCATTCAGAAATTTTAGGCTGTTCAAGAGGTAAACCTGAGTACAATGGATAGAAATTAAAATCTATTTTAGACACCTCCCCAAGCTTTGCATGTTTGAGTTTGAAGACTTTATCCTTCCTCCAGAAATTTCATAGGAAGTTAAATTGCGCTTGGGTTTTTTTTAAGAGCATTTTCAGGTCTTACTGCTTAACATAACTTTTTTAGGAAATAATCCAAGGAAATTTAGCTCAAAATGAGTGCTTAAAAGTTTTATCACAATTAGTTTCATAATTAACTTTCACCAGGATGGCCAGAAAGGAAAAAGTTACCTGTCCAAAGTTTTATTGTAGAGAAGAATGTATGTTATTAGAATGTATTTTTCGTGGATTTAACCATATTTTACTCATATTTCTTTTTGTGCATTTCTTTTTCTCTTACCTAATTCTTCTGTTTCAGATTGGGGGGATATTGAGTTTCTAAATAGAACTTTTCTGTGTAAATGTGACCATGTTTCTGTTGATTATCAGGGTGTGAAAGATTGATAGTTCAAGTGGGAGATAGCTCTATCCCTGTATTGTCATCTCAATTCTATAATACTTACAGTTCAAAGAAATCAAGCAATTCATATGTAGATTGTATATATTTTAAAATGTGCTAATTAACTTGTTATGTTTTACCATTACAAGTGGATGACTATATGTTCACTGAATTAGTATTGCTTCTGGACAGCGTTGATCGGGTATTAATTAGCTATTGACAAATAGGGTTTAGTCAGTGTATTCACTGGGGTTAGTCCAGTTTGCCAGTTCTTGTTTGCGATTTTTTCTTCCATTTCAAGCATTACAAATGTCTGAATTTCTTTGCTACATTAGGTGGGATTTCTCTAAAGTTTTCTGATTCTCTGTGCTCTCTCTCTCTGTTTTTAAACATTTATCTCAGTCCACTCTTTTAGAGTTTGTTCTCACTGATTTGAGAAATAAAGCAAAAGAAATCTGGTTTCATAGTTGCAGATGTGTAGATCATTCCTTTTTTAGGAATGAGTCTTTTCAACAGTTTACCGAATACATAAATAAGTACAGAAACATTTCCAGGAACCTTAGCAGTCAAAGGACCAAAAGTTGGGGACAGAAACAATGTGGGAAAGGGGAAATTGTGTTCTTGGGAAACACCCAGATAAGAAGCTCAGTTTCCTCAGCTTTATGTAAAGATCTAATATTTTTCTAAGAAACCAGTGTCTTTACATCCTGTTTTGAGTCCATCCTATTGTAATTTTGTTCAATGTACATTAAACATCTTAAGCTTCCTCAGTAATTAAAAGCTTCTAAAAGGAAAACTTACAATGGAAGTGGTTACTGATGTATAAACAAATTTAACAGCATTCTGATTTGTAATGTATGTATAGGCTTGCTGTTATCCATGAAGAATTATTTCTCCCAGATTTTTTTGCTGATTTTCAAAATCAAAAAGAGCAGTACCTTCTACCATTCCACACAACAGTGCCATTCTGAATTTGACATATCAGACTCCTAGCACATTCTACAATTAAGATGTCATTAGAGCTGGAACACTCTGGTGTCCAAGCATCTGTCTCTAATTTTCTTCCACTGATTTATACTTCACTTGTATCTCTAGAGAGATCTTTGCAGATCCTGTACCTTGTTTTTCTGACAGCTCCACACTTGCACTACTCTTTTGTTAATGTTGGTTGTTTTTTTTTCTGTTTTTAAGAGGGGATTCTGTGTCTCTGCTTCATATTTAGAGAGTGCACAGTAACAGATTATGACTTACAGCTCTCCAGAACTAAAAACAACAATTAAATTAAGAAGACTGGTCTCTCTCCTCTGTTTGAAATAGCAGGAGATTTGAAAAGCATCAAGAGCAGTTAAATAGCCTATAGATAAATTTTTAAAGCTGTTGCTGCAGTGATGTAATACTGGTTTGCATTTGAAAATCTGTCTTCAGAGAATACAGATTGGAAACAGTTTAGTTCAGTAGTCTATTAAGAAGTTGTTGTCCATATAAGTAATTATGATTTCCTTTTTTATTGGAAGTATGTAGAAAATGTCTATTTTTCTTTATTCTTCCACCTTTTTATAGAAAATAAATAGAACTAAGTATCTAGTGTACAAATAGTATTGTAAAGCCTTCTGTTTGAAGAAATCTTTTTGCTATCTTTGATTTTTCAGACCAGCTTTACTCAATGCCAAACTGACATTTGCACTTCTATTTTGATCATACAAAGAAAAATTGTGTGACATTTTAAACGGTATTTTAAAAAAGCTTTGAAGTAGCAGGAAACATTAAAGTCCACTTTTTTGAACACATTTTGTAGGTTCAAGGCAAAGACCCTTCTGTTGATATTACTCAGGACCTTGTTGATGAATCTGAGGAAGAACGTTTTGATGATATGTCATCGCCAGGTCTAGAATTACCATCTTGTGAATTAAGTCGACTAGAAGAAATTGCAGAACTTGTGGCATCTTCACTGCCTTCACCATTACGTCGTGAAAAACTCGCACTGGCACTGGAAAACGAGGGCTATATTAAGAAGCTCTTAGAAATTTTTCATGTGTGCGAAGACTTGGAGAATATTGAAGGACTACACCACTTATATGAAATTATCAAGGGAATTTTTCTTTTGAACAGAACTGCACTTTTTGAAGTCATGTTTTCTGAGGAATGTATAATGGACGTGATTGGATGCCTAGAATATGATCCATCTTTAGCACAGTCGCGGAAACACAGGGAATTTCTGACTAAAACAGCAAAATTTAAAGAGGTGATTCCTATATCTGATCCAGAGCTGAAGCAAAAAATACACCAGACATACAGAGTACAGTATATTCAAGATATGGTCCTACCCACTCCCTCAGTTTTTGAGGAAAATATGCTATCAACACTTCATTCTTTCATCTTTTTTAATAAAGTGGAAATTGTTGGTATGTTACAGGTAAGTTTCAGAATTTCATCATCTCTGTTTGCATTTGGGCAGAGAAAGTTGGATAATTTTTCTTGGAAAGATTGATGTGCTTCAGTAGAACTTTCACTTCTGCAGTTCTGAAAGCCATTTTGAAGTATAACATAAAAAGTATGGATTTGAGTACTGAGCGATTAAATGTTCTTAAATTTCAGATTTTGGACTAGATCTGTAACTCATTTAAAAGGCACAAACATATGTAGAATGCTGAATCAGGTTGTTTGGAATGAATAGGGCTGTTTGCATTTTGAAGTGTTGTTTTTTTAGGGGGGAGGGTGGGTTTTTTCCATTGAATTTTGGGACTTTTAGGGGCTATCATTAAGGATCACTTTTGTCATGTTATTATGACCAAAAAAAAAATCAAAATCAAGTTGCTTCACCTAAATTTCACAAATATAATCTCATACCTGACATAATTGTTTATAATTTTGAGGTAAATAAAAACAGTTTCTTGGAAAGTACAGCTTCAGAACATAACTTTGCCCTAGGTGCTTAAATGTTTTCTTAGTTGGTCTTATAAGTCCCTAAATAATACTGCTTGAAATTACCAGATTTTCATCGTGTGTCCAACTGCAGACATAAAGAGATCATATGATGCTTTAGATATCTGACCTACATGTCATTAATTTTCTGAATGGTATAGAAATATGTGGCACATCTCCTACTAAATCTTTCAAGTAAGCAAAGTGTTACAGCATGGGATTTTGGTTTGTAGAAGTTAATTATTGTCTTAATTCTCCTAACATTTAATAAATTAATAGCTGCTATCCTTGTTGGGTGTGTCTGATCTGGAGAAATTGATAAAGTGCTAGATGCTACAAGTTACCTTAATCATAGTTATCTTCCATTTAATCTCAGAGGTGTACCAGGGAAAAATAGAGTCAAGGAGAGTGAAAATTCCTTCATACAGCAAATCCTTGTCAAAACTAGGCTTCCTGATCCACCACACTTAGCTGATCAGAATACTGGCATTATTTTATCCTTGAAGCTTTAACCTGTCATGTCTACACATGGAGTATTTGATAAGCAGCTAGGTGTGCAGGACATCATCTAGGTCTAGACGCTGAGTCGCGTGACTTGTGGATAGACCACTTACTGGAGTGGCTGATGGAGGCTTGGTGGAACAGTCTGGGACATCTTCAGTAGTACCAGAACCCAGCTTATACCCAACTGAACCAAACTCTTTATGTTTGTATGTGTATCCTTGCAAATGCAGCTTCATAAACAGTCAAAAAGCCATATCATTTTGGAACTCCCAGTTTAAGAAAACTTACAAACCTGACTGAGAGTGCTCAAAGAGATTTTAGTTAAGGGGTCTAATGTTGTGGATCCAGTATGATTAGTGTCTCTAAAGTATCTTGACCTCTTTGCAAGGGGTGCTGAAAGCAATATCCTGAGGATGGTACAGTTTGGTTTGAGAAGGAGAGGGGAAGAATTACTGAGGACTCTGCATGTCAGAGGCTGATTCTGAGGGGGATCTTGAACTTTGAAAATGAAACTGGGTAAGGAGAAAGGGGACCTGATACTGCAAAATCATTAAGCACGTGTCTGCCAGAAATCCAGAAGTGACTTGATTGAGGACTAGTGGCTGATTAGTTTCCCATTTTCTGTTTCTTACAGCCTGTGTTATGTTAATGGATGTAGGGTGAGTTTGGGTTTGAGTATAAAGGTTTAATATGGTTGTGAAACTTATTTGTTGCAGTTTATAGTTGAAATAGAGTCTCAGATCTGATTTCGGTTTGTTTTGTGACTGTGGTTCTGCACCTTATCTTCACTTCTGTTGCTGTTGTCTGTGGTTGAGGATAAAGCATGCTCCTTGTGTGCTGGAGCCAGAAAAATGAGCATTACATAACTATTTCAGTATTTCAAATTGCTCAAGTGCTTGGAGGACCCAAAAGTAGTAGCGCCTAATGAATAAAATATATCTTGGGCTATATTGCGTTTCCCAGTCTTTCACAGTATCATTCTATAGCATTGAGGAGGAGCTCGCAAAGTTTATAAATAAGAATGTTGGGACTTGAGAAGGTTTTTTGGTTTTGAGGTTATTAGAAGACTTTATCACAGATTATATGCCCATTGCATTTCTAAGATTAAAAGGTTGCCTTTGCTTGCTTGGTTTTTCAAGTTCTCACAGTGTATGTCTAAGGGTTTAAACCTATTTACCAGGCATTTATTTATTCATTTATTTGTAGGGCAGTATGTCATGTTGCACTTTGCTGTAATCTCTTGTCCCTAAAGTTTCGTTCTCCCCTTCACTTTCCCCACCCCCCTGATTCCCACAGTCCATGTATAAGATGTTTGATGCTGTTCCTTCTCATTTCAAGGTGACAAAATTATAAGAATGATTTATTGATTTCACTTCTATAATTCTTAAGGAATTTCTTCCATTGGTGTTCAGTTTAACATACATTTCTGTAGTTGATTGTGTCTCAGTACTTCTGAATGTGTGTGTATAGGTGCTGTTTCATGGAAGATTTAATGTTGTCTGTAATTGGGAGTTCCTGGCTTTCATTATTTTAGATTGTAATAGATCCTGGGGCTCACTCACTCTCTGTGTATTTTGAACATACTGTTTCTTTTCTAAGACATTATTAATTGAATAGTTTCTAGGGTACTTCATGGTAGTTTATTGGGAGTCATGGATACATCTCAAGTTCTGAATTGATGCATGATACAGGGTTCTTATGCTTCTTCTGTTAACTTTAGGTTGACTCTCCTGGACACTGATGGTGTGACAGAAGAACTTTATACATAATTTTGCTTCTCAGATGAAAAGTAAATTCCCTGAGCAGCTGTTATCCAACAGCATACTGTGATTATTGCATGTACAACCAAGCAGTTTCCTGTTCTGTTCGTTTCTCTCTCGTTGGCTGTGAAGGAGAGAAGAAAAGCTTACCTCCAGCTATTAGAAGAAGATGAGCTCTTAGGAGTGCTTTTCGTGTCAGGCACGTGGCAATACCCTCAAGTTAACTTGGCCATACCTTAGTTACAGAAAAGTGACTAGAAATCTGTGTAGACACTATCCTGGTTGTGCCTTGTGCTTTTTGATAGGCCAAGTGACTTTACTCAGAATTACCACTCTGTGTCTCATTTAAGGTATTTGGTGTCAAGGTAGGCCAGTTAAAGTCATTAAAGGTCACTGACATTTAAGCCCAGTGTTTAAATTCCTCAATTCTGCAAATAAGAGTATGCTGATTCTTAAGAATTCTGGCTTTATTAGGGGAGATTTTGAGTGTCTGTTTATAGAATTATTGTTTGCTTGTCATGGAAGATAGTTGCTTCCATGATTTTGCTTTCTTTGGTAGATAAATTCTGTGGTAAAACCAGAAATAGAGAATGGGATCGCCTTTGGCTCTGAGAGTTATGAATTATCATCCTCCTTTGTTAAGTTTAACTTTCCCATAGTCTTTATAAACTGATGGCCGTTAGTTATTTTGTGATTTATTTGTCTAAGATCTGTCATTTTAATTAGCTAATCAAGATCTCACTGAAGTAGATACAGCTGAATATGCTGGATAGTAAACCCATATTACCAGCATTTCCAGTCTACAGAATTAACTACTTTGGAAACCTACTCAACTACACATTTTATGATTCTCTGTAAGTAAGATATGAAAGAGGTATATAACATTTTTTTCCAATTACAGCCCCTCCTAATATGCTCTTACTGCTTGGGCTCCAGCCTGTTCTAGTCTTGAGATGTCATAGCCACCAAGAAACGTTGCTGAAACATGGAGTTCGCCAAGTTTTGAGAGTGGGGGTGGGACAGGTAAGTAGTGTTTCTTACTTTATATGACGCTCTTTTGCAATTTTAAAAATATATACTAATGTTCACACTGGAGGCCACCAGTTCTTTCCCTTTGTACTATTAATTAGTTCTTAAAAACAAAAAACTTGCAAAACTGCGCCATAGAGTGAGCAAACACTGTTTCCTCCCGTTCTCTCCCCCCTTTCTCATTGGCGTGTTCTTTTTGCCAGCAAGATCCGCTGCTGGTTTTCTCTTCCAGAATACAGAATATTATTAGGATTGCTTTCAAGTACGTGTGTTTAGACTTCAGAGTCTTTTATTTTCAGGAAAGTGGAAGAGGAGAATTGGATATATGCTAAAATAATTTGTGTGCCTAGTAGAGCAGTGATAATGTTGCATTGCTGTACTGATAAATCAACTTTTTAAAAGACAAATCATACTACCTGTAGTCCCTTACCCCCCTTTTCAGTAAGTAAACAGTTGTAGGCATGTAGGTTTGTCTGTATGTTTTACTGAATTTATACATAACAATAGGATGTTTTTAATATTTTTAAAAGTGGTTCTACAGATAGTTACTCTTATCAGAACCCTCTGATGTAAATGTAATTATCTGTAGTTTTAGAGTAGTGTCAGTGCATGTTGGTAGTTTTGCCCCAATGGAACATGGGATTGGAACATGTCATGCCAGTCCACAGTGGTTGGCTCAGTAATAACTAGAGATTTGCTTCAAGCAAAATTCACCTTGCAATAAAGTATAAAAAGATGCCACTTCCCCCACAAAAGGATAAATGACTTAGAAATTTGCAAGTGGAGCATGCTAGTGATTTCTGAGATTAGCTTTATCATTGTAGAAAGTTATTTCCAATGCATGCAGAAACTCCACATGCGATCTGGTGGATCCCACTGCCATTTCAGCATGATACCTCAAGTAGAAATAGCTCACTGATAGTGAATGGAGAAGGCGTGTGTGGAAAGGCAGTCTGAGATAAAGGAGATTGAAATGTTTTAAACTCTGAAATCTTCTGGTGTGGCAGCAGGAAGGAATGCGTGTTTGAAGCTGTAATTCTGTTTGCTGGTAACAAGAAATTTCCATTTTCTGGCATGAAATATTATTTCTGTATAAAATTAATATACTCTTCTTCCATCTTAGGTATCATTGAGTTTCTTGGGTTGTTTTGTTCTTTAGTGAGAAAGGGATGTTTTCATCATTTATCTGATACCACACACATGAAGTATTTGATCACTGAAAGTTAGTGAAACTTTAAGAGAGGTCTGCTTTTGAAAGATATTTCTTGTAAGTGCCTCTGTGAGGAGAAGGGCTTCTTTGACAGTTTAATCTCAAACGTGTCTTTTTAGTGCTCCTACTTTTTTTCTGGGGTTTTCTTGTTTTTTTAAAGTCATAAAGATTGAGTGAGTAGATGGCCTGGCTTAATTTTATCTTTATGAACTGTGAAAGGTATTAAATTCCAGGGCAATCTACTTAGATCATGGAAAAGCATAAATTCTTAGTTTTTGTTATGTTTATGTACTGCATAGTTAATAATTTCTGTGCTTAGAGAAAATCACTAGAGTCTAGAATTACCCCATAAAGTACAGTTAGCAGTTTTGGGTTTTTTTTAAGCAGTGGTTGTGATCATCACATCTTCTAAGATCAGTCCAAATGGGTTTTGATACTTGGTCTGCATGAAGAGGCCACATCTGCAAAGAGTTATGCATTTGCACTGCATTCACAGATGTATTTTGGGGGATTTTTGCAAAGTGGAAAAACAACAGGAAACACATCATCTTGTGTAATTCTGGCATTTGGTGTTGGTGCTTTGTGACTTATAAAATATGTGAGCTCTGCTCTCAGACTCTACATTTACATAGGTTCTGGTAGGAACGTATATTTAGATATGCTGCCCTCGTTAATTTTACAGCTTGAGGGGGAGAAATTTGTATTGAGAATGTTCGTTGCATTCACAATTTTTCTATAGATCTATAGGCTGGGATTTTTCCCATCAGTAACAACCCATCTACCTTTCATTAAGTGTCTGTAATTAGATGGTGCCTTAACATATTTCAGGGCTAAGACATAGCTGCGAAGTTAGTAGTAAGTTTTTATTCTCTATGGAATAGCTACCGTTCACTGCATATTATCTATGTAAGGGCAGGATGTTTTGAATCACTTGGATTCCATTTAATTCAGCTGTTTTTAAATAGATATGGTTGTTCTGAGGCCTGCACATTTCAGATAATCCTTTTAATTTAAAAATATGATGTATTTTATGGAGTTTTGGAGAGGAGATGGCGTGAGAAACGTTTTGATATTATTTTTAATACAGAATTGTAAAATGCTTCATTATAGTATATATGTGGAGGGGTAAAAAATGGTTACATACTGAACTGCCTGAAACATTGTCAGCGTTGAAGTCTTCATCAATTCCCAGTGTTAGGAAGTCCTCTTTACAAGTCCCAAATGTTTGCAAGCCCAGTAACAGGATCAGCAGGTTGGCCTCCTCCACAGTGGATGGATGTATCTTGAACTAGGAAAGGATGTGGTGAGATCTAGGATGTAGGAGAGCAGAGCTGGGGTCCTGCCTGTGCCTTCCTGCCCACAAGGGCCTGGCGTGCTTTGCCCTATAGTGCTGGAGGCGCAGCTTTGCCTGGCTTCTCTGGGGCTCTGCAGTGGGTTGTAAAGGAAACCCATGTATCACCAGCAGTGCAGTGGTTCCTCTTCTCCTCCCACATTGTGGGAGTAAATTGATACTGTTCTTGTTGGGGATAAGCATGCATCTTCTTAAATGTTTGATAAATTAGTTTTACAACTTTATTAAAATAGTAGAAAAAGTAAATTTCTTAGCCTTTTAAGGTGCATTGCTCATCATGGACAATAACTTGTGTGATCCTCAAAAGAACTGGATTTTATAGTTTGGTTTTGGTGTGTTTGGGTTGGTTTTTATTTCAGTAAACAAATATGTTAGTATCTCTCCTGTGGGTATGTCATGTTACCTGTAATGTCTAGTAACTTAAATATTAGAACAGAAAACTTAACCAAGCCGTATAACAGCTGGAGAGCAGGTAAACAACCATCATTGTAGTCTTTCATTGCAGCGTACCTTAGTTTCTTGGAATCAAAGATCTTACTACTTGTTTTGACTATTGAAATCTGAAAGTCAGACTTTACATTTCCAGTGCTTGATGTTCTGTCTATTTTTGTTTTGCTTTTGAAGCAGTCACAGAAATAGCACCTGAAATTGTGTCCAGAAATCATTCTTTCTTCGTTACCACTAGACTGTTGTGTCAGGTTGGAAGTGCAGCACAGCATCAAACAAGAGGAAACGTGTGGCATCTCCTAAATACAGGGCTTACCTTACAGCGTGATGAAATGCCTTACAGGGTAGTAGGGCACACCAACCTGTTTTGAGTTTGTCTGTGTTGTGCAGTGCCACATAGAGATCCTGGATTAAGTTGTCACAGCATTACAGCTTCATTAGCATGGTGTGCTATTGGAACTGAGGTACTCTTTTTCTGAGCAGGGCTGCAAGACAAGTCTGGATAAGGTTCCTAGCTAATTTTAACTATGAGAGAGTTTATGTGGATGTATTTGAAGTAGTTCAAACATAAACAAGGCAACTTGGGATGGTGGGGTGGGATGTTGCATGTCATGTTACTGATTTTGCGTTCTGGCAGCCTTTTGAAAAAAATTTATTTGTATCTGATGTACTGGTATCTTTTTCAAGCAAGTGCAGTCTTACTACTTTATAATATTGGGCAAGGATAGGGGAAGGTTTACTTCTATCTTAATAATCTTCTAGTTGTTAGGGCTGTAAAGAGAAACATAAGTATTGCTGCTTCTTTCAGTCTGAATACGTTTGTAACGTGTTAGCTGCTGTTGCTAGTTTTACGGAGATAGAGTAGCATGAAAAATAGTGTAATAGGTTTTGATTGCTCCCAGACAGAATGCCCAGAATGCTGTAAATGATAGGAGCAGTTATTTTGGTTTCTAGAATGCACCCTTTTCACAGCATTGGGGAGGAAGAATCTCACCTTGTTCATGCTGTTCCACAGTTCTCCCTTCATCCCGCCCTTTAGTTCTACTGCAGAGATCTAGTATTTCCAAGATACATGATGTGGGGTTTAAAAGCTTAGAAGTATCTGTAAACAGTTGAAGCAGAGGTATTGTAGTGTTGTTTAGGGGGACAGGCATGTGACAAGGGGGGGAGGAAGTTAGAGAAGAAACCACAGACAAAATTATGGGAATGGCAGTAGAAAATAGAAAAAGGACAGGCTAAAGGCAATACGAGATTCATCCTAACTGAGAACAAACTGTTGGGTGGGCTGCATATTGAACATGATGAGAACTCAAAAACAGGATTCATATTGATTTGTTTGAAAATTGAATTAGAAAGTTGATACTGGTATGATTAACTGCAGTGTACAAGTGTATGTTCTCTTAATTGCAGGAGGCGTGCTTTAGAAGAACTTGGTATTATACTTGGATGCCTTTTGATATTGTCAGATAAACAAATGGTATTGTTTTGTCTTCGTAGGAAGATGAAAAATTTCTGACAGACTTGTTTGCACAACTAACAGATGAAGCCACAGATGAGGAGAAAAGACAGGAATTGGTAAGAAATCTGTAAAATACACATGAAAGGTACAGTTACTAGATATTGACTATGTGCATCGTTTTTTAATTACTAACTAGTATCTTGCTCCTGTTTTTCAGGTAAATTTTCTGAAAGAGTTCTGTGCATTCTCTCAAACACTGCAACCTCAAAACAGAGATGCGTTTTTCAAAACCTTGTCAAATATGGGCATATTGCCAGCACTAGAAGTCATACTGGTAAGTCAGCCCAGTTTTGTTTGCGATAAGAATTTTGTTTATCTCCAGAGAGGTTTCTTTAAAAAGTAAGTATACAAATCTTCAGTCACATGTTTTTCTGAAGTGTTTGCCTCATTTGACTTGTCTTAGCTTGAGATTCAGAACATTTAAAATATTTTTGTAAAACTTCAAAAGCAGTTACAGTATGACATCGGTAAGTGCCCTAGCATCCTTGCATTTTTGTTTTCTCATTCACTTTCCTGTCGCTGCACCCTTCTTGGTGTGCAGTTAAATAAGAAAGCAGGGAAATAAAGCTAAGGGCAGGGAAACCGTATTTTGCCCAACAGCTATCATATGTGCCAAGAGGTTAGAGTCAATTCCACTTTAGAATACAGGTTTAGTAACAGGTATGACTTTTAAGTAGGAATTAAAAGCTGTATGCCTTCTTCTTTTTCATTCAATTTAAACATTTTCTTTGAAGGAAACATAAATAATTTTATTTGACTTTTCCAGGGTATGGATGATGCACAAGTACGAAGTGCAGCTACTGATATATTCTCATATTTGGTTGAATACAACCCATCCATGGTACGAGAGTTTGTCATGCAGGAAGCACAACAGAATGATGATGTAAGTAGCGGATCCCCAGAAATGTCTGCATCCTTTTTTGGAGTTGCTGGATTATATTTACAACTGTATTTGTGACACAAGCCCTAGTTCTGGGGCTGTAAGTATGGGCTTAGTATGGAATAGTCAGGATGGTTACAGGAGATGGAATTTAATTGAAATTTGTTTTAATTGTTCTGTTAGGTGAGATGCATGTTTGCTTGTTTACATATTCTTGTTCCATTGCATGTGAAAAAAAACATGTTACCATAAGCCACCACAAAGGTGGTTATGTTTGCCTAACATCAGCTGTCACACAAGCTAAACAAATGGTTTGGAATTATGGCCTCCTTAAAAGCAAAGTACAAATTTCAGTCTTGGTCTTAGCAGTTACATGTGTTATTAATTTATTTGTAAGAAAGTGGTGTTGACTTCACTATCATACATGTTGAAAGTGGAATTATGGTCCTTTTTGACAGTAGTTTTCATTTCCCAGAGATCCTCTGTAGCTGATCGGTACAGAAGGCTAGCACAGTAGTAAGAAATGTATTTCCAAGTGCTGTTCAGTGAAGAGGAAACATTGCACTGCCTTTTCATAGAGGAGAGAGTTAATATTTTTTCTCTTGTTTCTGCTAAAAGCATGCCAGAGAACAGGAGATGGCTGGTGCTGCTGCTTCTATACTGGAAGAAAGAGGCACGTGGGACAGGGAATATGCTGGTGATTCCAGCCACTTGTGTCTGGTGACTGCCCTGTTATGGGGGACAGTGGTAGCCAAGCAGTGTTAGTGTAGGGATTCCTAAATGTATTTACGATTTTCTACTTTTATGAGTTACTCTTTTTTTTTGTGCAAATAGTTGGGGTTATTTTAGGTGAAAATAGTCTCATCATGTTGGTATTACAAAATGTACTGTTGTATGTTTGTGGAAATAAAGCTAAAATGGCTGTACTCTGAAAATGCTTCCAGAAATCAGTTGAATTTTGAGACTGTTGGGTATATGTCTCTACCTGTCACCTGTTGGTGTTTCAGTTCAGACTATATTCTAAATTAGATTGTTAATTTCAAAACCATTTTTATTTGCTTCAAAAGATTCTTCACTGCTTGCCTTCCTACTGTTGAACCACTGACCAAAAGGTGTCACTGGCACATGAAGTTAATTTGTTTCTTTTAAGTTTGGTGGGTTTTTTGTCTGGTGGTAGTTTACATTTTACAAAATGTTGCTGAAACACCATTTTTAAACAGGCGCTAACCCTGTTAATTGAAGATTATTTCTGATTTGGGGCAGGGGAGAAGTAGAATTGATTTTTGCCTTTTTTTTCCCTTCTTCCATTAGGATATATTACTCATTAACCTCATTATAGAACACATGATTTGTGACACAGACCCAGAACTTGGGGGAGCAGTGCTGCTCATGGGTTTGCTTCGTACTTTAGTTGATCCAGAAAATATGCTTGCCACTGCCAATGTAAGTAAAAACCTTCAGATGAGAATAGAGTTGTTTTTTGTGAAGAATTTGGTGAGGTGTTGCATATATAATTTTTTTTTATATTATTTCTTTAGAAAACAGAAAAGACAGAGTTCCTGGGTTTCTTCTACAAACATTGTATGCACGTTCTGACGGCCCCTTTATTGGCCAATACTACAGAGGACAAGCCAAGTAAAGGTAATGCCACTCTGGATGTGCAGCTCAGCAAGGTCTTGAATACCAGTGTTTAAAACAGAGTAACTGTCAAAGAACATTTGCTGTCTTAAAGAGAAGTAGTTCAGAGTAAAATGTTGATTCATGATTTAGTCACTTGAATAATTTATGAGTATAAAATTAAGGAGAGAGATCTGATTTAAGAAGTGAGAAGCACTTGCTGCAGCTTTTGCTTCCGGGAAAGAAAGAATTGGGTAATTTTTAGCAACTTGTGGGACTGTTCAGTGATGTAGACTTGTTAAAGTGTAAATGTTTTTAAGTCCAGGGATTACTAGAGAAGATGCAAAATTGCCCCTGGGAATGTGTATCACAATACTGTGCTGAATCAGACTCAGTGAGCAAGGTTGAGTGATGACTAACTAGCAGCAGTACTGTTTATTAATAATATAACACATCCAAAACAGTTGTAAAATTAGGTCCATAAAAGATACATAAACATTCTGTAAACATATTTATTATATAGATTTCCGAGGTATTAATCTGTTTTGTACAACTGGCTTCTAGATAGACCAGAAGTGAGATTTTTACTACTTCAAATACTTGCGCTATAACGGTCAACAATCTGGCAATATTTTGAAAAAGGTAGCATTACCTTTTAAAAAATACTAAACCTAACATGTATTTAATTTATTATTTTTCTTTTAGGATTTGGTTGTTTTTTTGTATATGCTGATACAGTTATGTCTTAGAAGTATTAAAAGAGCCTGAGATATTTTTTGCATAGTACTTTTGTTAAAAAGCATAATAGATCACAGGTTTGCTACAAACTTAGTCAAGGTACAGTATATAAGGCAGTATTTTATGATACAGACATATGACATGTGGACATTGAACCAAATCTCATCATAGTGAGATCTGATTAAATAAGCCTGAGCACTTATGTTTGTGTTCTGTACTCTCTGAGCCTTCAAACGCTGATTTAAGACAGAGAAATTTAATTGTTTCTGTAGTTGAAGTGTTTCCTGCCTTGTCTGTATAAATAGAAAATATTCAGTCTATAACAGCCATGTTCGGTTTCTATTTTAAAGACTAAACATACCCTCCAACGTGTTCTCTAAACTATGTGTGGGAGTAAACAAGAACTTGGAACTGTTTACCAGACTGCAGTTGGATATTTTAAGTTAGCTTTTGAAGGCAATATCCTAGATATGTTTAATAATTTGGGGTTTGTTTTTATTACAGATGATTTTCAAACAGCCCAACTCTTGGCATTGATACTTGAATTGCTAACTTTCTGCGTAGAGCATCATACTTATCACATAAAGAATTACATCATTAACAAAGATATCCTGCGAAGGGTACTCGTTCTCATGGCCTCAAAGCATGCTTTCTTGGCATTGTGTAAGTTTGAAAGCTAAAGGATAAACTACTATTTTATGAATGTGAAGTGTTACATATCTTTTTTCTGTTGGAAGAAAACTATTCACACATCATGACAATCTGTGACCGAATACAGAAATTCCACTGTTATACTCTTTCTCATACCAGTTTAGAGCTAAGTCAGCTAGCATGAGTAAATAATTTTGCATTTATAATTTTTTTTTCTAAAAAGCTGAAGAATTTTTCTTAGTGGAGAGGTGAATTGAAAAGATGGGATCTCAATATTGAATATCCTAAGAGAACCATTCTAAGTCTTGCTTTTTTTTTTTTTTTTTTTGTTATAAATTATCAGAGGTATTTAATTAGAGATACAATTATCTCACTACACTTTTCACTGTGAGGGTGACAGAGCACTGGAATTGCCAGAGAGGTTGTGGAGTCTCCTTCTCTAGAGACGTTCAAGACCAATCTGGATGCGTTCCTGTATGGTTTAATCTAGGTGATCCTGCTCGAGCAAGGGGGGTGGATTAGATGATCTTTCAAGGACCCTTCCAGCCCCTAACACTCTGTGGTTCTGTGACACAGAAGCACAGTGTGCTGTTCACCAAGCTCTGGTAGTTTCTTGACCATGCCCACCACAGGAGTAATAAAGCAGTGTGACTTAATTCTGGAAGCAAGTAAAAGATTTTTTCCATGATTATGTTGTATGCATAGAGTAAAACAAATTCTAAAGTTGACTGAGCAGTGCCATACATTAAGAAGTCCCTTTGAAACTTGTAACTGAATCACCTGAATTTGGTTTTAGAATCCTTGGATAATTTTTTTTTTTTCATTTATACCTTGTTGCTAACCAAAATGTGAAAAATTATATTCTGCTTGTGTTTATTTGTGTATGCCTCAGAGTTTCAGAGAGAGCTTTAAACTGGCTGTAAATTAAGTCTTTCTATTACTAGGTGTATGGAGAAAATGTCATTTACTAATTTTAAAATAAGATAGTTTGTGTCTGAATAGAATAGGACTTAATTCAATGTAATTAAGTGTACATTTGTATAACAGGAATGATAACATTTCACAGTTCTGCTAAGAAAATATTTCACCTTTATCATAAGTGATTAAAAAAAACAAAATACAACTTCATGTTAGTAATAATGTAGTTAAACTTTGAACAGAGGTAGTTTTTATTGTACAGTTATGATGGAGGATTTCTTTATGATAAAATAGATACTTAATCCTCATCGGTATAGTCAGGACTGTTGAGAACCAGAGAAAAGCTGGATGTGTTACCTGGTTCTGATAACATACTGCTGCAAAAGAACTGCAGCTGCAAATTGCCCTAACTAATGCTGAGTAATTTCTGGATTTCTTTTTTCTTCTAAATTCCAAAATTGTTTTGACAACACTTGTGTTTCAGGTGCCCTTCGTTTCAAGAGGAAGATAATTGGGCTGAAGGATGAATTCTACAACCGTTACATAATGAAAAGCTTTTTGTTTGAACCTGTGGTCAAAGCATTTCTAAATAATGGTTCCCGCTATAATCTGATGAACTCTGCCATAATAGAGATGTTTGAATTTATCAGAGTGGTGAGTGCTGTTATTTGAAACTGCTGCTACAAAAATACAAAGTTTAGCTGTGTTTCGTGATGTCAGTTCAACAGAATATGGACACACAGAAAGGCAGTCTTTTTGATTGTATTAGTGGTGCACCACAAAGTTCTTTCCATGGGGAGTCTCTTAACATACACCAGTTTGGCCATCTGCATAGTAACATTTCCTCCCTCTTGTTTGCATCCAGATTCTGAGGAGATGCTGTACAGGCTGTAAGTGTGGTGAGTGGGAACAAGTTAGGGTGCAGTCATGGAGGAGTAAGTGGGTGAGGAAAAATGAGGCTTTGTCACGTCCTGAAATCTTCAGTGCTGACAGCCTCTTACCACTTTGAGTTGGGACTCATGGTAATTTAAGACTGACATGACCTCTTCATCATGGAGGAGTTGATTTAAAAAAAACTTTTGAAGCTATGAAAAAGAGTAAATCCGTAAAGGTGGCCTTGATTTCTGTGCTCTGGTCTTTCAGTACTCTTGTCAGATTGAGTGCTGATTTACAGTTCATACTGTGGGGAAATAAATCATCTTTTATTTTCTTAACACTCTTTCTCACAAAGATACCAGAGTTGTAGTTCCAGAATACATCTTGGCATCTGTCAGTAATTTTTGTCAGTTCTTTTTTTCACCCAAGTCTGATTTGAAAGAGCAAATTAAATATGTGCTTTTTTTTTTTGTCACTGATGTATGTCTTTCATAAAAGGTGACCTTTGAGCACATTACCAAAAAGGAAAATAGTTGGTATATTAAGATCTGTGTTGCCTTTGCTTAGTGTTTAGTTCAGTACATGGTAACTGAGGTGCTTCATATGCAGTGCAGTCAGAGGATGTGCAGTGTTAAGGACACTGAACAGTGCACAGGAGCCTTTTCCCTGCTGCAGTGTGCAGGCCTGTGCTAGTCCCAGCTCTCTGGCATGGCTTGGGGCAGCCACAGCGCTGAGCTGAAATGGTAGGACAGCTGGGAGGCTTTTATAAAGGGCTTTGACCAGCACTGTATGTTAACTTCTGATGAAAGTACCTTCCTTGTACCTTCCTAAACAAATGCATTGAATAATTATTCTTACCTAAGTAGTTTATTTGCAGTGAGGAAGGAAACATTATGAATGCTAAGTCTGTATCTCACAGATTATTTTTAATTGACTGATTACAAGTCTCAGTTAATCTGTCACTATAAAAATATTTGTAAGTTACTGTGGGAAAGACTTTTTAGAATTGGTTTTGGTATAATTTTGTATCAGGCGTTGGATCCTGTTCCTGTGCTTTGAAAGAGATATAGCTAGAAAAATGCTGCTTTAATGTCTGTTTCACTAATCAAATATTGGAATCTCTAGATTTTTTAATATATTTGCACATATAATATTCAGTTTTTGCATAAGATAATTAATATGATGCTTCCTATGGAATGTTTAAAAGTAATCTCTCATTTAAGTTACTTTTATAATGTATTAAATAATTTGAATGAAAATTTGTTTGTTCCTATAGGAAGATATAAAATCGTTGACGGCTCATGTAATTGAAAATTACTGGAAGGCACTAGAAGATGTAGATTATGTGCAGACATTCAAGGGACTGAAACTGCGATTTGAGCAACAAAGGGAAAGACAAGATAACCCAAAACTTGACAGGTAAAATGCTCTAAACTATCTTATTTAATATACATTCTCATATTTAGTATATTAGGGCTTTAATTCTACTTTGGGAATGTTGATTGGTTGTTCTGTGATAGTGGGAAATGAGAATAATTTGGACTCACACAGATGCACAGAATGTTAGGAGTTGTAAGGGACCTTGAAAGATCACCTAGTCCACCCCCCTGCCTGAGCAGGATCAACTAGATTAAACCACACAGGAACGTGTCCAGATTGGTCTTGAATGTGTCCAGAGAAGGAGACTCCATAATCTCTCTGGGCAGCCTGTTACAGTGCTCCATCACCCTCACAGTGAAAAGTTTTCCCTTACATTCAGTTGGAACTTCCTATGTTCCAGTTTGGACCCATTGCTCCTTGTCTTATCACTGTCCATCACTGAGAAGAGCCTGGATCCATCCTCCTGACACTCACCCTGAACATATTTATAAACATTAATGAGGTCACCCATCAGACTCCTGCTTGCATCTTAGGCATTGTGGAATTTACATGGTTATAAGTGTGATTTCCAGATGTCTTGCTTCAAAGTCCTGATCAATTGTCAGTTAACATTAGCTGCTGGACCCCCAGCAGTAATACTGTTTCCATCCTAAATTATGTATGCTTTTTGTAATGACGCTGGAAGCCTGTCAAGTATCCAAAGTTCATTTGCTTAAATACCAGATTCCCACTGTGTGATTTGAAAGATTGATTGTGAATTGTCATTCTCTAGATTTTTTGCTTCAGAAATTCACATGTCAGATTTCCTTCTGTTTTAGCTAGTTGTAGGAGTACATATTTAGATCAGCTCCATCAAATGTCTGAGAAACAGAATACACAAAGACATTTCAGAGGATGCCTTTTTTGTCACTGTCAGATTTGTTGGTGGAGTGAAAAACACGATGAAGTGAAAAACAATCCAATGTGAAGCTCAAATCTCAGTTACCGAAGGTTAAAAGTTTAGGGTGTTTAAAAATAGGAAGTTCAGGAGTTAATACTCCATTTTTTGCAAATGACATTACTTTTATGAGTAGTTTCATTAACAAAAAATGGACAACTTGTGTGAATAGATGAGTTACTCTTAAGAGCTCTTAGCAAGGCCTGTCACAGTCCATGCCATTTCTTAAGTGAACCCTCTTGTCAGGGTTAAGACCCAGCCAGCAGCTGAGCACCATGCTGTTCTCTCCTCTCCCCGCACAGTGGGAAGAGGAAAAAAAAAAAAAAAAAGGAAAAAAAGGGAAGACAAAGCCAAACCTCATGGTTTGGGCTAAGGACACCTTACTGGGACAGCAAAGCGAGTAACAGTAACAGACTTTCTAGCGAAATACACAAAACTGGTGATGCATTGTGCAGCTTCTCACTGAACTGCACAACTTGGACCGTACAGCTCAGAGCCATCCCAAAATCAGACTGTCTCCAGACTGCGTGCCCTGGAGCCATGCACTCCTTCCTGACCAGTCCACTTTATACTGAACATGACTTCATGCTGTGGAATAGCCCTGTGGCCAGTTAGGTCAGCTGTCCTGGCCGTGTCCCCTCCCGCCCTCCCCAACTTCTCACTGGCAGGGCAGCATGAGAAACTGAGAAGTCCTTAACTGCTTGGCAACACCTAAAAGCATCAGGGTGTTATCAGCACTGCTCTCATACTAACTCCCAAACACAGCATTACACCAGCTGCTAAAAAGAAAATGAACTCTACCCTAGCTGAACCCCAAAGTAATAAAATAGCAAAATAAAGAGTTTGTTTACACTTTTTACCAAGGAACAGTTCAGTGAGGAAGGAAGCCAAAACTTCTGTTGATATAGGTCACAGACATACCCAGAGAGTGTGTCACTTAAGTGGGAGTTTTTCACTGTTAACAGAACTTGCATTTAAATGCAGTGTAAAATGATGCAGTATGTATAAAGCCAGATGTTAGTGTTGGCAAGCAGATTATTCCGAATTAGATTTATTTTTAAAAGTAGATTTAGCATTCTTCTTTATTACTTTGTATTTTCCTAATTTTTCCCTTCTAGCATTTTACTGTAGTCAATAATGCAAGACCTTTTCTCTAAAAAGAATAAGCCTAGATTGTAGTATTAACACTGAGATTGCAGTGGCAGAAACTTTATGAAATCATTGTTTCGAACTTACATTGTGGCCTGTAAATTTTGAAGAAGTGCTACAGAAAATTTGGCAAGGTTGTCATGCTTTTGTTGGAAGTTGATAGAATCAACATCAGGCAACTAAGTGTGTTTTCAGCCTTTCTTCCACTTCTCCTCCCCTTGTTCTTCAAGTCACTGCCCCTCTGCTGTAATACTGCTTCTTTGAGGAAAAAAAAGGAGAGGAAGGTGGAGCTGAGTTAGACCAGCACTAATAATAGATAGATAGATAGATAGATAGATAGATAGATAGATAGATAGATAGGGAGGGAGAAGTAGTTCTTGGTATCCAAGGCTCTGAAGAATGAAAAATACTGATAGTGGCCAAAAATTTTAACAGGTGAATGTGGCAGAAAGAGATAGGTGTCTTTGTAATGTATCTGGTTTAAACTGGAGTCATATTTAAGTTTGATTTTGGGTTGAAGCTTTTATTTTTCTTTACCACAGTGGGCTCTAAATGCTGACGAGTTATAAAGTATTTTTGGAGGGGTGGGTGAGTCTATAGTTTGTAAACCCTTTAGTTTACCCTTTTAATTTACCAGTTCAAACTGTTAAACCAAGCCCAAATGCAGCGTTGCAGTGACATTTATTAACATTACCGTCGTGCTATTGTAACCTACAAAATTTTGGATATTCTGTGCTAATAGTAGAGTTTTACTTTATTTCTTTTTTTATAAAAATATTTTGATTATATTTGCATTGAAAATACAAATATTTGCATTATAGAATGATTTGCTGATATTTTTATTCTCTGTGATATTTGTACACTTATTAAGCTGTCACTGTAAATGTTCTATTATTCAAATGAGTTGGTTTTTGAATCATAAGTTTCAAAACTTACTGTTCTGCAGCATGCGCTCCATTTTGAGAAACCATAGGTACAGAAGGGATGCAAGAACCCTGGAGGATGAGGAGGAAATGTGGTTTAATACTGATGAAGATGATATGGAGGATGGAGAGGCAGTGGTGCCCCCTTCTGACAAAACTAAAAATGATGAAGATATTATGGACCCCATCAGTAAATTCATGGAAAGGAAAAAGTGTAAGTGATGAGAAGAATGCCATGTGGCTTATGCAGAAGCCATAAGCTGTATTCTTTAGTCCTTCTGCAACAAAGGATTTCCATGTATGTATTTTGAAGGTTTTAGTTTTTTGAATTTGAGATACCAGGTTAGCAGACCACCCCTTCAGAGCAAGTTACTTTGCCTTTAAAAGTGGAATGAGACTTGTTGGTTTCTTAAAGGGTTGAAATGACTGTCTTGGCTGATAGTCAAGTTTACGGGTGTGTTTTATTCAGGTTTGGAATTCAGTGTTTTTGATTTAAGTGCTCAGATGACAGTATTGCTAGAATAAAAGTGTTCATTCATGGCCAGGGCCAGCAGCTAGCAGGTGGTACTGTAGTATAGGTGAAAAACAGACTATGAGGATTCACGTTACCAAGCTGTACATAAGTTATTAAGCCTTCTCACACACAGGAGTGTGATTTGTCATTAAATGTTTTGCTCAATAGTACTGCTTTACTCTTTTACTTTACCTTTTTTTTTTCTCCTCCCCAGTGAAAGAGAGTGAAGAAAAGGAAGTTCTTCTGAAAACAAACCTTTCAGGTCGCCAGAGCCCAAGTTTCAAGCTTTCCTTTTCCAGTGGTACAAAATCTAACCTTACCAGCCAGTCATCTGCAAGTAATCTGCCAGGATCGCCAGGTTCTCCAGGGTCCCCAGGGTCCCCTGGGTCTCCAGGATCAGTTTCTAAAAGCACATCTCAGATGGCAGCTATTACAACTAAGGTAATTTTGAATGAGCATAGGTTGACTTCATTGTTACAGACTAGGAATTTGCTTTAGTGTCTCTCTATAGTTGGTATGAATTCTGTCTTGCTAAACAGTACTAGACTGTGTTTGTCTGGCCTTGAGTCTTTTTAAGACATGTATACAAAAGAAGAAATAAAAGCTTTTTAATGCCTTTACTCTTAAAGTAAACATACTTTACTTTATATGATCTGTACTGTGAAATACAGACAACACTTTGGTGAGATTGCATGTGGATTACCTGCTGTGGAAAACACCTGAATGAGAAGAGTTTGGGTGGTGGAAGAACTCACTGACACTTCCTTGAAAGCCTTCTGTAGAGGAAGGGGAAGCAACTTTTTTTATGAAAAACACCATGGTAGTTAGTCAAGTGGTTTTTAAAAGGATAGAATTGGCTTGGAGTTTAGTTCAGTCTGTTCTGTATTTCTGCCGGAGGCTTGTTCTCTCCCAGAGGTGTAATTCCTCCAGTCTGAAATGGAGCCTTTCTCTCTGGAGCATATTGCAGAGAGTATTGGCTCCAAAATTTCAAGTTATGGTGCCAAAAGAAAGACATTCAGGTTACACTGAATATGAAGTGCACTGAAACACCATTCCTGGAGTTAGGTGTAAGCTGCCTTCTCTCAGTAAAGCAGATGTGGTTTATAAATGGGCCATGGTCGCAAACTGGGCAGTATTGAACCTGGGTTTTTCCTGAATTCTCTGCACCTGCTACTTATGTATGGCATGCTTAGTGCTAGGTTGTGTAGGACTGTACAGAATAGGTGTAATTGCTTATTGGGATGCATTTTGCTGTACAGTTAGTTGCCATGTTCTGGTTTGAATGTCAATCATTAGTCAAGTGAGCTGTTTAGACGTTGTAACCTGTACGCCTCATTCAATTATATTATTTAAAAATTATTCAAGTTACTACAGAAAACTAGGTTTTGTGCAGATAGGCTGTGTTCCAAAACTAAAGATGCTTAAAATTCAAATTTAAGGATATTCTGTATTTGTTTTTGAAGTACTTGCAGATTGCTCACTGCCACACTCAGCTGTGCAAGATAATCTGCATCTGTACAGATGGAGCCACAGTGACATTTAGCAAAACTAAGGAGATTTTAGGGTTTTCTTGAAATTCAGCTGTGGAAGTATTTTCTGTCCAGTTGGATAGGAGTAAAGTTCCATTTTAGAATTAAAGATTTTTCAGACAATGTCTTTTTCATTCATACCTGAAGGATTTCATGTTCTGCTTTGTTTCAGAACTTCGTGAATCAGTGTGCTTGTGGCAATAGTCAGTGCAAACAGCATTTTCCAATACAAGTGTGAAGTATCAGTGTGCAAACATTTTCGTAATTACAGTAATTTTGTCTGTCTTTGTAGGGAGGCCTTGTTGGGCTTGTAGATTATCCCGATGATGATGAAGAGGATGATGAAGATGAGGATAAAGAGGAAACTTTACCTGTGTCAAAGAAAGCAAAGCTTGAGTCATCATAATGGCAACTGTTGAAGAACATTTCCAGTTGGGGAAAGGATATATTTTCCAAAAAGAAAACAAACCTACAGTAAAGCAGCAATCTTTTGTGAATTACTGTGTGTGACACAGATCAACTTATACAAACAGATTTCTGCCAACCAAGTGCCAATTCAAAGAAGCAGAAGAAGAGGAAATACTTTGTTTAGGAGAAAGACTTATGCCTTTGAGCTCTCCAGCTTGGACCACACGTTGCCCTTTTCTCAGGGAAGGAAATGGAAAAAAAAAAAAAAACCCACCACAAAACAAAAACAAACAAGCCAACAGGGCAGGAGTTTTGTTAGAGGAACTCTGGATTGGCTGGTCAGTTGCTACAATCAGAACATGCTTTCTTGGACCATGTACGAGACTTCTGAAGAAAAGACGGTTTTTGCCATAATTCTTCACTAGTTAAGAATGCCAGCAGTTTCTTTGTATAAAAGAGACCTGCCTTTGAAATCATACATTCTGAACATTTTAGTCAAGCTACAACAGGTTTTAAAAACCTCTGTGGGGGAGGGCCGAATATAAAGTTTCCTCTTTTTTTTTTTCTTTTTTTTTTAAATCTGTTCCCTTTGCCCTTTAAACTGCAGATTTCCTTTTTTTTTTCTTTTTTTTTTTTTTTGGAGGTGGGGGATTTGTTTGTCCCTTCTTGATTAAAGATTGAGTGGAATTCTAGATGTGGTCACTTTTGTGTCATAATTCCCCCTCCCCCCCGAGTGTATGCTTAGTTGTTGAGTATATATTTGGGACCATTAAAATTTTTGATGTAATATAATCTCACTGTTGTGCTGTTACCTGTTTCACCCTGTGTAATTTTGTTCTGCAACACAGTTCTTAATATGTTCAGTATTTTATGGAAGATGGTATAGTTTTTATTGGAAAAAAAATCTTTCCACAATGTGCATAAAAGCAATACTATTTTGTGACTAAATATTTTATATTAAATTTTACATCAGCAACTGTCGAGAAAAAATTCAGGGAAATAGGATGGAATAAATGAATTGAAATCTATAAATATGAAATTAGTATTCCAAAGAGACTTTAAATTTCGTATCTCAGAAGAGTGATGGTAGACTAACTCATCAAAATGCAAGATGGATGATTTAGGAATACAGAGATACTGACTCATCTGATTTACAGAAATAAAAAAAAATAATTAAAGCTGAAGGAAAATGGCATTAATGGTATTTTTTTACAACCTCTGATTCCCTTTGGAATACCAGTTTTAGTGAATCAAAGATGGTTGTAGAATAAACGCTTTACAAGGATACCATCTTTTGAAATTTAATGCTCAGCTGAAAAACAGCAATTAAATGTTGGGTCTAATTCAATGGCTACATTCTTTCCCCTTTTTCCAAAAAATGAAATAATACCAGATACTAATTTGAAATTAGATGTTATATCCTGCTTCCTCACTGCTTTTACAGAAGGTGGCTTTGATTGCAGAGCAGCGCTTCCTGTGCAGGGGAGTTTATTCCATTCCTTTGCAAACAAGAGACTCTTTATTACATGTATTTCCAAGAGCTGAGTTCCTTTTGGACATTGAGGAGACTGAGGGGTGACATTGTTAATGTCTATAAATATACTAAGGGTGAGTGTC
This sequence comes from Heliornis fulica, assembly GCA_013399135.1. Taxonomy (NCBI): domain Eukaryota; kingdom Metazoa; phylum Chordata; class Aves; order Gruiformes; family Heliornithidae; genus Heliornis; species Heliornis fulica. Next base: position 187,355 of record VXBZ01005295.1, on the reverse strand, counting down.
AGGAGGATGGATCCAGGCTCTTCTCAGTGATGGCTGGTGATAGGACAAGGGGCAGTGGATCCAAGCTGGAACGTAGGAAGTTCCATGTGAATATAAGGAAAAACTTTTTCATTGTGAGGGTGACAGATCACTGGAACAGGCTGCCCAGAGAGGTTGTGGAGTCTCCTTCTCTGGAGACATTCAAGACCAATCTGGGCACGTTCCTGTGTGATCTAATCTAGGTGATCCTGCTCAGGCAGAGGGGTTGGACTAGGTGGTCTTTCAAGATCCCTTCCAACTCCTGACATTCTGTGATTCTGTGATTGAAAGCACCAATGTTACAACAATCATGATGATGCAAATGGAATTAAGAGAAATGAAAATCCATGCCTGGATCATATGTGATCACATCCAATTGTAGATTAGCACTTTGTTTCTGAAAATCATATGTTGTGTGGCAGGTTCAGTGCTGACTATGAGAGTCAAAGCTTTTGTGCTCGGACTTTATTAATAAATGTTAGCAATCTCAAATTTAATTAAGTGTGAGCATGGGGCGAAAATAATTGGATATCTTTCCTCAAAAAGTTCCTATGAAATCACTTTACAGAGTTGAGTTTTCACAGTGTGTTTGAAATGTCTGTGACAGGGCAGTTCTTGGCAGTAAATTTTACAGAGAGGGCAAGAGTTGAGCATTTGGTCATTACAAGATTAGATACCGTATGCTGATGTGGTAGGAGAGGCCCTGTGCTGTCTCAGCCTGTCTGAAACCTGATTTTTGCAACTTTGGTGTCAGAGCAGACATCGTGACAAGGAAATCTGTAATTTTGCAGGTTTTCTTAATTAGCTTGAATTTAAATCCTTCCCAATCTGTCAAACTTTCCTTCAGCATAAAGCGCTCCGAATTTATCTATGTAGTTGCCTTCCTGTCGTCCAGGCTGTGCTTCAGGAAGCTGTTCAGATTTGGTCAAAAGAATGTTTTTTGTTAATGTTTTTTTTTGTTCCTTCAGCTGTTGAGTGGTTTGATCCTGTGATGTTTGATGCTGCAATCTTCTAAACACAGATATTTCCAGAATACTTGCAGGAATCTTGGACTTCAGACTTTCAGCACTTGAAGCATTGCATTTATCAGAAGAAACCCCAAGTCACTGGATTCAAAGTAACAGTGAAGTAGGGATATTTTTGAATTGTGAAGCTCTAAGGGACTGGTAAAGTATTGAGCTGCACATCTGTAATGCTGTCTAACTCTCAGCTAGATGGTTAGTTGTCTTCCCAGTTATCTAATGCTTGTGGCCTGATGGGACCTGTCTAAACTTAGATGATTTATACATGGAAGTTGGAAGTAGTTGGGGGAAGTAGGTGAGTTGGGGACAGTGGTGGGTGTGCTCTGGTCCACTGACTTTCACTGTTGTATTCACGAAAACTTTAAAATATATTTTATGAAAAAACAAGATACAGTGGGGCTGTGAGAAGTGAAGTGTATATATATATATATATATATATATGTATATATATTTAAAAGTGGGTATGACTTAAGACGTGGAAAACATGTTATGAAACAGTGTTCCATACTAAGTCTTTCTCTGGGATGATGAGGTTCTTCATTTATCTGCATCCCCAGAGAGCTACATCTATATTGTATTAATGGCTTCGTCACCTTAATTGCATTTTAACTGTATCCTTCAGTATAGCTTACAGGGCAAACCTGCAGCTATTGTGCGGGCAAGATGCAACATGCTTGAATCAGTAGTACAGGCCCTGTATTCCCTCAGTGGTTGAAAGCCTCTGGATGCTGGTTGCCCTGATGTACCCTTCCCAGCCTCAAGCCTAGGTTCACCAGGGATACCCAGCAAAAGGATTCAGAGTACCTGGTTTGGTGTAACTGTTTTCGTAGGGGCTGGCTATCTGGTGAGCTTGTATCTTCATTAATACTGCTCTAGTTGCCATCACATCCATTGCAGCATGTCAATCTTGAGGCTTTGGGTTTTTTTTAAGATAAATTAAACTATTCAAAGCCAAAATGAAAACCTGCGGTCTGCTGGGAAAAAGGCAATCTTAAAAAGGGAGGGAGGTATAGTCCTCTCCCCGACGATTTCATACATGAACAATGCAACACCACAAAAGCCAGAGGATAGTCACTGTTTTAAAGGCTGGCAGAAGTCTGCTAGTAAATGGTGGAAACAGCTCTTGGTTTTCAGAGCTGTGCTGGTAGCCCCACTGTGCGCTGTTGCATCTCCCAGAGGGGCGTCTGTCACGGAACTTCTCTGCTATGGCTGCACGTGAACAACTGTGGTTTAGGCTGAGACCTGCGAATTACGGGGTATGGCGTGGAATTACTCCTACAAAATGTGCGTCTGTAATAGAGACTGGGGATGATTTGGGCTGAATCATGTTGATTTTAATTGCATGCAGAAAGGTACTGTACGTGGGCTGCCCACCTGTAAGGGTTCACAAGTACTACATAGTCATATGTTTGTTAGCATTGCTTCTGGAAGTATAGGCACACCAGAGCCCTTGCAGTTATGCTCATGAGTTTTCCAACAAGGCTAGATTTTCTCTTGTGTTTCAGATGTACATCTTAGTGGCTGAAGTCTTTGGAAGTGGGATTTTAAAGTGTGCTAACGTCATCCCGCTGATGAGTGGCTGCTGGACCGCTGCGGTGCTCGGGTGGGAGGCTGGCACTGTTAGGCTGGAGAGTGTGGTACATACAGTCTTTCATCCTCCTGGCCAGGTCAGAGACAGTACAACTAAACCTTCACTGTCAGTGCATGGGTCTTGAGTGACCAAGGTCTTTGAGGACCTTCCCCAAAGGAAGCTATAGTCAGGGTGTGCAACTGGTTAATCTCAGCACTATTTGATCAATGCTGTGATAGGTACCTGGAAGCAGCTCCTGGCTAACCCAATACACACCAGCCTGTGCTAACAGCCTTTGAGAGACATAAAAAAAAACCTACACTTCTACTCTGCTGCTGCTTTTACACATCTGAAACTTGGTGTTCCCATACCCTGGGAATACCCTTGTTTCCTCTCTGTGGCTCCCCGTGCCTCCACGATTCCCCAAAACAGAAGTGACTTCCCTGCTGCCACCAGTCGGGATTTTGTAGATTAGCCAGGAGAGCTGGAAGCTGCAATTCTCATTGGAGAGGTAAATGCTGATTAAAACCAACAACAGAGCACACAGCTTTTAGCGTGTTTGAGTTTAGCCCCAAAACAGATAAATTTTCTACCTCTTCAAGGTTTAGATTATCTGCCATAAGAAACAAGGAGGGTGTATATGTTTTGTTTTTCTTCATGGGCAGGAGAACTCTATACCAGAGCTCGTAATAGAGTAATACAAGGGTTTGTCTGTCTTCAGGAGTTTTGTTCGGGGTTTTTTTGTGTGTGTGCTCTTTATAAATCACCTTTCACATTTTCTTAGTATTTACATACCTAAATGTATCTTTATCAGAATATACAGGCACTATTTCATCTTCAGAGCATATGCTCTTTCAGAACAGACTATAGAGGAGGCAGTGTTTTGTTAGACCAGTTGTGGGATTTATTTTTTTCCTATAGTTGCCACAAGACTGAGGGGTTTCTCAGAAATGTCATTCATCTTGCAGCTTACTTGCACAGTGAAGCAATATGACTCAAACTCTGGAGTGCTGTTAGTTACATCATTTTAAAGAAAAAAAACACGTGCCTGAATACACAAATGCTCTTAAAGGGATCCTTTATTTCAGGAATGAAGGCTATCTACATAGACTCCTCCAACTGTAGTGACAAATTGCCATAGATTGTGGAAAATGAACTCCTTTTTCTATATGGGAAGGACCAGCATGCTAATGGTGATTAATTAACACTAGCCAAAGAAAGCCAGGTGGTTGCCAGAGTGCCCTTGGGAAGCTTCTTGTAGAGCTCTGGAAACAGACAGCTACAGACAGCTGTGGTGGACATTAAAATCCAGACCACCAAGACACCCAAGATGGGAGATGCCCCATTCAGCATATTATAACTGAGGGCAGAAAACTGCTGACAAGAACAGCAAAGCATTCAAAGCACAAGACCTGAATTTGTAGTTCACTGACATCCTTGGGGAGCCCTTAGTTACCTGCTCCAAATGTAACAGCAAGCTTCAGCTTGCTTCTCTGGAACCATACCTGGCAATTAGAGAAACTGAGCACTACCTGTAGCAAAACCATTCACATCACCCCTTCTTCTATTTCTGTTCATTACCCAGACATCTGAAAGATAGCCCACGGTATCACGACATAGCCCATCTTGTAATAACTGGTTGGTTGATGCCCACTGAGCATCAGGGCTTCCTCTGCTGCAGTAACAATACACTTTGGCTGGGTTAGAGTGCTGCTCTTATCAAAATGTGTCTGGCCGCTTGCTGTATCCTACCAGCCTTTGTAAAAGACTAGCAACATATGGCTAGATGGCCAACATAGATCAGATATGACAGCGTGTACAGCGTGGTGAATACCATCACCACTACATGTGTCTGATCTCTCTGTGCTTTTTAGACACCTCAGCTACTACTACATCAAATACTGAAAGAACTGAGTTACGTTGATTGATAATCTGCCCACAGGTCTTACTTCAGAGTATGCAGACAGGCAAGAGGTGTGTATTGCCAAGGAAGACAATGGCTTTTGAACCCTAGTGTCACCAAAGTAGAATCCTTGTATGCTCCACAGTGAGCTTAGAGTCACTGCAGCATCTGTGAAACACTGGTGTTATAATGCAAATAACAATTCTCTCAAGCATTTGTAACTGAAAAATGACCTCACTCCTAAGAGTGAGCCAAGCCCATGTGATTTAAAGTCAGTTTCTGTTCGAATTGACCTTCTCTAGATAAGATTAAATTTTTACATTGACTACAATCTGTCACTTTCTGTGTTGCAGCACTTTTAAGTCATTGTACATGATACATAAACAACTTATAACCAATTTTTACCATATTCTTGCAAAGCAGCTCTCTCTAACCCCTTCTTTGGATTATCACTGGACAGCCTTAGTTCTGTGCCTTCAGTCACAACCCCTCAAAACTGTCATCTTTAATTTCATTAGTTCCTTAAATTCTTAAAATTCTTGCTGTATCTGTCTGACTCTTGGACACACACAAGTGTATTTGAGGTGCAGTTTGAGCAGGTATGGTGGACATGAGTTTCTCCATTCCTGAGGTTGTTCACTGTTCCCAGAAATGGCTCTCCTCTTGGTAGGTATCTGAGGTGGTGGTCCCAGCCTTGCCGCAGCTTTGTTAACTTCTCCTCCTTGGAGTGTTTTCCTTGCACATAAATTTTCACTTTCCTTCAATTCTAGTCAGCCTAAGTATTTTCCAAAGCAGTTTATGAAATCTTTGGTTGTGCTTGCCTGCTATTTTTACCTAGCCCCTGATGTCATCTCTCTAGATACTGATACACTCTTGTATAACTATAATGACAAAACGGCAGTCTCTTCAAAGAACAATTTCCTAAAGTGTTGATTTTCAAAATTCTGTTTTTATGCAGTCATTTTCTAGTGATTCTTGATAGGAACTGATCATCAGTATTAATTCTTTAATCAAAATATATTTCATTTGACACATTTTAGTTCTTTATATACTTCACTTTTACCTTTCAGAGTGGCCAGTGTGGTCCTGTTGGTTCTACTCCTCTCAAGATTTCCAGTGAACGTTGCTGGTGTACTTCTTATATCTCTTACTAAAGAGAAAGAAACATATGAAGATAAATGGCAATCATCTGCCTCAGGTATGTTCTATGCTTTGATGAGAACCCAAACTTTAGGATAATGTCCCAAGTCTTTTGCACAATTATTTTGGTCCTTGCCTCTTCACTAATCACCTTCCCTACAGACCAGGCCCTATCGTGCCTTTAAAACCTACCCTCTCTGCTGCTGCTTCAAATTACAACTTTCCAGATTTGCTGGATGTGGAGTTCCCACACGCACTGCTTTAGATCACCGTGACCAACCTTTGTTCCTAGCACCTCTTTGGCTTATGGGTCTAACTCAAAAGATTTTGTTCTTTTTTCTTGCAGGGTCATGAGCATTCTTCCACTGCTGTGACTCTTGTTGCTTCTCTGAAGGGTTCAAGTCAAGGAAGTTATGCCATAGTTCCTGTGTTTGCCTGGGATGGGAGTACTCCTCTCTGCTTTCATGTTCAATCAAAGAGCCACAAACCACTGTTGCCCTTTCATCTTGTCCCCTTATCTTTTTGCTCATTACTAATTTTATTGGTTGCCTTGTGTATTTGACGCCGTATTTATTTTCTATGGATGGAGACGTCTGAGATACTCTCCTCAGGCAGACTCTCATGTATTACATTAATCTCATCGGGTGGCTGAAATTTCAGCACCGAATGAACCTATTGCTCTGTAGCAAAGGTTAATACTAGCTTTTCTGGGAGTTTTTCTCTGAATGTTTTTTTTTTTTCAGATACCAGGCACAAAGGCACTGTAAATCACTGGCATCTCCCCTGCATCCAGACTGATCTAAGGTACTTGTGGGATTTTGCTTGTATTTAGGTACTGCATATCCTTTTCTTTCTTTTTATTTTGGGCACCCATTGTTTCTAGCTCCAGAGTCCACTTAAAGTAAACTCGCTTCATAGCTGAGAAGTTGTTTAATGAACAGGAGAGCCATATTTACAAGCAAGGTGCTTAATGCCGGTCCCAATTTCAGATACGGTTTGCCAGTGGAAGAGAAAAGGCCCTTTCCTGTTTAACTCTTGTATTGTAACCTCGGGAATTCTGTTATTCCCATCCCTCGGCAACTTACACTTAATACAGCAGATGAATGGTGGAGCTTTGTTGATGGTTGTAATCGTTGCTAGGGGACAGTCTGAGGGAGGCGAATCACGCCATTTACAGTCAGCCTAAAGGAACATTTGGAAATACCCGAGCTTAGAAATTTCCTTCTGTGGTCTGTGTTGCCGAGTGCTTTGTGTCTCTAAAGAATGCTTTACAAATGATAACGGGGGCAGGGGGCGTAAACATCCAGGTGTCTTCAGTTACTCCTACCTTTGTGTTTTAAATCGTACTGGTGCTTTGTGATTCTTGGATGATTAGACCGTATGCAAATGCTGTGAAAAGAAAGTTGTTGCAAATAACGTTAAAATTAAATACGACTAATTTTCATAATTTCCTGAAGGGCATGAGGCTGAGACAAGGGGAGGTTTAGGTTGGATGTTAGGAAGAGGTTCTTTACTCGAGAGGGTGGTTGGGCACAGGGGCAGGCTCCCCAGGGAAGTGGTCCGGTCCCCCCGTCACGCATGCAGAGGGTGCTTGCCGGTACTGTGCACACAACATCAGCGGTACCTTTCTCAAAACAAGGAAAAAGGATGTTTTCGGCACCGGAGGCGGGTACGCAGCCGCTCCCTGCACTACCGGCAGCCACCGGCAGAGGCCGCCCGGTTCCCGCCCGCCGCGGCCAGAGCAGCGCCGGCCACGGTCCCGTCCTGCTACGGCTAGAGGCCAAGCATACAGTCTCACACGCAGTACACTCGAGTACCCACCGGCACGGCCGTTAGACTTCCCGGGTAAGCAGCTTGGGTGGGCAGCAGTGCTCCGTGCTGCGCCCCATTCCCCACCCCCCCTCCGGCATCTCCTGGCAGCGCCGGCGTCGGGCCACGCCACTGTTGCCTTGTTGCCTACTTCAGCAGTTCGTAGAGGCTTCTCCTACAAACAAGCTATGTCCAAGTTGTGAAGAGTAGGAAAGTATTCTTGCATTCGTATCCTGTCATCTCTTAAGGGGATTATACCGTTTTCAAATATGAAGGTCTTTTTGGTTTGACTTTTCTGATTAACACACCCATCTTCTGCTGCAAGAAGTGCAGTAACAGATATAAACCTTTAAAGGTTTATTTAATGAAATCTGTTCACAAAACAAGAGGTCACAAGAAGTAGAGAAAACCATCACTCTGAGGTGTTGAGAAATTACTTTTTTTTCTTTGTCCCTCCACACCTGAACAGGAGCTGCAATGCTCAAAAGCACAACTACAACAGATGATTTCCTCGCACCCCCCTCCTTCTTTCCCGGTTCGGAAACACTCAGACTATGTGACTCAATAAAGGGCTAATTTACCTTCCCGATACATCCTCTCAAGACTTGGAGAGGAACAGTTGTATTGGCTTGTAAGCAAGTGGCAGCTGACCCCATCCAGATCCAGCTAGCAGCCAGGACTCATACTTCGTTGGACTACACATTTGAGGATCTAAAATAAATTGCAGGCCTCCCTCAGCCCAAGCACAAACACACGGACAGCCACCTCCCTTCCCAAACGGATGTAGGGGAGATGGTGTGGGTAGGAGTAAAAGGCATTTCAGATACGGTTTGCCTGACTTTGCGAGACCCAAAATACATTTTGCAAGTTCAGTATGTTGCCAGTATTTGTTTGATCAAAGACGAAGAAGCGGCTGATGCAAAGACTGCAAAATACCAGAGAAAAGGCCACGTCTATGAAAGACATGTCAGACGTGAATCCCAGCAAACCCAAACCTTTCTATGTAACACCGTGCACACAATGGTGCTGCTCCGTGACTAGACTGCATTTCCTCAAGATCTGAGACTGGGACAAATAAAGCCTCAATCATCCAGATTACCTGGGACTGTGTTTGTTTTGGTTTTCTTCACTAAAGTTGGACTAGAATTCTGCCTCCCGCAAAAACCAACTCCAGTCCTTGGTGCGAGGCTGCTCGGGCCCAGCTGTCTGCGCCCCGGCCGTGTCGCTCCCCTTGGGCCTGCGGCTACCCCAACCCACTGCAACCGGCGTCCCGCTGCGAAGAGTCGGCCCCACAGAGCTCAGCCCGCCAGCCCACGACGACACCCGCCAGGCTGTCGGTTCGTTTCAGGGGCAACAGGTCGCGCCGCTCGTTTCCCTCCCGGTTGTTCTGGGGTCCGTGTGCGGCAGGGAGGGGGCACGTCCCTGGAGAGCTTCTTCTGGCCTGCTGAAACATTTCGTAGGCAGTTCCATGCCTTCGGGGGCGGAAGCTTTAAGCCTGCAGAGCGGGGCGCAGCGCTGGGCTGGTCCGAGCAGCTGGCGCAGGTGCTACCGCCCGCGGCACGGTGCCCAAGCCGCCAGCGAGCCCCTGCGTTGCGTCGGTTCGAACGGGGGGAGCGAGGCGCAGCCACGGGGGCTGTCCTCACCTACCTCCCGTCCGCGGGCCCCGCCACGCCGGAGCCGGCCGCAAAGGAGCGCTCAGATACCGCCGGCGCCCCTCTCTCAGACCCCTGTCGGGGGATCCCGCTGTGGGGGTTGGCGGCTCCCGGGAGGAGCGGCGGGACGGGCGGGCGAAGCCAAGCCGGGCAAAGTGCTCCGGGGCAACCTCCGCGGCTCGTGCAAGCTTCGCACCGTGTCCCGCCCACGTCCTCCCCGGCGGCCGCTCAGGGTCGCTGGCCATTGGCCGGCGCTGACTCTCCGCGCTTCTCATTCGCGGCGGGCCGTGCCCGTCAGAGCGCTGCATCTGCCCGCGTCTAATTGCTGGGGCAAGGGCGCGCCCTGGCGCAGGTAGCGTCGCGGTGGCGGCCGGAGCGGTGCTATTTGGAGCCGCCTCTTGACTGCGCCCGGCCTCGAGGGAGTTCGGCGCGGGTGGCTGTTCCTCCCGGCCCCTTCTCCCGGCGCTCCTCGCCACTGCTCGGGTAGCCTCCCGGCGAGATCGGGGAGGGAGGACTGGCCTGTTGCTGCCGGGAGGAGGGACCGCAGCGGTGGCGAGCGGCCCCGCGTCTCCCCCCCGGCGCGGGGGCGGGGAGCGATGAGCCGCGCATTGTTTCCCCTGTAGGCAGCGCCCGGCGGGCAGCGGGGCGGCGGGCCATGGGCTCCGCGCCTTTGTCTCCCGTGTGAGCTGGCCCCGCTCCCATAGCCTCCCGCCGCCGCTAGCCGGGCTCCGGCGACATGGACGTGACGGTCTCCGAGCTCCTGGAGCTCTTCCTCCAGAGTCCCTTGGTGACCTGGGTGAGCAGCGGGGGGGAGCGGGCAGGCTGGGCGCCCCGGCCCTTCCGCCGTCCCCTTAACGCCGCTGTCCTTCCTCCCGGCAGGTGAAAACCTTCGGGGCCCTGGGGAGCGGGGATGGGGACAACCTCGGCGTCTACATGGACCTGGTGGATGGCGTCGCCCTGAACAAAATCATGCTGCAAATGGGAGGGGGCTCGGGGGGGGGGCGGGAGCGGGTTTGGGCTCCTGACCCGCGGGCGGCACCGGGGCTGCCGAGGGAGAGGTCGGCTCTTGGGCTGCCCCGTGTTCGGGAGTCGGGCAGCGCCGCACGGCTTTGGGCGGGCAGAGTTAGGCGAAAGCGTTTTTCTCCTTCAGGTTGCTCTTGAGATTAACAAAAGTGCAGAGAAACACCCACAACGGGGTAATCCGGGTCTACGAAATCCTCTCTTAACGTTTTTCTAGGGTTTTCTGGGCGGTACGTGGGTTTTGCTTTCTCCCCCCACCCGGCCGGTTACTTGTTCTTAGCTGTTGGGGTGTGCGCTCGGGGGGCACGCGGGAGTGCGAATAAGGAAATGAAAGTACTTCATCATGCGAGGCGTTCCCGGGAGGGCTTCGTCTCAAGTGTCTCTGGTCTCGTGTGCACTTAGATATCAAGTACATAAACCAGGAAACCCCCAGCCTTAGTGACATCTCGGTGCTGTAAGGATAGGTCTTGAGGAAACCCCATATAAGATGGGCCAGAAGAACAAACGCTGATGTTACTGTACCACTGGAACGAACTGTGCATAGAACGTGTACGTCTTCTAACCGCCGCCTCGCCTGTTGCTGCTCTGCATCACGCAGCTTCTGACTGTTCTCTCGCATATTTGTATTCGCTTAGAAATATTCTGAAGTGTGCTTGATAGAGTTCGAAGGGAGAAGCGTTTGACTTTCAGGTAGGCGTTTAAAAAATCAAGCCCCATCTACTCAAGTCAGCAGGTTTTGTTATCTTTTGGTGCCTGGCTGCTCCATCTGAAAAAGCAATCAAATTTTCTTCCCGTTTGATGTTACTAATGGTGGAAACTGAACCAAAACTTGCGTACTGAAGCTTGAATCACGATTCAGATTGGTTGGCCCATGTGTGGATAGCAAATCGGTGATGTAAAATGTAACCTGATGTAAACCTGATGTAAAGAAATGACGTAATTTAGAGCATTTCCCAAAGAGTAATTACACTAAAAAAGAGAGAATTTGTAGTAAATTAGAGCTTTGAGTATGAGTGTTCTGCTCTAGACTTGTAGTCTTCCAAGATGTAGGAAACTGGATTTTGATTTATGACCATTTCTTGACACGGAGGTGACTGACCAGCCAAACTATCAAGGAACAGCAGCAGTTGTCTGCTGCATGTTTTAAGTAAGCTATCACTGTTATTTAATGCATGAAATAATTTTAGTATTTCAAAACAAGAAAAATTAACTGAATACATAGTTGCTCTTGCGTTTTTCAAAAGCCACATAGCTTCTGCCTATTTAATGATGGTGGCATTGTTTTGAGTGATATATTTAAAAGGTGCTTTATCAGGTGGCATATGCAAACTTTAATAATTTGTAGTTGGCCACTGAAGTATTTCCATGGAGATGTAAAATTTTTAAAGCCTGCTGAGCCATTTAGAAGTGTTCAGGGGACAAGGGGTGAATTATAAGATCTCCTTGAAATAAAGAAGAGAAACATATAGGCTGAGTGTGGTGACACTGACATTTTGTTGGGTATCACTGGTTTGTGAGAGTTGCCCTGGCATGTTTACATTCCCTAAGCAGTCAGGAAAATAGGCTTGGTTTTTTTTTGAAAAAAAACATCTCTGCCAGCAGTGTCACAGAAAGCATAAGCAGGAGAAGCACAAGCAGTGTGGAGTAGGAAACTGTGACAGTATATGCAGTCAGGCCTTTTTTGCCCCTTTTTAGGCAGCTTTGGCAGTGCTTCTAACGGTGTTTAAGGAGATTGAAACCAAGGCCTTTCTATTGAGAGCCCAAGACTATTTTAACTTGGGAAGGATCATGGTTGCATTTATGTATCCCAGCCCAGCAAGCCACTCCAGGGATGTGCTGATTATGAACTACACTTTTTTCCCTGACTTAACCTTTAGAAATTGCAATGCAATTACTCCTTGCCTGTAAATCTGGAAAGCCTTGCAAGGCGTGTTTCTGTGCCACAGCTTTCAGAATAGAAAGATAAATGTGTGTTTTAAATGCTTGCTCATCAGTTGTGTTTTTTTTTTTCTGAGTCCTGTTCCCTGAAGATGACTTTCAGGGCTTGGCTTGAGATTTCTTTCTTCTGAAATTGTATTAATGAGGGCCTTTGATAAACTTGCTATAATTTGAAGCACCATGCTGTGATAGTGTTGATTGCCTGAAAACTCACGTGTGTGTGCATGCACACACAGGCAGGGAGTAGGGGGTGTCAGAGTCAAAGAGCTCGGTTCCTGATGTGGGTAGCTGCCTCCTCACTTGCGTTACTTTGGTTTTAGTTTTTTAGGTTAAATATCCTGCTTGCCTGCTTCTATGAACACAAATAACATAGGCACGTGAGCTTGCATGTAAACACCAGGTGTGGTGCAGTACTTTGCTGAAAATCCACAGGTTTCTTTCAGTGAATTCAAAAGCCAAATTCTTTGGACTTCAATTACTGAAAATAAAACACTTTTGTCCTGCAGTTAAGCAGGTTTTAAGTTTAATCAATTGCCAAAAAAATCGGGCAGATCTGTGGAAAAAATCCCGATACACCTGTTACATGGAGAGATTGCTGAGTGAAAGTAAGGCCCTAGCTGTTTGTAGGTTGCATGCGTTCAGTCAGCCTCTAATTTTTCCCAAATGCTGCCTGGCATCTTAAAGTGGATAGAGGAGATCCCAGCTGCTTAATGTTGTGATGTGATTGTTTTTTAGATGCTAGGTGCATATCAGCAAGGCAGCTATGTCACCAGAGATGTGACATCTATTGCTTTTCCAGCCTGACCAGGTGCCTGCTGGCTGCACAGTGGCAGGAAGTGAAAACAGAGCTGTGCCTTCACTCAATCATCCTTGGAAATAACCTGTCTTCAGGAGTGCTAGCCCTCAGTCAAATATAGTTTGCTCTGGCACACCAAATACAGCCACAGTGCAAGGGGAAGGGAATCTGCCTGGGGCTTGGGCAGATTCTGGCCACAACGTGTCTGGTAGATAACCAGCTGTCCGGCTTTGCTTAACAAAGCAAGATCCTTTCAAAGAGTGATGGGGGTTGCTTAGTTCTCCATAGTGGTTTGTAGCTGCTTAATGGGCTCTTAATAGGAAGAGACCAACAGCAGCTTTTGGTTTCCCCACTTATATTTTAAAGCAAGCCAAATGTTTTTTCAAGTCACTTTTATGTAAATGAGTGATTTGACTTGCTATGTGCCGTCCAAGTGTGTACCCCAACCTGATGATGCATGAAGGACATGCTGACTTTTGCAAGCTTGCAGTGCTGGCTGAATACTCTGCGTACAAAAATGTTTGTTAATCTTCAAAGCGGAGCTGCTGTGTCCTGACCTTCTGTGTTTGCTGGTGGATTTATGTGTATCAGGTTAATGAGCTGCACTGTGGAGAAATTTTACAGAACTTTTTTCAGATGTCTGTGTGTCACTTCCTGGTATGCAACTAGCTCGCGGTGACATGGCGACTGCCTGTAGGGTTACAGTTGCATCTATGGCATAATGCTTAGAGGCACAAGCAAATACTTGCTCTGTTTAGCTTACTTAGCTTACTTTTCCCAAACAAAACTTTCTAAGTTTTGTTTGGGAAATGGTGTGTGGGCTCACACATGCAGGCACACAAGCACATAAATGTTCTTGTATTGACTGATTCTAGTTTGTCGTATTGCTAGTAGACTCTGCATTTTTGTTTAAACACTTAACAAACAGGAACGTGTATTGGGGATGTAGCTGGTAAAACCACATAATTAAAATGCACAATGATAACTTTTTGCATTTTAATTGCAGATGTCATGGTTTGTGGTACTGCCAGTCTGTTGTCTTTGATTTAGACCATGTGATAGGAACAGCCACGTGCTGAGTGCCTGCTTCATGTGGTCTGTAGCAAATGGCACAAATACAGGAAGGTTAGATATGCATCCATTTCATTTAAAAACTCATTTAGAAGACCATTTTTCTACCAATCTCCAGGCAATTTAGAAATCCTGGTAGTCTTAGTGGAGTCATCCCACTTGATAGAGGGGAAGTTGGATCACAAGAGAATGAGACTGGCTAAGAGGCAGTTTATTTTCGGTTAGATGTCTGTAAAGTGCTTTGGGAGTCATGGGCACAGCCGGTTCCTTCTAGCATCTCATAACCTTTAGGCCTGGCTTGTGGGCTTCCCTTGTATTCATCAAAATTACTTGTCAGAAATTGTTCAAATGGGATTGTCATTTTGGATTTTAAAAGTGGAATTATTTTCTGTTACTTGTATTAATTAGAGGGTTAAGGGGATGCATTTTCAAGTACTTGTGCTGCTGGCTACATGCCTGCTGAACTTGTAACTTGGCCTCTGTCTCCTGGTCATTCCTTTCCTCTGTGCTCCTGCAAAACATGTGAGGGTGTACAGACTAGAGGACTGTTAAAATGTTTGGGTATATTGTCAGGTTTGAGACTTCAATTTGGCTTTAGTGTTTTGGGGTTTTTTTTGTTTTTTTTTTACTGATTTGCGGAGTATCTCCCTTAGTCATACTGCCTAGGTCTTACGTAGATAACTTTTTTGATCTGGAGGAGTAAGTGGTTTTTAAAAGAGGAGAATTATTGTTTTCATTATATTTTTATCTAAGGGAAACACTGAACATCTAAGGACTGGAAAAACATCTTACTGAGGCTGTGTTCAGGAACGTTTTTCAGCTACATTGAGTCAGAAACCTGTTTAGTTTACCTTGTAAACGCTGCAAAAAGTCTCTTTAATTTTCAGTATGATCCATGAAAGAATTTATTTCTGTAAAATTCTTCATAAACAAGTTTTACCAACCAAACAGGTGCAGCATCACGCAGAATACAGTACTGACAGCCTTGACTTCTTCGGGGTGAAAACATCTGTAAACACAGAATTTGCCTCTTAGGGTGTAATTCTACTCTGGTGCTCTTTTTTTCCTCGAGGACCCTGCTTCCCCTTCCTGCTTTTCCCTGCTGTAGATCAGGCTGTTGAGGCTGTATGTTTGAGTCCCTCAGTCTCTTCAGGTTTTTAGCCTTTTCCTTTCACCTCTCAAGAGAGGTAAGTGTGTGTGTGTGGCTGTGGGTGTTCTGGCAGCCCACTTCCCACTGAGCGCAGGTAACCTCAGGCCTGCTCAGTCCTGGGTGTTGTTGCCCCATTTCCTTGCCACTGAGATGCTCTCTGCCCCCTCCTGTGTTCTCTGAGATGTCTCAGGAGCCTAGTGAATGGCCTAGAGGAGGTGGTGGCGGTGGCAGCAGCAAGAGAGATCCAGCTGAGTTCACGTAACGTGACATGGTTATTCCAGACACATGGTCTGGCACAGAAAATGTTTGGAAAATGCAACAAATACATTGTTTATTCAAAATCGTACACCTTGAATGCTCAGGTTTTACGAGTGTTCATCATCTCTGTGCTTATTAAGTCAAGGGACCTTTTGAAAGCTCAACTGGATAAAACTTTACCTGGTAAATGGAAAATAATAAATATTTTTTGGGGGAACCACCCATTGCCTCCAAAGGCAATTTTCTGCAGCTCCTTCAAGTTCTTGGCTGTGGAGCTAGGACGGCTGTAGTCATTGCCTGAGCTTATCTGGTCCAGGATTAAGGAAAAAACTATGTGCACAGATAAATAAGAAATGGCTTATTGTTTGTTGAGGAGAAATTGTTTTGTTTTCCCTGTGGAGACAATAAACCTTGTAGTAGTTGGAAGCGTAGGCTGTGCTGGCCTCTTATATCTTGTGCAAAGGGTCCTTCCTCTCAAGTGAGCTGAGGTGCTAGATGGAAGTTGGTTACACAACATATTCAGATATCCAAACTGTCTCTCTTTTTTTTTCTTCTTTTTCTTTTTTTTTGCTACATTCTGCTCTCAGAAAAGCTTTTAATTTCCTTTTCTGTGAGGAGGAGGTGGGGGCAGGACTGCTAGAGCAATACTGTGTGCTGCAGCTTGGCTCCAGTTTAAGAGGACCCTGAGGTCAGTGGCATTAAGGGCTCTTGGGGCAATCAATTACCCTTAATGAAGATGATAGGATAAAAGCTCCAGAATGGCTTCTGAGGGCCCATCTTACCAGTGCTTATGTTCTTGTAACAGACTAGTAACTCCACTGTGCTAAAGATGAACAGGTCTTGTCTTGGAACGGGATGTTTTGCATCATGTGTGCTTTTGAAAACCTCATCCAAGTCCTGCAATCACTCTGCCTACAGTTGTTGAAGAAACTGACTCTTCTTTACTGCGGCCAGTTGGTGTGTTTTGTGGGTTTTTGCCCTGCTTTGTGCAGTTTTAGAAAGCATAGGGGAGCAGTGCTCCACAATCAAGTCAAAACTTTATCCCTGGCTGTAGACGTGGGTCACTGCCAGACTGCATGAGTGTTCTCATGGAAATGAGAACTGTAGGGCAACCCTTTACTGTATGTTTCTTCCTGGTTTGTTGTTGTGATCTTGCCTAAAAAGGCTAAGCATCCAGCATGTGCTCAGAGAGTACTGAAGGTACAATTCCAACTTGCCGTGTTGCTGAAGATGTATACTGTCAAACTGTGTATGGCTTTTGCATTCCTGGGTCTCAGCAGCAGTAAAATGGAATACTTACCTACAGACTTGACTTTAAAAGTTCTTACAGTTGCCTCTCTTGTTTGTTTTTGGGTTTGGGGGGGTTGTTGTTTTTATTTTTCCATAATTTATTACTGTACCCATCAGTATACAAAGGCCTTTGCTGCTGTAAAGGCTGTGTAGGATCTTCCTTGTTTACACCGGTGCCATTTTTGGCCATTTTTACTTCAGTTGACTGGTATGTAAATACTGTGTCTGAAGCTATCTGCTGCCAAGGTAGGCTTTTCCATCTATAGAATATCTACATATTCTGTCATATTTATACACACATAGCAGGGCATTCACTAGAGATGTGCTTTGCGATAGTTGTGCATTAGAAAAAAAAACCCCACAAAACAAACAAAAGTGCTTTGAAATACTAAATGTAAACTTTGGCAGATATATTTTAAAAAATAAATATTGGATCAGTTCCTTTTTTATTTCCTTGTCAGTGCCTGAGTTTAATTTTTGGCCCTGGAAGAGCTGTGAATGGCTTAATTAACAGCCAGAGCAGAGCTCTGGGAGGCAGGTGTTTGGATTGTGTAGGAGTTTGCTGATAAAGGGTCTGTATTAGAAGGGAAATGCAAAGCTTTGATCTATGCTATTGGCAGATAAAGATTTTCGAGTTCCTTTTTTAGCATGTGTACACAGAATTTGAAAGTGCATATTCATATTAAATTATTTATAGCTTTCTTTTTCTGTGTTTCATTTTAGAAATAAATTGCTTCAGATAAATTTTGATCTCCTTTCTTTAAAATCAAACAAAACCTGTAGGTGGCTTTCCATAAAATCTTTCCACCAACATTTTTTCCTTGTCCTGTTTGTATCTTTACCTGTGTCTATATATTGTTCATGTTTTGAAGTCCAATTGAATTAGACCCTAGTAGAGCTAGGGTTTTTTGTGATGCAGTGGGTATACAGGAGACATCTAGTGAGATGATAACTGTATAATAAAAGTGCAGTGCTCCTTTTTTTGCTTCACTGTATACAGTTTGCACAGTGATCATTGACCAAGTCTTATCACCCTTTTCTTGTCATAAAACTCCAAAGCCAAGGCATGGTAGTCTTTCCTAAGCTTCCCTTTATTTGAGTAAGATAAACCCCTTATTTTCAGACCACTTTGATCTAGTGTGCATAAACCTAAGTACCCTGTTTGCTTCAGGGAAATATAAATGCCCTGGATTGCTGTGTGGGTTAACTTAAAGTAGGATACTCTGTGGTGTGCAGGAAGAGTTTGCACCAGATTATACACAGATGAAAAGGTAGTGGGCTTATTCTGTCATTAGTATATATGTATCCAGTGTAATTACGTCAGCACATTAAATGGCTACTCTTTAAAGGGTTTTCCTATTGATGCATTATTGAGATGCTGTTTTAGCACTGAGTAAACTAGTAATACTTCATTTTATTTTTCTTTTCTTAATAGAGATCCTCGACCAACAAACCAACGCATCAACAAGCACGTAAATAATGACTTCTTTCTTCGGGTTCAAAATCTGACCATCTTAGTCAGAAACATTAAGACTTACTATCAGGTGAGATTCCTGTTCTCTACTCGTTGGTATGTGGTGATTGCTGTAACACTTCATCTAGCGCAGGGAGCTGATGGCACAGAAATGAACTAGCTACAGCAAATGAAGAGGAAACTGTGTGTGTGTAAAAAGTACTTCCAGACATGCATTCCTTATGAAATGACAATACAGCTACCTTCGCTGACCCTCAGAGCCAGAGGCTGCTTCCCTCTCTCATCTTTTAAAGACGAAATTGTGTTCTGAGGCTGTGAGGGCACATGTAGTAAAAAGGCTTTTTTTGTGGCAGGGTAGTAGGTTGTGTATGTGAAGGGGTTTGCTGAAATTGGAATAATGGTTTTGGTTATAAAACTTGTTTAAAACAAATAACCTTCTCTTAGAAGGGCTTCCAGCAAATAAAATATTATGAAGAAATATCTTTAATGCTAGAATATAAACATCAAATCTATATACTGTTAATTAGGAAAAATAAATCGGTGCTAATCTTGAAGGTATGCTTATATGCTGCATACCTGTTCTTAGGTGTTAAGCAACTGTTTGTTCTGAACCTCTCTGAGACAAGTGTAGGAGTCACTGCAAGTTTTTGCAAATTGTACACTTCCTAGGTGACATCCTTGAACTAACTATCAACGTTCCCCCGCTGTAACAGCGCTCCCCTAAAATCGGAGTGATGGCAGCTGAGCACCTTTGCAGACTGAAGTACAGGTTGCACGCTGCCGGAAAGCCACAGGAGTGAATTCGGTTACTGTAAATAGAATTTCTGTTGTGCGTGTTTAGACTCCTCAGGGTAACTGTTCTGCTGTTTCCTTTTACATGTCTTTTGCCAAATTTGAGTGCTGTGTCGTATAAACTAGGCTGAAACCATTGAGGACTGTTGAAATGCACTTCTGCGTATGTCTCATAGTGGGCAGATAACTAAACTGTAGGAGGTGTCCAGGATGAGTGCGCTGGCCTAATTTTGTCTTTTCTGTACATATAGAAGAGACTGTGTATTGGAAAACTCCTCAAAATACAGAGGAGATGTAATGCTTAGTTACAATACTGCCTTTTGATGCTATTCTCTTCCATAGCTTGCCTGCTGCTATTCCATGTTACTGCTGCAAGTCTGCTTCTCGTCTTGATTAGGGGAGCCTAAAAGAGAGGGGGACTTGTAGAAAAAGTCAGTGTGAATGACTCATCTATGCAAGTTCCCAGCAGCCTGCTAGAAGACTGAAGTGTGTGCCTCGGGCTTGTGATGCTAGAAGGAGGGTATCATGTATTTCTGAAGTCAGCTGACCTGTGTTTTGATTGTTGGGGACTGGAGATGCTCACACAATATGATGTCATTCCTGAGACTTACGACTTCTAGGGGGAAATTCCATTTGGTCATATCTAGTGGCTGAAGGGTGGGTGGTTTTGTGTTTGTTTTTTTGTTGTTGTTGTTTCACTGTTACCCACCGAACAGTGAAAATATATATGGGTCCTGCAGGGGTAAGGGATCATGTTTAAGGAACAGGGACAGAGCTAGACTTTCTCCCTCTTGCCTCCACAAGGTTTACGGTCTTGAGTACAGTCCTTAGGGTGTTGAAACTCTTAACACTTTTAATTTATGTATGTTCTTTATCTTGGAACTAAAATGAGATCTCAAATTTAAGAGTAGGTGAAGAGAGATCAAATTCAGGAAAAAGGTGATTCAAAATCATATGATATGTTGCTTGGTGTCTTGTTGACCTAGCCGTTGAGCTGTGTAATCGTAATCCAATAAAGCTAGCAACAACTAAAATAGATTAGGTAGTAGTTTTCAATGAGGAAACAGTAATTGAGGCTTGCAGTAGCAGGTATAACAGTAATTTCCTGTTGTAGCCCAGAAAATAAGTACTGTGAATCTTCTTCTCTGAAGACTGTATAAACTATATGCAAAGAAAGTAGTCATGAAGTTGATAACTCTTTGATTTGTACCTGAAGATGTAATTACAACAAAGTTTAAAAATAAATCCCTTGGGGTTGGGTGGTTTTTTGAGGGGGTTTTTTGGGGTTTGTTTTTTTTTTTTGGTTCATGATGATAACATTATGTAATAACTTGCCCATGTCACAATCAAATCTTCAGGACAAATCCAAGGTTTCAGTGCTGATCTGAGGTTCCCTTTCATGTCGAGCCACAGTCTCTCCATAGTCTGTATGTGTTGTAACAAAGCCCTAGGTGTGTTTGATGCAGAGTATAATATCTGTACTAATGTTTGTCAGATATTTGAAGGTTTTCTTGTGTTTTAGGGTATCTGAACACATCTAAATGTATCTAGTAGCAATTACTAGATTTGTTAGGTAGGTCTTTTTTTCAACATGCAACCCAAAGGATGTTTTGGAATATATTAAATATTGTTAGGTCTCTCCTGAATGTTAAAGCTGGTTTTAAATAAGTTAAAATTGTGGCCATTGTTTGATGAAGCAGTAGTATTAATACTTTATCCTCAGTTAAAATGAAGGTGATGTCTTGCTCACTGAAAACAGAGTCAAATTCTGAAATGTTCCTGACTAACAATGGGAATAAAAATTTACTGCTTCTTCTAAACACACAGTTTTGTCATGGACAGGTCCTTTCACTTAATGGACCCCAGTCAAGTTTGCAGCTCAGTTACTGAATTTGGTAGACCAGGTCTCCTAGAACGAACCAAATGCCACCTCATGCTTTATTGAAGGACATTGGTAGGTGTGAAAGAATGCTTGCCTCTCTGCACTGGACAGGAACAATTGAGAACATGACATAAATTTGTAATACTGTAAACTGTATCTGGGGAAGGTGACATAAATGGCTACTAAAATTAACTCTTGTCAGAAGCTAGTTGACATTTCAGATCATCTAATTGCCTGGTATATCTCTAATAACAGATTTCTTATTTATTAGTGTTTTGCTTTGTTCAAGCAAAAGTCACTTTAATAGATACTACTACAGGAAACAAGGACAGGCCTAACTCAGAAGCATGAAGCCAGGTATTCTGCAGTGTTGTGAACTTGTTGATTTATTAAGCTGAGGGTCTGTCTGGGAATGACTAAGAACAAAGTTATTGGTGGAATTTGGCTTGCTTCGAGCCATAAAATTCAGTTGTTGCCTGTACTTCAGCAGGCCTGAATTAGGAGGGGTAAATACAATGAAGAATTATTTTTTCAGTTCAAATAACTTCTCATTTTTAGAAGTTGGCAGACTGAGCTTGTTCATTAACAGGTTTCTGAAGGGTGACTTCTCTCATCTTTCAGCTGCATAAAACTGGATTGCTGAAATCTAGGAATAACAGTGTCAGGACTTAAAATGAGGGAAAATATTGGTTGCTGCAAGCTTTGGTGTGTGTGTGTGTTGTGTTTGTGGGTTGTTCGTTTGTTTTTATTATTTGTAATTAGGTATGTACTATTTGTTAACCAGTGGTAGTAGGGCACTTCTCTGCTTTTCCCAGTCTCTCTGCAGTTGCATCGCTGCAGGTCTGTTACTGGCTTGAGACCACTTTTTTTAAAACCAGGCAAGTTACTTTGCTCTGGAATTCCATGGGTGTTCCAGAGAATCTGTCACTAATTGCATTTAATAACTGTTATGGCACTGTTTCACTAGGGCAATGGCTGGTCATAAAACTTCTGGAATAGGTGACATATCTTGGGAGAAGAGCTGAGCACAGCAGAATGTATTCATGGTGTAAGCTTTATATGCCTCTTCTTGGGCTGATTGCATTTAAAGACTTGTCCATGTTTTTAAACTGGAATTTAAAATGGTTTGGTAGGGAATAACTGAGCACAGAGAGTGGCAGGTAACTGCAGTGAGGGTGTTGATTAAAGGGGTCAGTAGAGAACTGAGTGAGTTGGAGAAGGGATGCTTATCCACTTCTCACCGGTGCCGATGTTGTGTACCCTGGTCCAAGGGTAAAGTCTCTACCACATACTACAGCTGAACAGTGTATATGAACAGATTGATCTCTGCTGTTGTCTTGTGCTTTGTGCTGATAACTTGGTTGGGAATGTTGGTCCTTAAGCTGATGCTGGACAGTTCAGCGCAGTAGAAACAAAAGTCTCTTGCTATTCCTGAGCTCTGCCTTGACTTTGTAATGCTTCAGTTGTTAGCTTCTGGAACGGTTAGCTGCTGGTCCAATTAAAGTGGCTTTAAAATAGGTGTGAGTACTGCAGCACTGCGTGATGCTTGGCTTCACTGACATAAGCACTCTTACCCTTGTTGACAGTGAGTTGTTAATTCCCCGGGGCCTTCTGCTGCTTTGCCAAAAGGTGGCTAATTCTGGACGTGGCAACTCTCTTCATAGTGGTGCGGCACTCTTCCCGATTCTGGCAGAGTTTGGCAATGTTGGGTTAACAGAAAAGGAACAAAAAAGCCCTTAAGCTGCAATGTGTTCAAGAGCCATTAGTGTTCCTGGTTCTTTCACTTATGATGGAAGAAGTAAGTTGGAAAATCTGAGGGGTGTTGGCCTATCCCTTTGCTGTGCTTCAGTGTCCAAGAGCAGCCGCTCTGATGTCTGCAACACTTGGAGAACATGCTTGTGCCTATGGAGTTTTGGAAGAGGCTTTAGGTAAGTTGGCAGGGAAATCTTGAAGTGGCTTTACTTGGTTCCTCTGCTCATTTGTTAGTCCTAGGTGTATTAGTTTTTCTAAGGAACTAAAAATCACGTAGATAAACATTTTTGTTTGTTTTTAAAATAAATGGGTATGAAAGGATCTGTTTTGATGTCTGGTCCTAACCCTCCAAAAATGGTAGTGATCCCCCCACCAGTTTATACTGCACACTTCAGCAAATATTCTTACTTAAATGAAAAACTTGAGGTTGATGGAGGGAAGAAGAAAAAAAGAATGTGATCGTCCTTTAACTAGTCTTGCATGGGTATTGTGGCCACATCTGGAATATATGGATGAGAAATGCTTTTGGAAGAAAGGCTGTAATGTGGTTATGGCTTTATTTGTGCTGCCTGTATTCCCTGCAGTTGTGGCCACTAAATGCCTAGCAGATTGCTTCATGATTATAAATAGGTTGGAAATACTTTTCATTTAAATAAAAATTTGTATGGAGACAGTTCTGAAACCAGTTCTGAGAGTATGGCTGGTGTAGCTTCAGTACAAAACTCACAACCCTTAGCATTTCCATTCAAGTGAGGATCTTGGGAAGTAGGGATAAAACCATTCACTGAATTTTTAGGGACTATCACCATCCCCACCAAAACTCACATAGTTGGACTCAGAGGTAATGGTGAGCAAGGATGCCTTTTTGGCATTTTTTTTTTCAGACCTGTGTCCATTTCCTTGTACTCATCTGATCTGTATTTGTATAAAACAGCAAGGTTGTTATTCAGCACATTAGCTGCCTGTGAGTTTGGCTGTTGGTGTGAGTGGTTTGGTGCTGCAGGAGTGCAATACTAGTAGCTTCCAGATGAATAAACAACTTCTGTACTTGAGGCATTGAGTCATGTTTAGAGCTCTTGTCTGGACTCCAAAGAGGAATTCAAACTTGGACCTCCAGATTTGGGCACAAGTTATGGACTGGCAATTGTACTCAGGCTATAAATAAAGTTCTGGAAGTAGGAATGTC
Organism: Heliornis fulica; assembly: GCA_013399135.1. Taxonomy (NCBI): domain Eukaryota; kingdom Metazoa; phylum Chordata; class Aves; order Gruiformes; family Heliornithidae; genus Heliornis; species Heliornis fulica. The sequence continues at coordinate 163,632 of VXBZ01005295.1, read as the reverse complement.
CTCATATGTGAGTTGAAATCTCTGCCTTGCTTATGAGGGCTTGTTAATAGTGGCCTAGTCATCCAATCCTTAGCCAAGAAGACACCAGAATGCTAGAAATGTTGTGTGGACTTAATGTACATTAAGTCAAAAAAGCATTGCTGTGTTCCCAGTGGGATAGTTTGTACCCACAGTGGCTAACTGAATTAAGATAAACTTTTGTTGCTAGCCTTGCCCATTTGGTATGTTAAGCAGTCAGTCAGTCATATTGTAGTTTTCCTTTGATTCCTGGTCCATAGAGTTCTTAATTTAGCAGCTTGGCTTAGGGGAAACCTTCCTTCATCTTAAGCTTTAAATTCCATGTTTATTAACTGAGAATGTCAGCTTTCTCAAGAGCAAGGTATTAGAAACTTCAGCAGATAATTAAAATACTTTGCTAATCTCGTGTACTCTTAAGTCGATGTTCTCTCCCTTTTCTGTATTTTTGTTCCTACCAAAGGTAGCATGCATGTTCTCCTGACCTTAAATTACAGCTGCACAAAGAAACAACAGTGAGCAGCCACTAAAACTCTTTTTCATGTCTGTGATAAATAAGTTAGTACCCTAGTGCTAACTTGTCACACTGTTGTATGAATGCTGTGTTTCAGTAAGGCAGTAGACTAGGACTTGGCAGATTCTGCTGCCTGCACAACCTGGAGTAGGACCTTAGTGTAGGACCTGTGTTTGTTTACACTTCTAATCTTGATTTGATTTCTCTAGTTAGTTTCAGCTTACTGCTGGCACAGGCTGTCTGTATGTATTTAAGCAGTACTTAAGGAGGCCTTATTGCATGTACAGTGACAAAAATGTTCTGAGTTGGGCTTTTTGTTCTGCAGTAGCATGACCATGGTTGCATAACTGGTATTGTGAAGACATTCTGTTATTGTGGTGGTGGGTACAAGGCAAGGGAATGACTGACCTCAGCATAAACGTTCTGGGAAATGCTGAACCAGTGGTGTTAGTCTTTGACTTAATCCTCCACCTGAAAATAGTGGTACTATTCTGCTGCAAGTGGAATGCACTTGAAAAAAAAATTTCAAAGATAGTGGTTGATTTTGTATCGGTCCTATCACAAAGTATTTTAGTGAGGAAAAGTCTGAGACAGGTGACTCATGATCACTAATAGCCAGACTGTCTGATGCTTTTCTAGAATTGTCATCTTAATTTCCGGAAGAACTACACAAAATAAACTTTCTGCCCCAGAGTGGCAATAAGTTTCTGTAGAGGTCAGCTCTAAGTGTTGCTCCCACACTGGGGAGAGCTGCCCTTTCGGGTGGCCAGTAGTGTATTTTTGGACACCTGATTAGGATTAGTGTGGCTGTGGTTCTAGAATGCATTTGAGTTGATAGATTGAATCGTCTTGAAGTTAAGCTCGGTTCTCCATTAAAAGACTCTTTTTTTCCTGCCCCCCCCTCCCCGAAAGGCTCCACATGCGTTTTAATATGGAATGATATGGTGACCTCAAACAGATGGAAGAGTTTGGCTTTGAAACTACTCTGTTGCCAGTAATTTCCTGGAGCAGGAATAAGGGAAAGGTCAGAATGGACTGGCATATGTCTGTGTAGTCTTGTCTTTGTTTTGCTTAATAAGCTAGAAGGGTGTGAATTCACTGTGCAGACAAATGAAGAAACCAAGCCAGGAAAAGGGAGGAGCATGTGTGCTAAAATACAGAGGCAAACGGAGATGACCTGTAAAAAATTTTACAGTGTGGAGTGGCAGTTTGGTTCCCACACACCAGTATTTACTTAACCTCTGACATGTTAATTGAAAACAATTCTTGAGATGTCTGAATTACAGAATGCATCTACAGTATCCATTATATGACTTAAAAAAGCATAATGTGAGAGTGTGTGTGGCTTTTCTTAATGAAACCCAAGGCCTAATGTTAATCTCCCAGACTACTACTGTGATTACCAGTGATAAAGCCACAGGGTATTTCAGTCTTCTACTACATATATGTTCTTAGATATTAAGTGTTCAGACAGTCTCACCAGATAGCAGTGTTCAGTTCTGCTTCCTCGACTTCAGGCAAACATCCCATTTTTGTCAGCTGAAATTTTGCGGAGGCGGGAACTAAGATTCATAGGGCCTACCAATTTTGGGTAAGCTATAAAACAGCCCACATGCCACTTGTAGCTAAAAATAGTCTTGAGGTTTCTTTTCGCTAGAAGATAATAAAGAAAGTTAGATTGCTTTATTGCTTCTGTTTCTGTATTGAATTTCATGTCACTTAGTTCTTTTCATTAAAAAGTCTTTCAAGAGAGATCATGAATTTGACAAATGCATAAAGTGTGATTGCAAAACAAACCTCCTAATTGCATACCAGGTCCCAAAGCAAATAGTTTCTGCTTTTTAATGGCAGTTAGCAAATGAAAGTGATCCATGTTCTTTTTCTTGTGTGTGTTCTGTCTGTGAAAGTGTGGCTTTTACTGAGGATACTGTCACATGCTGTATCGTGGCACACAGGATTCAGTCTGCAGTCTTGCTGTTACAGAGCTCTGACTTTGGATTACAGTTTAGTGTTAAGGCTCGTTTCCCTCAGTTCCAGTGACATCTGTGACCCCATGGTGTGGCATGAGCAAAGGTGTCTTTGTACCTCTGACTCAGCTGGCCTGGGCTTTCCGTTCCAGCCTGGTAATTGGCTTTTGTTACAAAGGTCTGTAATGAGCTCTCACTGCTTCTTTAATGACTTACTGGTCCTGTAAGCAATTCTTCCACAGTGTGTTTTCATCTGAGATTGGTATTTGTGATGTCTTAGAAGTGGTGCTTATCTGTCACTTTAAAGGCATGATGTCCAGTTTCAGAAAAGCATGGAAGGTCTTGGATAGAGCATCATATCCACATGCAGAGCTGTGTTTACTTTAGGAGAGGGAAAAAAAAAAAAGTTCGCTTGCATGGCAAAGATCTGCTTGAGCTTATGTTGACCCAGTATTTACGGCAAATGTGAATGCTCTTGTGTCAAGAAATGGGCTTGGAGGTTGTGAAGACACCTAATTTAAGGAGTCACCGAGTTAAGAGTATGATGTTTACCCTTCTGAGTGCACCTCTGGACCCGAGAAATCAACAGACATTGGGACAAGAGGAAGTTTTATTGGACTAGTATCATTGCTGAAGACAAGTCACAGGAAAGAGGGTGTTACTTCACATGCCGTATGGACTCCATGCCAGCATGGAGCAACAGAAATTGAAATGCTATCACTCATTGACGTGTGCATATTATCTCCCACTTGTAAATATGGTTTTGAAAAGGAAGGGTTTTGTGGGGAAAAAAACTCTAAAAAACAAATAAAGCAGCAAATTAATGTGTGTACACACTGTACTTAAAGCAGAATTACTTTTTTATAGCTGTTTAGCTGGACAGCATGAATATATGCTGGGTGTGAGCTGGTGCCGCTCCTGTTTCCCATTATGATTAAGAAGTGGAGCTGAGGGAAGTGTTAAAATTCTGCTGGATCCTCATCTGGCCAGTAGAAGTGCCTAAATAAGAAGCTGCTCATCAGACTGAAATGTCTCCCATGGAGCTGTCACTGTCTGTTTCCTTTCATAATTAGCATTATTAAAAGTCTCTAGATGTTTAATTTGCTTTTTTAGACTTAGACTGACATTGTTACTCCTGTTAGGTGATCACACTAACAGTGATAGACATCTGCTCCTTTGGGGGCTGGTAGGAAAGGCTTGTGGTCTTTGAACAAAGGAAAAGCATTGCGTACTTCCATTAAAAATCTTCATGTCCTGTGAAAATGATTCCTGGGTTAATATTTTTAAACAATAGGTGGTATTCTTACTCTAGAAAAAAGTCACCTATGTTTACCTGTTGAACTGATTTTAAAAACATTTAAGGTGTTTTTGGTTTTTTTTTTTTTTTGCTGTAAAGTTGAGAGAAATTACCTCTGGCACTTCACAGTTGCAGGGTTTTTGTTGTTGTTAATAGTGATTCCATCTGTAGTATATCCACTGGATAGGTATTTGTAAAGGGAGTGCAGCATCAAATTTGTATGGCAGGAAGGGACTGTTTTACATGCGGTGGGTGCCTTGAAGGGGAGGGTGTTGCTAAGGTTAGTGCCTGGTTTGTTTGGGAGCAGCTGTGTTACAGTAAAGCTAAGTGTCTGGAGTCCCATGGGAGGCATAAACCTTTACCACTAGAAACTGTAAGGAGGTGAATTTCTTTTTACGTTTTGATACTAAACACAAAACTACTGTAGGTTAAAAGGCTCATTTGTCAGGATGCGGGTTCCAAAGTCCTGCGATAGTTTAGAAAAAATTTTAAAAAAGATAACCTTAAAGGTTAAGCATGTGTCACTTTTTTTAAAAAATAAACTATCCCAACCCAAACGCTTCTAATTTCACTAGCTACCTGCTTGAGTTGTAGTCTGTCAAGACTGTGTAGTTTCTTCAAAGCAAAACAACAATTTAACTACAGGGACTTGACTTTTAATGTAATAAATGTCTTAAATGTCCACTTCAATTTTAATCTTTTGCAAAAGGTGTAACAAATAGTTGTAAAAAAGTGTAAAAACAAAACAACAACAACAAAAAACCTCCCAAACCCCCACAAAAACCAAACACCCCACCCCCAAATAAACCCCCCCAACCCTGTGTTTTCCTGGATGTGACAAAGCTGTGTGTCCCTACTGAAGGCTTTGTCTTTGTTTTCAGGGTCTGTGGTGAATGCTTATCTGAACAGCACGTGGATGTATCTTTACAGTTTTACATGCAGAAGGAATGAGTCTGTAGTAGAGGACCACAAAAGCTGCCATTATTAGAAGCCTTGCTTACACTTCAGTAGTCTGGTGCTTAATCTAGCTCCCAGCTTCAAGTCATGCAGAAGAAACTAAACCAGAGTGCTCTGTTGTAATTCGCAGACTTGATTGAGCTGTCCCACATTTCTTCCGTTTGCTTTGTAGCCTGAGCCAAAATCTTGATTGGAAAGGTGATTTTGGTCTCCGTTTTTCACTTACATCTTTTTAAAATTGCTGTGTCCAGATTCTGTGCAATTGAGAGATTCAAATTTCAAATAGCTGGTTATAACTTGAATACTTGTCTCCATAAGACACAGCTGCAGTTTGGCCTCTTAAAGTATCTCAGTTAACTTGCCAGTTGCACTCTGTATGGCCCCGGACCCGATGGAGCCGGGTCTCTTGGGACTCTTGGACTACCTCGATGTAACTGAGATGCCAGGCAGCTTGCATGGCAAGATCTTTAAGCAGGTTTGCTTTGATACCTTGAATATTGTGAAACCAGAGCTGTCTGTCCTAACACGGTTTGTTTTGACTCTTCTCCTTGACAGCACGTTACCAATGGCAAGGTATTTATCACATTTCATCAGTACTTAGGGATTTTGTAGTGCTTATGGCTTGAATACCTGCAGAAGGACCCATTCTGACCTGCTTTCCCAGTCTTGAGCTTAGCAGGACACCTAATTTTTGAGGCTTGTTTTGGGAGGCTTTGAGCATTCTGCCAAGCCTGGTGGTAAGAGATGAATTCAGATGAGAGAGCTGAGTTGGTGTGACAGAGTAAAGAACAGTTGTTTTTACAACAAGCCAAACTGCTCTGCTCTTCCAGCCTGCAGGCTTTGCAGGCAGGCCTCTACTCTGTCACCTATTTATAAAGGACAGATAATTTGAAGTTTCTTTTCACTTTGTTCATGAAGTAGAAATACATTTATAACCAATGTCTTAACCCCTCGACACTCTAAATTAGAGATCACCTTGATTATCAAATTTATTAGAAAAAGCCCAAACCACCTTGATCTTACTGATACTCATTCAAGTCTCTGTCAGGTTGACTTAACTTCTCAAAGTCTTTTGTAAGCCAAAGTTCATGATGAATAATCGGCTGAAAAAGTTGGATAAATGTTACAGAATAGTGCTTAAAATACAAATAAGACCCTGATTTTTGTTCTTTTTATAACTGGTAGCCTACAATTCCCATCTTAAAACTTTAGTATTTGCTGGAGTCTTGGCTGCCTCCACCAACCGTATTTTTTGTGAAAAGGAGGTGACTAGCAGCTGCATTCAGCATATTTGCTTTAAATAATCATTTTATGGCAGTTTTAAATGTAGCTCTGCAGCACTATGAAACCAGAGGCTGTAGTTTACTGGTTGTGTGTGATACTTTTGCATTGATGAAGATGAGACCGTAAAGCGTCTGCCTGGCCAGTGTGCTACAGAAGTTTACCAGGCTAGCCAGAGATTTAAGTTACTGCAGTAGGTGTGGTTTTGGATTGTTTTGGGTTTGTTTGGTTTTTTTTTACACTATATAGTGTTGCGGTTTTCATGGTTTGTGTAACTGGTAGAAAGGTGCTGCTGAGAATGCAAGCAGAGAAGAGGCTGGGAAATACTCAATCCTTGCACTTTTCATCCAAAACTAAGACCTATTTAAAAAAAAAACAAAAAAACCCACAACAGCAACAAAGCAAAGCGAGAGAACAAACCACTGTATCAAAAATTTGCATCAAAGTCTACTTTTTGAACTTTCATTGCATTTAGGGGTTTTGTTTAAGGCTTTCCTATTAATTTTTTTTTGTAAGATTATATGTGAGGGTGGGTGTATGCCGTGAGATGGCATTTGCTTCTCTCTCTTACCTTCCCTGTTTGCTGGTGCCAGTGGTGGGGGAGCGGTTGACTCTCACGGTATTGTTCCACTGGGGCATGGACAGCCATTGTCTTATTTTCTTTTCGGGGGGTGATAAGGAATGCTTCACACCTAATACACTTCCAACAAATGGTGAAAGGGACAAGTGTGCAGGTCTGGAGATACCTGGGACTCCTTTCTCACCACAAGCATCTGCTGTAAGGTCAGTTTAGGCTGAGAGTTGTAATGAAGTGCACTTTAATATTGCAAAGATTGGTTTGATTCTACAGTAACAAAAAATAGGTACGAATAAATAGTATAGATTTTAAAACCTATGCATGAAAGTTTAATTGTTGTCCTGTTCCACTTTGAGGTAGGCCTATGAATTTTATTACTATTTAAAAAAACCCTCAACTTCTCCCTGCCTTCCCAGCCACCAGGGGAAATGTTTAATTTGACCTTAGGAAAAGCAGAAGAACTAGTTTTGAAAAATGAGCAAAAGTGATATCGACGCACATCTGTGTATTGTTCATGAACTGGGTTAAGAATAGGAAGCAAATTAAATGGAGTGCTTGTCAGAGAAAGTCTGAGTGCCCTGACTCTGGAATACCCCCACTCGAGATGCTGTTGGATTTACCTGGGAGAATAGGAAAATCTGTGATACAGTCTCATGCACTGGAATCATGGTGATTCTTGCACCAACTTTGAAATACCTGCTTTACTGCCAGATAGATTTGTTAATACTGATGGTGACTTACCTAAAGCATGAGTCCATATGATGTGGTGCATCCAACTTCCACACTTTGAAAACTTGCAGTACCAGCGCTGGGCTCTACGAACTTACTCTCTCCATCTCCCTGGTGTGCCCACTGTGGTGGGCATAAAGCATAAGACACTGGAGAATCCACCTTGAGGAGCGATGACCACCTCATCAGATGCAGTAAACTTCCCCGTTAACATCCATACTGCCTCAGGAGAGCAGAGCTTTGGGAGAGGTGTTTGCTGCCTGCTCTGGAGGCTTGCAGTTCTGCAAGACAAAGGGAAGTTCCCATTGAATAGGCTTTCCTCTCGCTCTGAATGGCTTGCATTTCTGCAGTTGATGGGGCCATCCACAGTGCCAGAAGTTGTTTGTTTTTTAACTTCCCCCCAGCAATGGTTGTTGGGAACTGCAGCCATAGTTAGCTGCTTCGACAAGGCAGCTCCTTCCCACAAAACCTTAAGCCTTGTTACCCCGGTGTATCTTAACGTACTGGTGGTATCTAGGTGGCTACAAGCATAGGACGTGTCATTTAACTGCTCTGTATGCGCAAGAAGTGTTCAAGTGCCAGCTGGAAGTGGTGTGGTGCTTTTTGCTGGGTGCTCTGGGAAGTCTGCTGCAAGGGCATAGCTCTCTCTGCTAGTCCTAAATTACGAAAGGATGTGAGAGATTTTTGTACTCTGTGATGCAAATATCAGGGCCTCAGGGAAGCTCGTAAAAAGGCAGAATTTGGCTTTAACACTAACTGTGATCAAATCTCTGCATTCAGCTGTGAGGACAGGAGGGGGAGGTTTAAGTCCTCCCGGTCAGTTTAAGTCCTCCCGGTTTGTTGATCATCATCCCCTCTGAGTGATACGGACCCTTTTGAGTTCCACATCTTTGGCACACGCTGCTGCTGAATCAAACAGAAATTATGAATGAAGTGGACTGGTTTCCTGGCACTTGGGAAGCTATCGAAGCTTGTGCTTAACACAAGCCAATGGCTAATGTAATACAATATTACATATGCAGCAGTCTAAAATAATTTCAGTTTGTAGGGACAAGACTTTTTTGGTGTTTGTTTTTGTAGCATATAATCTAAACAATTATTAAATGCAGAAAAATATTTTTAAAAGCTATTGTCCTTTTAAGGAACCCGCTAGAATAGGGTAGATTTTTAACTCCTACATCTCACCTTTTTTAATGACAAGTCTTTAATTTTCCTTTGATATTCAGAGCAAGTCTGTTCCAGTTCCCAAGACATATGCTGTATGCCCTCGGGGAGGAAAGCAGTTAAGAATTACAAGGAGTATTATGCTTAGTAGAAATAAGCAACCTGCTGAAGTAATAACCTGCTATATGCTCCTAAGTCTCTCCGTATGAATCAGGGTTTTAAAGTGGTGATTGATATATGAGGAATATGTCATCTTTGAGATTAACAAGACAGCTGTGCTTGATAAAGGAGGAATACATTTATGTTCTCTAACACTGACCTTCATGCAAGAAGATTTAGACTTGAGTAACCAATTAAATTGTTGCTACAATCATTGAGACAGTATGGCTCTTCTGAGACAGAGCAGGTACAGGTTTAGCTGAACATACTTTACTGTAGCTCTAATAGTGCAAGGTCTCACTTCCTGAATAACTAATGGAGATTTCTTTATGAGACGTCTTCCTATGTCAGAAGCAGTCCATTTAAATCAGTCTTGCTTTGTAAATATTCTGGATAACTAGAGAAACTGCTATAAGAACTTTTTTTTTCTTTTCTCTTAGTTGGGTAAGTAACCCCAGTGAAATTGTTTTTATTACGTTTTAATATACTGTGGTATAGAAGCGCCTCCTGCTATGTTGTAGTGTCACATTTGTGGCCACTGGATTTCATTCAGACTGGTTTGGGAAGATCTTGGCAACCCAGTATTTCACTTTAAAGAACAGCTATGGATTTGTGTCTCATGCCTGTCTGGACCCAGAAATTCCAACACTGTTTTCTGCATTAATCAGTGGAATGCCCTCTTCCTCAGTTAACTGTACAAGCGAAGAACAGAACATTTGATGAAGCAAATTAGTAATTAGTGGAAAAAAAAAAGTTAGTGCTAATATGTATTAAGAGTTCAGAAATCAGAGTTCACGTTGTTTGGCTGCACTTCTTCAAAAAAAAACCAAACCCAACAACAACAAAAAACAACCCTAAACCAAAAACCAAACCCCACCAAAAAAAAAACCCCAAACTTTCCATGAGATGTCCAAAGAAAATAAAAGAGTTTATACATCCAGCTCTGTGTAACCGAGATGTTTTTAATCCACACTGAGGAGTGGTGTGTTACAAAGCAGTGGAAACCACTTGCATTGTGTGCATTTACAATGAGATGCTCATTAAAAATGCATTTTTAGTTGCCACCTGTTATTTGTTTAATATGATGGGCGCTGTACTGCAGTGTAGTATTATTTTTGTCATCAGTCTCCTCTGAAGTGCATTATTCATCACTTTGAACCATATGGGCAGAAATATATTCTGAACATCTGATTTCTGTACTGGTCATTCCCTGAGGAAAGACTCTAATGTCCATGTTTACGACCAACCAGTGCAGCCTTTCCTGACATCTTTTCATGAAGATTTCTTACCTTCTGCATGCCAGAGATGCAATTAAGAGGTTCCCAGCTGTGATGCTACAAGTCAACAAGGAGGCTGCTCATGACTAGGCAGCAGAGCCCTCTTTACTCAAATGCATGATGTAACTGTTTTGGGAACAGGGAACACCTTTCTGCCAGCCCTATGTCCTTCACAAACCCCGCTTCTGCCCCCTCCCCCCAGTTTGCACCTGAGAGCAGGTATGTGCTGAGGTGTGTGTGGAGTGAAGTGTATGCTGACCTGGCTGCTGCCTGGTGCAGTAGATGTTCTTCCCTTGCTGGGAGGTACCCGAGGGTTTTGCCTGGCTGACTTTCACAGAAATTTGTAAAAATTTTGTATTCTTCTGGCTCTGTTTTATAAAAATCAGGCTGAAAAAGGGCTGTTGAGCTGCTTTTGTTCCCTTTCCTTGACTGCTCCAAATCTTCTGCGATGTGCAAGTGTAACTGGGAATAAAGGGCCTGATTAAACGTGATGTGTTTCAGCTCTCTGGCTTTTCTGACTCTGCGTGTGTCATTTACGCTGGAGATGCGATGTTTGCATTGTGCTGTCTCCTGTGTCTCTTTCATGATAGCATCATGTCCAGTAACAACTTTGTGCTGAGCAGAATTACTACCATATATGCATATATTTAATGTGTGGCAAAGGAACGAATAGGTGGCAAAGTGACCTTTTCTTTCAGTGGGGTGTGAAATCTTTTTATTTAACACAACCACTGGGCAGATTTCCTTCTCCTTCTGCCCTGTGCATGTAGCAAAAACCTGCCATACAGCCTGGTGTAATCAGCAGTCTGCTCACAGGAGGCCCCGAGTTTGAAACAGCGGGAGTTTTGCAGCTTGGAGCTGAATGGTGTTGGCAGAGCTGTTTGAAGAAGTTTGCTTAGTTCCTGCCCACATTGTGCTGAGCCAGTTTCAAAGGGGCTGTTGCCTGTACCTCATGAGAATGACTTTAAGTCAGAATTCACGAGGAATCGTGTATCTACTCATCTGAAGCACAACAAACTTTTTTTGTGTTTTCAGTTTTGGTTGTGTATATTTCTGTATTGCTGCTTAGAGAGTAACATAGGTGACTGCAGATTACCTCGGAGGAAATCCTCTTTCTCGCTTCTGTGTATTTTTAGTAGCGAATTTTTGACACTTACCAGATCTTCTGCATATTTACACTTAGCTTGGAGACTCAAATTCAGCACCCATATTTACCATATATCTTGATGTTGGAGAGATGCAAACATTGGCTTATGCTAAGGTTTCAAGGAATGGTGAATTTCAGTAGCTCTACTGAGGTGCCACAGCAGCTAGACTTGCATCCAGATACTGTATTGCAACTGCTGGATTTTCTCTGATTCCCTCCAAATACCGAGACTCTTTTTCTCCCTTTAATATTAGTGGTAGCTGCTTGTTTTCTGAGCTCTGAGAAGCAAAGCTAATGGGTTCAGATGCCCAGCTTCAGAATGTGTACTGTTACTGTATATTTGAAAAAGCACAAATTGTTTTACTGCCATGTTTCTTCTGGTGAGCTACTGCACTAATTCCCATAGAGCTCCAGTTTCTGATCTGCCATTCATCACTCAACCAATTCATGATGCTCAGCAAAAAACAGGTTTGTCGGAGTAACTCGATGCCTCCACCAAAGTATGTTTAAACAATGGTGCAGAGTCATTTTAATAAGTTATGTGAAAAGCTGCATGTAAACCAGAACAAAAGAGTCCTTACTGCAGCATTTGACATTATTGAGATTTTGGAGTTTAAAACGGACCCAGCATTGCTTCTTTACCAGTTTTTCATTTCCCCTTGGATTTCCTTGCCAAGGTGTAAACACTCTCTCTGATAAAATGTTGCTTGTGCTTTCGTGATTGTAGTGCCCCTCAACGCTTTGTCCCGTAGCTTTTGATAATCTTTATTTCTCTGTGTGTTGGCCTGGAGGACGTGGTGCTGCTCACCGCAGCCCCAGGCTCGAATCCTTCTTGCCAGGGATTCTTTGTGGGGATTTACCTGCCCCTCCTCCTCTCCTCTGCTTTCGGCTAGCCGAGAGGCCAGCCCATCGCGTCCTACTGCTGTTGTTTGGCGATCTGGTTGATGGCAAGCACAAGTCACTTGATATGTCATACTAAGTTTCCCTCGATGGTGTTGCTTAAAGAGTAAACCCGAGCTGTGATGTAGGTAAGGGATAGGATCCGCATGTGAGGCAGCTTGGAAATTGCCTTGAAACACACATGCTTGCCACTTCATGTGCCTTTAAAGGATGCCGAAGTGTAAGAATTATAATTGAGAAATTACACTAGTCATGCAAAAGGTTTTTGGTAGTGTGCATGATTCTGCTTATTCTGCATGTAGACAGAGCAGCTCTTGTGTTTGGGGGCATTTGCTGGTTTGGAAACTTTTGTGGCCATTTTTTAAGTTTTCCTCTTTTTTTTTTTTAATTATTATTTTAGAGTATTTTAAAGTTGCCTTTTTTCTCAGTTACACGTGAGGCTTTTGTATGAGCACGTGGTAGATGAGGTTTGCTTTCAGAAAAACCCTAAGCATCTCAGCTTAGGAGGAAATTGGACTTTGTTGATGTAGGAAATCCAGTGGTCAAAAGCCTTAAAACTGGTGTAGCAGGAGTATTAGAAGTTAATCTTTCCTGAATGTTAATAACAACATAGTGGCACAGTTTACCTCTGTTTCTGTGACAGATGGCTTAAAGGACCTTCTAGGATACAACTGCACCCTTCACATATTTTCTTACTGTACTATGGATATTTCCAGGGTGTTGTATGCATTAAATGTGCCGTAACTACTACTGAATACTGATAAAAGTATAAAATGGTAAAATAAAGTCATCTTTAAAAACGCACACCAATTATTTAACTGGGTTTTCTTCATCAGAAGCTCGCCATTCCTGCTTAACTCTGCCTAAGCTTTCTGCTAGAGCTGCCCTGAAAAAGAACTCCTAGATTGAGGTCTGCACAGCGAGGCTGGTGGGGGAGCAAGAAGGCTACAGCTCTCCTGAGTTAATTTATGTTAACAGTTATGAGTTTCTGCAAGATTCACAGTCGATTACACAGATTGTATTAAGCAGGGTTAATCAGTCCTTTCAGATTCTTAAAGGAGAAGTGTTAAGAACTGGCAAGACAAAAAATTCTTCTTAGACAGTGTTTTCATGTGCAAGTGTGCATATGTATGTGGACACATAGCCTGAGTTGCCACTGAGCAGAGAATTTAGCCTCGAAGCTCTCACACAGGGACACTGGCTGCTTCCTGTTCTGTGCATAGGTGAAAATGTGCCAGCTGTTAGAAATTACTTTTTCCTTTCTTTTTTTTTTTTCACAGTAACTTCTTTCTTGATTATGAAACATTTCCTCTGCTTTGCAGTTGCAACAGTAAAGTCTCTCTTATCCTGTGATATTAGCTGCTACTTGAATTGTGGACTCTTGGCTTGGCTTTTCACTCTTCATTTTTAATAGTTTTCTCTTTTTGTGTGCGTGGAGTGGAACATGGAAGGTGACTTGGTTTTATATGTGTGTAGAGGATGATTCGATCCTAAGGGAGGATTTCATGATTGCACACTTAAAAATCTTTTATGTACCCTAGCACCTCCTGTTGTGGTTCTCCATATTCACTTCCTTTAAAAAAAAAAAAATTGTTGGAGCAAGTAATTTTTTAGTGTGTGATTCACAGACTCAAAAAAAAAATCCCCTTAAATAACTGAATTTCCTGACCCTGAAAGACTTATATCTAATCAAGTATACAGTGTCCCCGTGCGGACGTGTCTATGTGATGAGTTTAAGAAGCCATCTTGTTGCTGTGGGGTAAAGCTCCTAAAGCTCTGAGCCAGGGGAGTCTGAAATGCTTGAACATGGGACTGTTTTATGTAGAGCAAATCTCATGATGTTTCCAGGATTTTGCTTGTTCCAGGCATGAGCAGATGTAGTGATTCCAGAGTAATAGTGGGGAGAAGTAACAGAAACATACATATGTACACGCAGAGTTATGTGTGTAGATCTGTATGCAGATACAGAGATCTTTCTTCTAGAGGCATAGTACTTCTGTTATTATGTGATGCCCAAAAGGTGCAGACAGTGAGTGATCTTGGCTCAGGTGGGTATGGGACCCAAGCCCCAGTATGGTGTGGCTGGCCCAGGTACCCTTCTTTGGGTACCATTTGTCGTGGGTGGCTGCGGAGGGTAGATATCATGAAGCAACATCCTTTTTGTCATTATAGCTCTGGCCTGGCACATTACAAGGGGATCATATGCCAGTCTGCTTGGAGCGGGATGGTGGAGGAGGCTCCTGTCACCTCCTTGTGTCAGTAAGTTAGGAAAAAAAAAACCTACCCAGGGAGGCTATTTCTGGCAATCTGACCTGGGAATTACCTGTGTGTTACACCCGACTTGGCTTTACCAAGGTGCAAATTATTGGTAGTGAACTCTGTGAATGTCTAAATGACTGTGTTTCCTCTCTGTAGGTAGCTGTTCCCTGCTCCAAGCTGGATGAAGCAACTCTGCAAATGGAGTGTTTTTTTTGCTATTGAAAACAAATAAGCATAGAAAATTAAGAAAGGGAATGCTGAGAGTCCCAGATGTTCCTTTGAGGGCATGCCCCCTACTTCCTCTGCCTGCCCTTTTCCATTTTATTTACCATTAGGTTTGTTTTACTGCTGTGAGTTTCTGGGTTGTCGCTGTCTCTTCTTTTTTCCTATTGTAACCGCAGCACTGTACTAATGGTAAAACTGGTGATTGACGTAGTAAATGCTGGAAGCATTTTCTTTCACAAGGGTGCTTGGGTTACTTTAGGAAAACAGCATGAAATTTACTGCAGCCTCTCCACCTGTGCAGTGCAAGAATCATTGACAACCTTTGAAATCCCTTGTATGTTATCTGCCCAGGGCAGTCTGTTGGCTGTGAAGAGAAACACCACTGCTTGTTCTTCTGCGTGGAAGAACCATCTGGTCTGATTTGAAGTTTCTCCCTTTACCCATGTTGAGAAAAAAAATGTGAACTGTTGCTACAGTGGCAGATCTCCTGGCTAAGAACTGTCTGGGTGATTGTTAATATTGGGTAGATTGTATGAGACAACTAATGGAGTGATAGCATAGAGTAGCAATGTTAGGTGTAAATTCTGCTTCAAAATATTTGGAAAGTTCATAGCATTAACCTAAACCCCTTAATGTTTTCTTGGAGTATTTGATAGGGGCATGCCTGGACTGTGTGGCTGTCTCTGTGCATTACTGGTATTTAAGTTTTTAGTGCCCCTGGTAACTGGTTGGTAACAAGAGCTTGCCTGCCTGCAGAGAGACCTCTCAGTGGTGAGAAGGTCAGGTTGTTGCAGGAGATGAATGAGAGCAGCTGACCTGAGAAGTCGGTAGCATGCATGAGCTACTTTGTTTTAACCTGAAGACATTATCAATAAAACCTTTCCTCGTACATCTTACTGTGTGGTCAGGCATCCTTGCAGCATAGGATAGCTTGTCCCCATGTCCTCTATCTTCCCGTCAGGCCAGCTAGAAGCTTCCCTCTGCTGTAAATCCGCATGGATTGTTGGCACCATTGGCTGCAGATGTGTCTGGAACCTCTCTCTTGCTGGTACTGCCTTCCTCTTTTGAAATTAGACAATAAACTGATGGCATAGTGACTGTTTACATGCTTTCCAAAACATAAACTTGTTCAATACTAGGTTGACCATAAGCTGCCCAGGCACAAGAAGGTTTAAGATTTTTGGAATCTCATGGTTAAATCTTTAAATAGGCTTTTGGAAATTAAACAGGTTAGACTTAATTGATTACTACTTTTTTTCTTCATATTTATACCTGTTTTTAGTGAGCTGGGGTAAGTGCTAACAGTCCAGTTGCTCATCTCTCTCCTTCTGGTATTCCTCAAGTACTGTCACAGCCTTTTTCTTCACTGAGAGAAAAATACTATTGGGATTAATGTTTTTCCTAACAGACAAAAAGATTTTAATGAATTTCAAAACAAGAAATGCTAATCAATAACCTACATTTTTTGTCTTTATCCCGTAAGATTGGTCATCACTCCCTGAATGCTCTTCATGTATTTACAGTTCTTCAGCTTCTGGGTGTTGTGTTCTGCATTTCCCCAGTGCCATTCATTCAAGTTTCTCAAAATAATTTACCAACCTAATGGAAACTCAGTCCTGTTTATTCAGGGAGTATTATCGTGGAAAGACTGAGCACGTTTGTGCCTGTTTCTAAGCATTTAACTACCTTACATTTGAGCAACTCAGCAGATGTTTGGATGCCGTGAAGGCAAGCCATGGCACCTTTTGCTAATCAGGAGAAACACTTTCCTCTGAGCTGACCCTACAGCAACCAAGAGTAGTACTGAAACAGTAGCATGTTACATCAGTAAGAACGGTGGGGGTAAAGCAGGTTGGTTGTTCCTTTTAGGGACTGAGGGGTAGATTGAAAATTACCAGTGAGTTCCAGTTTCAAACAGGGATTCAGTGTATTCCTTCAGTCACAGCCAACCTGGATGTTTGTTTTGCTTCTATTACGCTTCACTCATGATGAAATTTTACTCATATATTCACATTTAAACTTGATTGCATCTGTTAGGCCTTCTGTTTGATACTACTATTTTTCATAACAAAGAATTCATTAGAAATTCCCAAATAATCCCATTGGTTCCTGCCTCCCTACCCTCCCTACTCTATTATTTTTTTGTTGTTTTTTTTTCTCTCCACAGATTTGTTTTCTTGTTTACATTTTGGCTTTTATTTGACTTTTCAATATTTATACTAGAGAGAATATCAAAATGGCTCTTGTCATACAAGCCTCTGTGTCCTCCTGAGATTAACAGTTTGTTTTACAGTTTTCCCCAAGATGCATCATTCTTTTTCAAGCAACATTTATACTAATAAAGTATTTGATGAAACTGGCAAAAAAAGAAAAATACATGAATATTTATGTAGGTTCTGCTTACTACTTGATTACTGGTCTTTAGGAAAACAATATTATTGTGATGCATAACTGGTATTCCTTCATCTTCTTGTCTCAGACTCCTTCATATTCTGGTACTTTTGGCTGCTGCTTTTTCAGGCATTGCATTGTGAACATCACTGCAGTGTTTGACTGCTCCTTTGAAGTTCTTCATGCTTTTTCAGAGCCTGGTACTTATTGCAGTCTCAAAGTTGCAATACTAGTCTCTAGCTCTGAACTGGTAAATAAGTCCTGCAGCTCCCAATATGCTTGCCACAGGTTAATTACTTGGGTGCTTCTTCACAGCACTGTAGAAATTCTATTTACAAATTCAGGGTATTTTATGTGAACCAGTATCATGTGCCCAGTTAGGTGTTTATGTTTATATGGAACAGGTACACTAAACATCCCCACCCCACCCTTTTTAGAAATACTTGTAGCTAGAGAGATGGTGGAAAACACATACATAATCTGCCTAGAAATGGGGTTGGTGCTTCTTTATTCATGGCAAGCTGATTTTTAATACTGTGGGTTTTTTTTTTCACTGTAGTGAACAAGGGCAGTGGAGCAGAGTTTGTACCTTGGGGCTCTGTGTGGATATGTGCTTTGGTGTCAAAGCTGAGATATACTTGCTTGGTTTTAGAATTTGATGTGAAGCACTTATGCTTTATTATCCCAGCCAAATATGCTCAGACTGTATATGAGAAAACAGACTTCCTTTTAAAACAAGTGAGTACGCTTGCTGCTGAGTTTTAAGAGAATTCAGAAGTGCTTCAAGTCTGTTCTGATGCCCTGTGGTGTTTCTTTTTAATGCGTGTTAAGTTAAATTACTACACTCCTTAGAGACCTCCACAGATTAGGTGGAAGCATGTTGAACAGATAGATTGCATTTTAGCTGGTTATATTTGTAATGTCAGGTGACAGGTCTTTAACGCAGCATGCTACGTATTCCCTGTTACTGCATAAACCACCCCAGGACAAATCTGAGGTGAAATAAAATAGGAGTCAAGAGTAATTTGTCTGGATGCTGTTAAAAACATGTAAAGTCATTTGCACGTGATTTGAGGAGAGACGTTGAAGATCAATCAATAGTCTTTGTATTTTCAACAAAGTGGGTAAATGACTTGGAGGTGCTGCTGGCAATAAAAGCAGGAAACCACAGTGCTCTGCAATCGGATTTTTTCATCTCTGGGTCAAATCAATGTTGCACTAGGCACAACTGTATTAGCATGAGTTAACATTAACATCTTGGAGTCAGTGAAACTAGGGTAGGAAATTGCTGCTATGTAGCCATTGAACTTTTCATGTCATATTTTAGAACTAAATGTACAGTTTTGCGTTTAGTTCGACTTAAAAATAATATTCCTCGTCAACTTACGTGTTGGGTGAGTGGCATCTTCATTACTTATTCAGCTGGGATACAAGTAAAACTAATCATATCTTAAAATACCTTTTATTTGTACAAATATTTAAATATACATAGATTTTTTTTTTGTTATACAGTATAAACAGTATGCACTGTAAACAATTCCAACTGATTTTAAAGGAAATGTTTTTATCAGGACTTACCGTGCTTGCCTTGCCTGCTCATGTCCAGTGATTTAGTCTGATTTGAGCCTGGAGCAGTTGATTTAACCAGTTCATAAAGCAGTGAGAGTGTACACAATAGATCACGTTACAGCCACAGAATCTTATTTTCATTTCCTTCCTCCGTTGCTTGTTACTATTTTTTTCATCGGCTTCCTGATTCCTTGCATATATATGACAAGCTCTTTGTTTCCAGGGATGCCTTGCTATGTATTTGTACAGCTTGTAGTGGGTGAGGTTTTGCTCCTGGCTGGGACCTTTGCAAAACTTTATTAGAAATAACAAGACCTGAGCCATAACAATGAATTGGTGGGTGATTGTGCTTGGATCCCTTCTGATTCTTTTAAAATATGCTATTATGTGCCAGCCAAACTGCATATGTGAGATTTTTTTTTTTTTTTAATTGGTTGTTTGGTTTTGTTTGGTTTTTAATGAAATCTGATCTGGTATGATGTCCTTTTGTACTGAGTTTATTTCTGCAGTTTGGTGAGTTGTCTGCACTCTGCTCAGGCTGAGCATAACTGAGGCTAGGTATGGTTCTTTCACATTGCCCTCCCACTGAGATTCTAGGCTACGATTGTCAGAACTGCAGATGAGGCAAAAGTTACTTTAGTGGCTTCTGCCTTTAAAGATGGCTAATTCTCTAGTCTGTCACATAAATGCAGTTGTTGCAGAGATGAGCTAAGTTCTTAATCAAATTTTGCCATGTATATAATGTGTTGGCAGGGAAACAGCGAGTACTGAGTCACGTACATAGTGTCATCAGGCGTGCTTGCATGGTAAGATGTAGATGAAAAACATCTCATTAAAAGATCTGTTTGTATTTCACTTCCTTGTCATTTCCCTGCAACAACTTGTTTCATCTTGTCTGATGTTTGTGGGACCCTGTTGTACGCTGTACAGAATCTTGCTGTAAATTATTTCCCTGACATGATTAATAACTCCTCAGATAACTATGGCAAAAAATGTTAAATTTACAAGTTTATATTGCAAGACAAATTTTTTTACTTTAAACATAACCTCCTTGTTGTGGACTATAGATTAGCTTGTTTTCATTATTATATTGAAATAAAAATGGGAAGTTTTGAAAAACTATTTAACACCCCCCCCATGTCTCTTTATAAGACATATTTACATCAAAACTTATTAATTAGCCTGAGCATTGAGTCTAAGGAAGAGTTCTGATTCCAGAAAAAAATGAATTTGAGTTCAGATGTCCCATGGACTCACAGTGCACCTTGCCCAAGAAACAGCTCCCAGCTCATCTGTATGGTAGCATCTAAAGGGACATTAAGATGTGTAGGGAAAAGCTGCTGCCAGGAGGCCTCTGCCCTGGTGCAGATGGACACTGACTTCAGCTGACACTTTCTCTAAGAATATAGTGTTTCCTTTACTGTGTGTTTCCCACTCCAGAGATGTCTGAGGTCAAATCCACGCTGAGGTTATCAGAGGAAGATGTTGGCTGTGCTGCACAGATAGGACGCTGCTGAGCTGCATTGTCCTGAGTGGCAGGTGCAGTGTAAGCCAGATTCCCCATTTGCTCTAGCTGATATAAAAAAGGCTGGTGATGGGTTTTCCTCGTGGGCACTTTAAATAGGAAGGCACCAGTTGGTTTCCAGTCAGCTGGGCAATTAGCATTTTATAGCCAAGGAATATACTTAAATGGAATTGCCTGGCTTGAGCATTGAATTACAATGGCCGGTAGACTGTCGCTCTTCTTACATAATTTACTTAGTACTCCCGTCTTGTTTAGGATTCAGACAGAGGTTAATTTAATTCTGCATGAGAAGTTAGTAGTTGACATTAATGCTGTGCTGTACTGCAGTGCAGAGGAAGGTTTTTGTGCAGTTTGAATTTGCCTGATCTCTCAGCCATGGAAAGGACAGTTTTACCTAGTTCTTTCCTAGCAAAGCATTCTTCACAAGAGGCGTTGGCATGCTTACACTGGCACTTAAAACTACAGCCAAGAACAATCCCATCAGACCATTTCATTCCATGCCGCCGCACATGTGGTTTTAAGAAGAAAATGTGTATTGAAGTACAGTACAGAGCAAGGAGACTTTGTTCCTACAAAATTACAAGGGGCCCACGTACCCTGTTACAGGTAAATAAAACGTTAATATGTGACCATGGTGACTTGAAAGTGAGAGCTGTTGCCGCATCTCTCCTTATGATCTGAGACAGAGAGAAAACATGCTGTGTCTGTGATCTTGGAGGGATAAAAAGAATGGACAAAATGTCCCTCAGTACTCCAGAAATGAGTTAGAAACTTCTAGGTGGAGGGAATGAGTTAACTTTTGTTCATGGTGTTAATAGCCCAAGCACTTAAACTTGGTGCTTAGAATTATCCTGACACTTGTGTCTTGAGTTTTTTTCCTAAAGCTCTTTGACTGCTAGAATCAGGGAATTTTGGCTTTTTTGGTTGTTATTTTTTGTTTTTTTTTTAAGCTCCTTTCTTAGCAAAGTGGTTGTGAAGAGCTTGCAAATGTGAAGCAAATGCACATTAAGGGCTTAGATGCCAGGAGGCTGCTAATGTGAACACTGTTTATTTATTTAAATGTTTAACCTCATGATTTCTAGCTAACTTAATGTTTTTGAGCACTTGAGTTACCAGTCCTGGAGTGCCTAGCTGCTTTCAGCAAAACTTGCCTCTGGCTTAAGCAGCACCCTTCTTGTCGCTCAGATCCTCTGGTTATCTCAGCCTGCTTCATGCTCTGCAGGCAAGTACAGCCAAGGGAATGGGCAAAGACTGAATGCCCAGGTTGATCTTCCCTTGGAAAGCCCTTCCTCAGCTGCATGCAGAAACGTTTGTGTGCTTTATCTACTGAGTTTGGAGTTGACTCCTGATGTTTTATATTTTGCCATAGTAGTATTGACTTTGCCAACTAGCAGCATCTATTCTTGCAACCATCACTGCTGTCAGAAGAGCTCAGAAAAAATCTTTGGAGAAATCTTTTCAAGGTTAAAATACCACAATCTTTAGCAGAGGAGCGTTTCAGGCACCTACAGACAGTGCACTAAGGCCTCCAGTTCGGTTAATGGTCTTAGGTGTAAAGCTGGCAGCTCAAACCCTAATTGTTCCCATAATCGGGGAAATTGTTACCAGATGTTGTTGCTGTAACCTTTACTGTGATAAACAGCCTTTAGTTGTTCTGTGAAAGTGATTAAAAGGTTTCTCACAGGAGGAGTTAGAGGTTTTGCTTGCACAGTTGCTCTTCCCAGTACCGTGGGTGTTTGCGTGCTTTTGGAAGTGTTGGAAAACCATGCTTTGCTCTCCAGCAGCTCCAGCCTGGCCGTGCTGCCCGTAGGCATGCCGCTCGCCTGAGGCAGGACACATGCACGCTATCTCTGCCTCCGCTGCAGGGTTTCAAAGCCACGTTTGATTTCAAGCATAACAGCATCCTTTTACATAATACAGTAACTTGCTGCCCTTGTGGGGAAATGATTTTTATCTACTGCTTCTTTTTCTGGCTGAGCTTCAGCAGTATGTCGGTGTGAACTCTGTGTCCAGTTTAGCTGTACCCTGAGAGACAGTTGGGTCCGTGGGGCCCTTTTACAGGTGCTGGTTCACAGGCTCTAACAGCACCACTTCAAGCCTGAAGCCCAGGTTTGATTTTGTGGGGTCTTCAGGGTGGGATGGCAAGATGTGAGGGGAGTAGAGAAGCCAGATTGATGTACAGAATTTTACTTTTCAACACTGTTTGCTGCTTCATATAGGTTAAAAAAAAAAAAAAAAAAAAACAAACACAAAACAAAACACTGGTTAGTAGAAGTTGAAGCATTCCTGATTTGCTGTTAAAGGGGACTTTGTATTTCCTGATGTCCCGAGACATGGTCACACAGTTACATCTGCAGTCACTTGCTGGGTCTCAGCTGAGCATTACTAATCTTTTTTGTTTTTAGCCTGGACAAAATTTGAGGTAAACTCATCAGTGTAAGAGCTTTCAGTTCACACTTTTTATCTTGCACTTGAAGCTGAGTGGATGCTTCATTGGTTAACAGAGCATAATTTTTTAAACAGAAGTAACATTTTGTTTCTGTGACTCACTTATCTTAAAAAAGGAGGGCAATGGCATTGACCTTCCTTTATAAAGTGTTGAGGTCTGCACTGTGTGAAGGCTGGGTATTATCACAAGCACTAATCTGAAGGTGAAGGCGCTTAGGACAATGAAGATGACTATCTGTCTAATTTATTTTAAAAATAAACAGGTCAGAGTGTCACTTCCCTCAGCACTTTGAGTCTTTCACTCTGAATTAAGAAATTACTCTTCGCAGGCTCTGGGCTGTTTCTGCTTACTTTCAGTGACTGGCGGATTCTTGCCAGAAAACACTAAGTTCAGGCCAGCTACGCGGGTGTTCGGTCGTGGTTATGTTGGATGGTATACTCACATCATTTTCAGAAGGAGCTCATGGGAATGCTAACGACGGAAAGGTTAGCTGTAATGTCTTTTGTGTCTGCCAGCTAAATAGCTAGCGATCTGATGATTACACAAAGACAACGCAAATTCCTTATGCATTCCTGCCTCAGTGCTGCTCCACACGCCCAGTGACTGGAAGCAGAATTCTTTCTCTTTTTTTTTTTTGCCATGGAAATTTCTGGTTAAAGCTCACTACTTTGGCATATGCAAATTATAATTGTTTTGTTTTGTTTGAAGCCTCAGTGCCATGCTGTCTTGCCATAGCAAATAGTGCAGTCCAGCCATGTGGTGTTAAATCCAATAGGTTTTGCACCTGTTCTGGTAGCAGATGCAAACAAACTTTTGTTTAATGTGTCTCAGATGCACAATCTATTAAATGCATTTGGCTAATGACTCGGGGGAATGCTTGGTAATTCACATTACATAAAGGTCTGTAGAGCCTTCTCTCTTAACACCACAAAAAATCCCCCCATCATCATCCCTGACACAGATATTTCTGCTTTATCTAAAAGAGAAGCTACTGAGGAGTATGTTTTGGGTATAGATAGAAGAAAAGAGTGTTATAGTTCAGGCGGATAATAATTTACTCCAGCCTGTGTTGATCAGTTAGGAATTTATTAAGATCAGCAAGCAATAGCAAGCAAAACAGCGCTGGGAGTAGCCGGGGAGTCCGTGCTCCACCAACGGCTCTCAACTCTGTCCTTCCTCTCTCAGTCTTTTATAGTCCCTTGTCTTTAGCTTTCATGTAGTTTCCAGGTGAACTCTGCGTCTGTGCGTAGTGTTGCTAGGGGTCGTCTTAACTCCTCTGGGGGGTGAGGATGAAGTTCGTAGTCTTCCTCCGCGTTGTCCAACCCCCTTTTTAATATCCACTCTGATTACTTATCAAACGCTGCAGGCTCACTGAAATATTTCCTCTTTCAATCAGGCTTAATTTTCCTCCTATGGTGACTTTGAAAGCAGAGAAATAACAATGGGGTAGCTGGGAGGGGAAGTGTTTAGGTGAATGGGTGATTGTTTCAGGAAATCTCTGTGCTGGGCTGCAGCACTTTTTTCCCTGGCTCTGGATGCTCTGCAGGTCTCGGTGCCTATGCCCTCCCGGTGGCCTGGAGGTAGGCTGGGAACTGGAGACAAGCAGCGGGAAAAGCCACTTGCCAAACATTTTGTAGAGTTGTATGTCTGAACCTTTGTTTCCCGAGTACCAGCACAGTGCTTTAATCGCACATCCATTTTCCTCTCGGGCTTTTCATGTGAAATAAATACTTCCCTGCAGAATGGTCTATTGGACCATCACAAGCGAGTGCTGTTAACGGCAGGTTGCAGGTAACAGCTCTCCTGCGCTCTGTATGTTACTGGGGCGCATCACTGAAAATATTGCTGTACAGAGTCTCGTGTACAGTGTAGTTATTTGTCTGTCTTTGAGCATTTTGTAACCTTTCCCCACCTTAGCCTATTCTGTCATTTCAGAGTAGCTTCAGGCAGCTGATATTTAAACATTGAACCTGACCAAGCAGTGTACCTCCCTTCCCTCCAAAAGAAAATGACTCAAAACAAAATTCATTACATATTCAAACTTGTTAAAAAGAATGCAAACAAATCTAGAACTTCAAATCCAGTTTCTCTTAGCAGTGCAAGAAAGATTAATGACCAATTACTTGAATTACTCAAACTTCACAGAATGGCTTAGGTACCTTTGATAAACCCACTGCGTTTGTATGCCCTGGAATGTGACAGCAACTGATGTCGAACATCAGATGGGGTAGAGGTATGACTGATGGATGTGCCTGGCATTGCCCTGCATTTATCCTCATTAGTGCTGTGGGACCCTTTAAGTTTGATACTAGTCCTTGTTAAGAGGCGATTAGTGCATATTAGCTGTGCAGCCTGATGCCATCTTCAGATAGTGATTTCTCTCTTGTGGGGCTTCCTCTTTTGAACTATGGCCCGCCAACATGTTAAAAGCTTTGTAATAGTGGAGCTCTGTATTCTTTGAGGTGTGATTGATTGGGATTCCTTCACGCTGAACTTTTCCTGTTGTCCTCTTTTGTTTAGGAGGTCCTCCAGCAGCTGATTGTAATGAATTTACCAAATGTTTTAATGATTGGCAAAGATCCTCTTTCTGGTGAGTATTTTGTTAGGTTTTTCATCCTAGTGCTTAATAAAACCTGTATTTTTTGTTAGTTTGTTTCCTTAAATTGCAAACATGCCTTTAGTCAAACCTTGGTATTTGTAACCAAACTACAAATATTTGAGTACCTCCGAGTGTCAGTTTAATGTATCTGATATGTAACACTTATTTACATACCTGTACCTACAAATAAATATCTGATAGAGGTGTTTACACATCGTACACATAACACACATGATAGTTCTTGCCAAAGCCGGAGCAGCGACTGTTTACTTGAAAAGTCCTGACTCTTCCCTCTTTGCAGAAAGTGACCCAGGGCACATGGGAGAATCGTTTGTCCTCCAGGTTTTCTGACCTGTGTGCCTGTATAATCAGTTCAGATGTGGCAATGTGTACACACCAGAAGTCTTGCAGAATTGCCCCAAAGTGTGAAAGAACTGTTGCAGATGCGGTGTGAGAAGAAAAAATGTGAGGATGGAGAGAAAAATAGTTGTGTTGTGTATACACACATACATATGTGACAAACTAGAAAGGTAAGGAGAGAATGGACAAGGAATAAAATATCTGTCTGGCCATGTGTCTGGCAAGGACATCTGTCACATGAGGTATCACATCAGAAGTGAACTGTAAGCCAGTGGAATTATGTCCAGAGCACAGTGTCTTTGGTGGTACAAAATGAAAGCTTTTTATCCTGAAAATGAAGTTGACTTGCTAGCACATTTCTGAAATGAAAGGTTTTGTTGTTGTGGTTTTTTGCTGATTTATTTTGCATGCCCGTTCTATCTCTGCCTTAGCCCCATGCCAGCACCAAGGATATGGTGTATTTGTTTTTACCAAAGAAGGAAAACTGGACAAACCCTGTCAGCAGTGGTGGGGAATGATATGGTAGTCAGCATCTCCAGAACAAACAGATGGCAGAAACCTTGGCAAAAGATTTTGTTTTGCTGCTCTTAACAGCAGTAGTGTGCATGTACAGAAAAAGAGGGGTTTATATCAGAAAAGAATCTTCGCTTACAGATGTTGCATCACTGAAACTGACTTTGCATCTCTGCAGTAATACTTACTCTGTGAGGTAAGGCATCCACTTCAGCAAGCAGGTCAGCTTTCAGTGCCAGTCTTAGTTCTCCTGTACAGGCTAGTGTTATGGGTAAAGAAGAAAATATAAATACAAGAGTTGTTGCTTTGTTCAGTCCCAAGGGCAGAGCATGGGCTGCTAGTGAATAGAGATGTCTGGGCCAACAAGCAGTATCTCTGCTGGCTAAGTGTCAGTGCGAACGACTGTCTGGTTTCTTGTCATGGCCATTCCTGAATGACAGCTGGCAGGAAAGTCATTATGAAGTAACCACAGTGTTGGTTCCTGGAGAAGCTGCACACTGGAAAGTTGTCCTGTAGGTAGCTGTAATTTCCCATCATTGACCAGCTGTTTTTGTCAGCATATTAGATCTTCTGTGAGAAAAGTACCTGATGTGTCTCTTGTAGGGAAGTTATCGGTCATCGTGTGTTCCCATCTTTCATCTGCTTTCATTACAGCCAGACATTTTGCTTCACTTTGAGACCTTTGAAAATATTGTGGTTTGGTTTTGTAGTGTTTGGGGATTTTAAAATTGTGGTCTTTTAAATTTTATCAATTGCTGACTTATCATTGGTGTTACTGATAACAGGGAAAGAGGCTAAAGAATGCAAAAATGCATCTTCTGGATGCCTAAAATAGACAGGGTATGTGTGTATAAAATATATTAAGTTCTTGGTAAGACAGATTATATAATGGTTTGGAGAACCAGTCCCATTTTAGACACCATGGAGGAAGGCAGTCAACAAAGAAGAGTTTGAGATATTTGCTCTGAAGAACATATTCAAGGAGGAGAGTATTGGAGGGATAGGATTTCAAGAGAAGCTCATCTTAATCTTACCCTTAGATATATGATCACTGGTAAGATGTACCAAGGAAATGGTTAGAGAAGTAGAGAACTAGAACTTCCTGTAGGATGAGGAACCTGACTGAGAAAGGAAGAGGAACCTGGGAAGCTCAGAAAGAGGTAACAGGGAGAAGCTGGCTGTGGAGAAGCTAGTAAGACCAATACAGAAAGCTAAATGAAGGAATAAGCTGTGGTGAGCAATGACTAGGTGACTGTCACGTTAATCTCTTCGTTACTGAGTGTCTTGCAGAAAGGACTGAGAACAACACCCCGGCACTTGGGAGGGGGAAAATGAGTGAAAGAGGGAGTCTGTGTCAGTGAGAGGGTTACAGGAGGGTGGCAGATTGAATAGAAATGTGAGGACAAAGCAACCATCAGTGTGGGAAGCCGTGCTTCTGGCACAAATACAGGCCCCAGGGAAAGCAAGGAGCAAGGAGGCTGGGGTTGCCAGCAGTATGGAAAGAAGAGGTGATGGAGATGGTTGAGGGAAGTGTTTAAAAGTGGCAAGAATGGTAGAGGAGAAATCTCTTTCTCTGTGTCAGTGATTCACTCTAGGACAGAGATTGTGAGGGAAGGAAGAGAGTCCTGGAGGGGATATCTGCAGAGACAGCGTGGGGACCACTAGGAGCTGGAGGCTGAGGTATAGCAGCCTTAAGGGCTGGGGCAGATCTGCAAGACAGTGATGAAATCCCATTTTTCCTTCCCCATCCTGTAGGAGAGTTACCTGAAGTCCCCTCTTGACCTGAGGAAGAAAAATTGATCCTGCACTCACATACCTGGAAGAAATACAGTGTTGCTTTGTACTGTTTGAGCCAGGAAGAACCTAATCACTGTATTGACTCCATTAAGTCGAAGACTGGAGAGCTGTTAGCGATTCATACTGAATGATGTCTGTGTGACAATTTCAGTGACCTACTCCTTATAGCAAGCCCATGTGAAGTGTTGCCATGTGAAGTGTTTTTCAGTGCTGTCTGTTCACCGGTGCTATCTGCAAAATTGTACTTCTTCCTCAAAACACAGCCAGTAGTGGTGTTACAAGTATTAAATTATAATCTGCTGGTTTTACTATTTAGCTCCCATTTGGCTCTCAACACTTGGGATCACTGAAGGCTTCTGCAGTTCTGCTTGGAACATGGGACTATTGGAAAAACAGAGCTGCCACCACTGC
Organism: Heliornis fulica; assembly: GCA_013399135.1. NCBI lineage: Eukaryota > Metazoa > Chordata > Aves > Gruiformes > Heliornithidae > Heliornis > Heliornis fulica. The sequence continues at coordinate 135,550 of VXBZ01005295.1, read as the reverse complement.
AGTAGCAGTTAGGCTTTTGCATAGTATAAGGTATATGTCTGCTGAGTTTAGAAGTGTTGTCTTCTTTCATATCCTCTACATCGTTTTGTTCCAGGCCATGGCAATTCTGCCTGCTTTGATTCATTTGACTGTGGGCATAAAATTTGCAAAATATTAGTAAGAAAATGAAGGCTTTGACTGTTTTCTGGAATATAAGGAGCTGGAAGGTAACTTTTAAAGTTTAATTAAAGGATTTTGAAAATTTTCCCAGGAATCTGACTTGCAGAATGATGCAGCTGATGATACAGTATTTGTTTTCACTGCACTGTACAGTACACCACTACTGCCATTAAATTTCTTCTTTTTTGGATGCTCATCATCTTCCTGAACAGCTTTTTCAGTTCATTACTGCACTACAGATCCCTCTGTGCCCAGTATGAAAATCATCAGCATATTTGTGCACACTGCTGCAATAATTACCTCTGGTTTTAGTGTGCCTTTGGAATATTAGTGTACTTTAATGGTCCTGAACTTATTTAGAGGCATTTATGTCTTAATTTTTAAAAATGTCTAGTTTGACATGGCTAGTGAGTGTACTTGAAAACTGATGGCAGTTAATCCTTTGAAACACTCATAAGTTATTGGAAGGCAGGGGAGAAGGACTTTTAACTTTTTTTCAGACCAAGACTGGAAATGAGCTTTTCTTTGCCTGAAGTAGGCTCATCTCTGTCTCTTAGAAAAACTTTGCTATTTAGATACCTTTTTCAAGTTACATGTAAAGTCTGTAATGAGAGCCAAAGCCCCTGCTAGTAAGTGTCTATGGAAACTGTTTTTCATTAAAATCATAAACGATCACTACTCATGGGGTATGTTTTCATGTCTGCCTTCCTTCCTCATTTTGTTTCACAGTCCTCCAGAGGCACAAAGGTTCATAACATGAAGTTAATAAACAGAACACTGCCTCAATAGTGTAAACTTAGCATTCAAGCTTTTCTCACTCGGAATATTGCCAGAGTTGGGAAAAGCGGCATTGGTGTGTTTCACCCGTGGCCGTGTTCTGCACATGTCCACTGGCTGCGTGTGCTGATGCTCACTCTCCTCTACTGTAGGGAGGTCAGAGTAGAAGTGTGCAGAAAGAAGCGTTACAAGTTCAAGATTCGATGTGCTTGGACTCTCTCTTTGTTTTCTGTGACATCTTTCCTNCCCCGCCATCATCTGTATTCTGTCTGTACTTCGATCCTCCTTTTTCTGTTGTTGTGTCTCCCTGAGTCCTGCCATCTGTTTCCCACCCTCTGTCCCCAGTGAGAGCAGAGGGGTCTCCTGACTGGCACAGGGAGGCTTCCAGGATTCACAGGTGGTGCTCGGCCTTTCCTTCTCTTTATTTTCCAGAAAACCTGCTGGCCTGCTCTCATGGTTGGGAGCAGATGGGCTTTCTGCAAGTCCCCCAAGTGACTGGCTCTCTTGCAGGCACAAACATGTGGCCTGAGACCAGCAGCCCAGGAGTTTTCAAAAAGGTGTAAAAGAGGAGGTTGGTGGGTGTTTTGTTTTGTAGTGGGCATTTTTTCCTAATTAAGACCATTCTGATTTAATGCTAGCTTGAGTCCTTTCCATTCATTTCAGCTTGTGGGTACCTGTCTGCCAGGAGCTGCTCCACACCTAAGTATTTGCATAATAGGCTGTAGGAGGACACTGTCTTGGTATGGTCGGCTGATGAGCCTGGGTGGACCCAGCAGACTTTCTCTGCACTGTCCAGGAAGAACTTGTGTCATCCCAGTGAGCCAGCATAGGGAAGTCTGTGCATTCCCTCATATGCAGTGCAGGAGGAACTTCTTGATCTTGTTAAATTAGCACAAATTAAACCTTTTGAAAAAACACTGTAGAATTATTCACTGTTCAGGAGGCATGATGGAATTTGGGATAAACATCGTTTGCTTTTGTGTAACATGCTTTAGAGGATAAATGCACTGTCCTGAGTGCAGAACTTTGCTGCTGCACAGTGTAACAATCCTCAATGTGCTTCCCATTCACTTGGTAACCTTGGGCACTCTAGTTAAGTGCATGGTATCAGCTCTCCTGTGGTGAGATGAAAGGGGCAAAGGGTAACTAATCCTTTCCTGGCTCATTCTGAGCCAAAACCAATTTCTAAAGCACTTCAGATTAGTAAGCAGGTGTGGGTTTGTTTTTTTTTCGGGGTGGGGGGTGTGTGTGTGTGTTGGGTGTGTTTTTGGTTTTTTTTTTTTTTTATACTCACCTTATTTCTTTTAACTATTTCCTATAAATAACTGCGTTCTACAAGGCTTTAAGATGTTGCTCAAACCTAGCTTGAGTGTGAGTGATCTCAGAGTGCCTTAATGCCAACAGTCTGCACCCCGTGGGAAAGAACTTCTGAGTGAAAGCCCAGAGAATGGGGAGAAGTGTAACTCTTTGAAACGGTCCCCAGTGATCTAAAACATTTGTGTGGCTGGAATCTGCTAAGTAGACCTTTCAACCTTAAAAGTTCCTAGTGTGTGTGCAGTCTTAATTTTCATTACACGTACATAGCAGGTTTGCAAGCATAAACCAGTTTATTAAAAAGGACTAATCTTGTAGTAATCCTGATTGGTAAGCTTTTTGAGAGGAGACTGCCACATGTTAGCTTTAAACTAGTAGTAAACTAGCAACATCATGATTACCTCACGTCTTCTACTTTCTTGCTCTGTAAATGGCTGCTTGGCCTTCCCTGCCAAAGGGGCTTGCAGTGCCTGCCTCAGCTTGCTGTGCTGAAGGGAGGGGCTGAGTGTCCACACGGTCTCAGAGTGGTATTTCCAGGCAGCATCAGTCCATGGTGGTACAACAGGGTTGCCCTTGCTGAGTTACTTTGCAGTAATAGCTGAAGGTATTTCATCTCACAGGGTCATGCACCATTACTAGTGCCCATCTGTTAATCTCATGGAGAGACATAGAGTGTGGTTCGAATGGGTTAAGTAGCTCAAGTGTCTTCAGGATGCTGTAGATGCTCTCACTGTTGGAAACCATTCCTGATGTTTTCTAAAATGAGTGATTTCAAGCCACTAGGCACACCCTGAAGATTGCTGTGATGCCATGGTATATGTGTTGCTATTTATGGTGAACAACAGATGGAGGTGCCCAGACCACACAAGGGTTAGAGCACTTGTCTGGTGTGATCCTGAGCATACAGCCTGATGGCTGTCACTACTACGGAGATGTTCTGCACTAAGTTTGGGAGAGTAAGACACCTACTCAGGTCACTTGCTCTCCATAACTTAGTAACTTGCTCATTTGTCCCAGATATATGCTACATTTAATGCCTGATCTGATGCAGAATGAAACTCCGAGAACTCAGTTTAATGAAAAAATGTCTTCTGGCCAGACTGAGTATCTTCTTGGGCTAGTAGTGCCCTCAGAGGAACTGTTCATGAACATAGTAGCTCTATTTTTGTTGTTGCTGAGGGCTTTTTTTGTGACATTGAGAGACAGTCATTTAAGACTGTCTTATTTGAGTCATCCAAAACAATTACTTTCACAGACTGATTTTTTTTTTATATTAAACTAATTTTTCAGAAAAGGGTGCTGCCATGTGTGCTGCCAGGTAGAGAGAGGAGTAAGGAAGATCGTATGTCTTTGGAAAACTGTTTTTAAATACTCTGCGGGGAAATTAATAGTACTGTATTTACAGGGTGAAGTGGGAGCAAGAAGGTTTTAAATATATCTGTATCTGCAGAAGAGAAGAATTCTTGCTTCCAAATCTTAATGATTAATAATGTGGCACTTGGTTATTGAGAATTCTAGTGTTGATTCGTACAGTATACAGATAATTTCTCTAGGGCACTTTTGTAACATTTTATAGATCAACATCCTAAAAGTTATTGGAAAAAATGTTTTAAAAATTAAGGTACATTTAAGGACTGGTTTAAGGCATTTGTAAGCCCCAAGAGCAGGAAATTGGAAAACAAGTTACTTCTAAGCTGCCTGCACATGGCTGAGCTGGCTTGGTTCTGAGAATGGAAGTAACGCCCCCGGTAATTTAGGTCAGTGTGTCTCTACATCTGCATGGCTGCAGAAGCTTAATTGATGAATCAGTTTAATTCCAGTTCCTTGGGCCCTGCACATGCCTCTTAACTTTCTGCCAGCACAGCCTTACAAGGGCATGGTGTTGGCAGAGGAACAGGGTTGCACTCAGTTATTAGAAGTTATTTAGTTATAGGAGCCATTGAACACACAAGTGAAATAGGGTATAAAATGAAAATGTTTATCGCGGTTGTACACTCTTTGTCAGGAAGCATGCAGAGGTATAGGGATGAGAGAAAGCTCTGTGTGGCCAGTTCTCTCTCATCTTTGCTCAGAGTGGATGAGGACAGACTTTTCCTGAACCTAATTCAATTAAAAAATTATTTTTTAATTTCTACTTTGAAGCTCCTTGCCTTCCAACTCTCTCTGTCTACCTTTGATATATGTAATTTCTTTACCACCCAAAAATCACTGCATTAATTTTGTTTCAACAAGACCTGGAGTTGGCTCAAAGCCGTGCTGGTTCTTCTTGTACATCTTTTAGGAGGTAATGGGCAGGGCTGTTGTTCACAGCATGGCTCCCTGCAGTAACAACCTGCCTGTGTTGTGCCTCCTCCACACTCCCCCCACCGCCCAGGGCTCCCTGAACGTATGGTTAGCTGCATATTCTCCTTCCTACATCACTTAGGTTCTATCCATCTTAGCACATGGTGTTTGTACTTCAAAGTGTGAACAGGCTTTGATGCAGAACAGAGGCATAATTTGTTTGTTGAAACATCTTTCAATTTGTGTACAGAATGGCCTTCAGCTTTGGGAAGTCTGAATGGCAACTGTTTTACACACAAGGAATTTAGGGCAAGTTTGGGTTTTTGAGAGTAACCCTACTTTGCTTCTGCCCATGGTGGGTTTGGTTTGGGTTTTCTTGGGGATTTGTTTTGGATGGTGGGGGGAGATGGTGCTTTGGTGGGCACTTTTGCACCCTTGATAGTCTCAAAGCAACACACAAACATTGGGCATATGGGTTGAACTAGTCAAAAGATTTACTTTTTTTTTTTTTGTTCTGCCTTCATTCATCACAAAAGCCTCAGAAAACGTACATGAGGGTAGCACCTTGTGGATTACATTCCAAAATCCACCAACAATGTATTGTTACATGGAAAGTATGGTAACATTATATTGGGCACATATGTATTGTTCAAAGGTCTTAATTCTCTTTTCAGGTGGATATTTTTGAGAGAATCACTTTCAGGTACTTAGCTTGTTCTACATATAAACTGAATCTCTTTTTTCCCCCCTTCTTTTTTTGTTTGTTTGTCCCTCTAGGTAAAAGTATGGATGAAATTAAGAAGTTGCTTCTGTTGGTTCTGGGCTGCGCTGTACAGGTGAGTATTCATTAAGGCTTTTAAAAAAATCTGTTGGGTGTTGCGTTTTGGTTTGTTTGGTGGGGTTTTGGTGTTTGTTGGTGTTGGGCTTTTTGGGGGGGTGGGGGTGGTGTATTTTGGTTTGGTTTTGTTTTGGTTTTTCTGGATGGAGAAAATCCGCACAAAGATGGTTTCTGTACAAACAAATCTCCAGCTCAAGACAGCTTGTGAGCTGAAATAGGGGAGGAAAAGAAATTCAGAGAAATGAAGCATGCTTTGTGATAGCAGTAGCCTCAATTTGTTGCCAATGCTTAATCTTCCGGAGGATATGTGCTCTCGCAGCTAGGTAGTCCACTTCTTTATCAAAGTGGGAAGTGATAAGCTTTGAACAGTGTTCCCGATATCAAGATTGTTATTTGGTTTGTTGTTTTACTCTTTTAAAATAAGGAGTGGAACAGTGCATAATAATGCCACACAAATAGATAAGGTAACAGTCCAAACATTTGTTTAATGAGCCCTGATTTTATTTGCATAATCTTCTGGTTCAGTATTACATGTAGAAAACCCAGAATGAATAGATACTTTGTATACTCATGTGGGGATTTTTACATGGCATGTGTTAAAATAAATATACATTTCCTGTCTATGGGAAACTCCCAGAAATGCAGGACGGTTTTCAGATAAAGAAGCCAGTGTTCTGCCCACCAAACCTCTGTGGTGGTGAACAATAGACGCGTTGCAGGCTAGCCTTTGCTTATAATTGACCTTGTTTGTAGATCTGTCTAGTGTTTTTGTCATGCCTTAGGACACTTACCCTGCTCAGCTATGTCAAGTCAATTATGTCAGGGTGAAGCTGTCTACGTATGGGTGCTCTGAGCTCTTGCTATTGCATTGCAGCACAAAGACTAAAGGTCTGGTTTGGTAAGCTGCTATGCATCCCCAGTCCCCGCTTACAGCTCTTGAGTTCTCAGTGAGAGACACCAGGCCCCAAAAGGACACTGTAAATTAATTAAACATGGAACTTTAAGAAGTGCTCAACTTCCCTACGATGCAGAGTTGCTACAAGGAGGCAGTAATGTGGTTAGTGTACATTCACTGATAGCAGGTATCTTTTAAAGTCCTGAGTAAGAGATTTACTGAAACACCTTTTTCTGAAATATCACTCATGTTTATCCAAAATGCTTTCCAACCCCATTTTTTATCTAAAGCACATGTTAATTTAGTCCAACAAGCAACACTTTCATCAATGTGAATAGTTACCAAAAGTGCTGCATCTCTTTCCATTATCAAAACCATGCAAAATGCATGCAGACAGGTTAAACGATGCAATGTAAATGCAGCTTTATGTTTGTGTGGCTTCATTAATGAAGCTATGGTGATTTCCTCTGGCTGTTGCCCTACTTCTTGATCTCATTGCGTGTTCAACTTGTTTCAAAGAGCAAAACCAGCCATTTAACTTAGCTGTAATTGTACAGACTGTAAAGAAATTTAAATAATTTAATGTATAATTTGGTTTCTTACTGAGCATCTAATGTGACAAAGTGTAGTTGTTGAACATTTTGTCCTTAGCAATGGGGGGATTATTTTTATTCAAACAAAAAAATTATGCAGTAAGTTTTGGGATGCATATCATGTTTCAGGGTGTGTGTGTTTTGTTTGTTTGGTTTTTAACAGTGTGAAAGAAAAGAAGAGTTTATTGAAAGAATAAAACAACTGGATATTGAAACCCAAGCTGCCATTGTGTCACATATTCAGGAGGTGGGACTCTCAGTGTTGTCTCTTTTGCCTTCTTATCTCTTTCTTCCTTGACTTAACAGGTTTTTGTGTGTGTGTAGTTTTTTTTTCCCCCCTGTGAAATGTTTGGAATTTTGCAATGGATTAATGTACTTCACTAAAACAGGAAAAAAAAAAGACACAATATGTTACTGTACTTAAATTATAACATGAAAAATTTAGCCACTGGGAACTTATCTCTTTTAAGGAGATGCAGTAGCGAATGCCTCACTTGCCAGTTATAGGCTATGTAGAAGAAATTGTAAGGATACATGTGTAATATTTTTGAACGGTGTGTATAGCTTAGGAACTACAGTGTCCCGTCCACCAGTGGTGTGGGCACTGAATCTGAAGATCTTGAAAAGTGTACTCAGCAGCTGAAACTTCATTGAACCCTGTCTTTATTCCTGGACTTCTGAGGTTTTTGTGGAAGACAGGAATACAGGTAGGCGTTAGTTGGAAGGTTGATTTGGAGACCCAAAGGAGAGCTGTGTGGAAACAGTCCCTGCTGGGTGGGCCTCACTAGGAGCAGGCACTGCCTGCAGCCACATGATGGTGTGTGCAGGTGCAGCAAGCTCAGTGTGCTCTGGTCTGATGAACAAATGGCTGAAGTTTGACAGGAACTTTTTTCTTAACCCTTGGAAAAATAGTTCTGCTTCAAAAAGAAAAAAAAATAGTATTGCTGAACTAAGCACTTGTATCAAAAGCAGGAACAGTCTTTAACTGAGCTTGAGAGCCTGTCTGACATTTCTGTTAAATGATTCAAAGGATATCAGTTTGGGTGAGATAGAGGTTGAAAGGTACACTGCTGGCAGCAGCCAGAGACACTTCTGCAAAAGGCAGTTCCTCCCAGCTGTATTGGCTGCAAGCTGCAAATTCTTTGAAAGCAGGGCTTCTCAGTGAGATGCCGGCTTAATTGCTCAGTGTGGGCTCAGTTCCTCCGAGTCCCTGTGGTGACTGCCTCAGTTCTTGCAGTAAGGCAACTGCACGCTTCGGATATGCACACACAAATGCTAATGATCATAATATGTATCTCATAACTTTTAAAAACCAGCCTTAATAGTGAGAAAGTAAGAATACCAGAAGTTGCTGGGCAGTGTTACAGTTAAGGAGATCATGTTTGTTATTTTCAAGCTGTTTTTGTTGAAATGTGATATGGGTTTTTTTAGTTCATCAATAAAAGATCCTGGGTTATAGCACAGAAATTTACAGATCAGCCAGTGGAAAGACAAATTTGTTTTGTTTATTCATGTTCCTAGGTGACTCACAACCAGGAGAATGTCTTTGATTTGCAGTGGCTGGAGCTCCCAGATATGGCCCCAGAGGAACTCGAGTCTCTCTCCAGGAATATGGTTTTCCACCTCAAGAGGCTCATTGATGAGAGAGATGAATGCACAGAAGTACGATGACTTCTCTCCCATATAAAGATCATATGAAGTAGTATATGCAGGCTCCATTACTTGTGTCTTGTTTGTGCTCTGGTTTTCCATTCTGCATCTTTCTAATGCACGTCTTAAAATTTCCCCATCCCTGGAGGAGGCGTTTAAGGTCAGGCTTCATGAAGCCATGAGCAACCTGATGTAGTTAAAGGTGTCCCTGCTTAACTGCAATAGAGTTGGACTAGATGACCTTTAGAAGTCCCTTGCAAACTAATGCATTCTGTAAAAATATGTAGAAAAATTTTGACTTTTCCATTGGTTGTCGTGCAAACACTAAGTTATGGTGATCGGCAAAGAGAAGTGGAATGGACTCTCCATGAAGTGGAGAGACCAAAATATTTGAAGTTGTGACTTTGAGATTTTTGTCCCTGTGTGTTTGCTCAGTTGTTCACTGCTGAGTTATTGCTGTCCTATCTCTTTAGTGTTAATCTACCACCATGGATTCCAGGGGCTCTAGGTTTTTTTTTTCCTCTGTAAAGATGGCCCTGTGTGTTGCTAATTCATCAGTTCTTTTCCCTTCAGACCTCTGGATGAAGCATCTCCCTTCTTTAGCCTGTTAGGGTTTTTTCATGCTTTAAACAGTGATTGTGTTAGTTAAAATTGTTGCTATAGGTTTTTATGAATTCTCTAAGCAAAATAGACTGCTTATGTTGTGTGTTGGGAGAGTTTCAGTGGTCTGAGCATAGTGGAGATTCCTTTCATCCTCTGTGTGACCTTCCCTCCTGGCTATCACTTGAATTCTGTATAATGCCAGGCTAATAATTTTCTACATATATAAATAATTTTAGACACTTGATAACAGTGTATAATTGTACTGTTTATCTGTTGACACTATGTACTTCTCTGTACTTCCAGGTCATTGTAGATCTTACTCAAGAGAGAGATTATCTTCAGTCTCTGCAACCATCAAGTACTCTGAAAGTACCCAGTCCAGATTCTTCACCAAACCCAGGCAACCCTCTTTCTAATGAAGACAAGCAGCATCTTGCAGTTGAGCTGGCAGACACAAAGGCTAAATTAAGAAGAGTCCGGCAGGAGCTGTGAGTCACCAGTGATTTGTGCTTCTAGAGAGACTTGTATATTAAGTCTTGTGCATCCTGAAAATGCAGATGCCTGTTGTCTTCAGTACACTGACTTCCATGAGAACTTTCCGAATCACATCTTGCAGATTTGTTACTTAAAGCAGTAGGAAGCTAGGATGCGTGTTCCATCTTTCTTCTTTAACTGGTATTTAAACAGTGTGATGGATGGCTACTTCCAGTTTTCTTTTTGTCTCATCTCTGTCTTCCCCTCTTCAAAATGCCAACTGCTAGCTACGCTTTTTAATAATAAGTGGGAAGTTGAGGCCAGTGAAGCTAGCTAGAACAGCAGCAGCAGCAGCAAGGAGATTTAAACAGAGGTACTTAGCATAAGAAAAGTTGCAAAATCAGATGTGTATGATATCATAGAAAAACCTCTTGCTTATTTGTAGCTCTTGTGACAAAGAGGCTTTATGTTCAGAATATGCTAGGAGATCTCTGTCTTCCTTTCCAGACACTTTCCCAGCAGTGTCTGTATATGTAATCGATATTGTTTTGAGGCAGGTGAGAAAAGTTACTGAGTTTTTTCTAATTATTTTCAGGGAAGAGAAGTCCGAGCAGCTTGTAGATTCTAAAAATGAAGTTGAGCAGCTAACCCTAGAGATGCAGAAAATAAAACAAGAGGTAAGATGAGCTTGTCTTACTGTGACAGTCTTCCCTGTTTTTTAAAAGAAATCAAAAAAATCCTCTTTCAGAATGAAGCTAAAAATATTACTGTGACTACTTAACGGGGAAATAAAGTTATGGAGCAAGTTCAGAAAAGGCAGAATTCTCTCACCCCTGAATTCCCCAGGGGAATGTTATTTCCCTGTGCTTCAAATAAACCAAAATAAAGAACACACTTTAAAGTATTAACTAAGATTTGTCCCCCTGCTTATCTCCCTCTTACGTGTCTCCCTCACTTCTCACAGAATGTCCACCTGGCCTCAGATGCTCGTTCTGCCAGAGTATACAGAGATGAGCTTGACTCTCTGAGAGAGAGAGCAAACCGTGTGGAAAGACTTGAGATGGAACTTGTTCGGTGCAAAGAGAAACTTCATGATGTGGATTTTTACAAAGCTCGCATGGAGGCAAGTGAAAATCGGGAGATTTTCTGAGTAATCCTTAATGTTTGGCTTGTTACCAGTTCATGTGTTATTTGTCATTGAGCTGACTGTAGCAAAACATCAGAGCAAGTGGAAATTTCATAGCAAGTCATAGTTAATGAATTAACAACATCAAAACTCCTTTGAGTGGCAAGTAGGACTCGGCACACACAAAATATAAAAACCCATCAGTTTTAATAAACTTGTTCTTTAACATAGTTCAGCAATATATGCTAAAGCAGGACAGACCTTTTCTGAGTGCTCCTAGAGAATCCAGACCTTTAGCTTAGCCTTGAAAATATACTCTTGGGTAAAATGCCAGTGTCCTGGAGTTGTTCCTTTGACCAACATTTTAAATTTCATGTATTAATTAGCTAAATGAATGTCTGGGTGTTTTTCCTTAGGGGTTTATAGCAAATGCAACTGTTGTTAAAATGGATGGGCATTTATTTTTAAGTATGACCTTAGATGATAAATTCTAGCCACCCCTTTTTGCTTGTAGTAGAGAGGAGGGGAAAAATTGAATCTTCCTTAGTGCCTCGAGTAGGGTATGTCAATGAAAATGTATAACATTGTTCAAGTAGTAATGTTAGTTTCTCAGCTTAGTCACCTCCAGCTATGCCCATTGTGGAATTATTAATTAACTTCAGTTAGGAAGGACCTTGGAGATCATCTAGACAAACTTACTGCTCACAGCATGGCTTACCTTAAATTTAGGCTAGATAGTTGTGGGGCTTTTTTTCTATTCTTTCGTGTTTTTCAGCCATTCTCACTGTAACTCTCAATCCACAACACTTCAGCCAAAGTCAAATAAATATCCAGACTTGCTGAAATCATTGAGGTTCAGTAATTGACAACCTCACTATAATTAGATAAAATCCTGAGTCTGAAATAGAAGAGTGATGTTGTAACTCACATTTGCCAGGCCTTTGGCTGAGAACACAGACCTTATTTCTGCTCTATAAACTCTTCTTAGTAAGTGACTTTTTTTTTCCCTTTCTGACCTAATGATGATCTTAAAAGTCTTTTCAAGCCTAATTCTGTGATTCTAAGGGGCCCACTAGCTGCTGCTTCTTACAAATAGGTTCACTAAAGTGGGTGGTTATTAAATGTAATAACAGACTACAAAAGCTTGTCTTCCCCTTCAGTAATTTCCAGTTTACATTAGGAAGTATGAAGCTCAGTCTCTCTCTGTTTTCCTCCCTGAAGCTGGAAAATCAGCTGTGCATTATTAGCCTGGCACACTAGCTATCAGTGTGGCATCTTGGCATTTCCCTTCTGGCTGTGCAGTGGAGTTGCTTAGCTTCAACCTGCTGCTCAGGTTGCTGGAGCTAGGAGAGTGTTTTAGTCTTCATCTGAGATCAAAGGAGTAGCTATTTCTGTTCTTGAGTTCTCAGCCTCCTTGCTTGTCCTGGATCCAGCAGTGCCCTGCTCTGCTATTTACATGCTTGCTTAACATATTCAGTAAAAAGACCTCCGCTTCAGTTCAAATTTGTTCCAATTTTCTTTACTCTCTCCTCCACCCTGTCAGTTTTTGGTGAAAGTCTTGAACATCAGAGATGACTGCTGGCTCTTCAAAGGTACTTCCTTGAAATACAGAGTGGGACAAAGACTATTTCCCATCAGTATTGCACTTTTTTAATTCTGAGCCACCCCGTGGCCTCTAGCAGGGGTTGCTGTAGGGGCTGAGCTCTTCTAATATGCAGCAGGATTGCACAGCTGTCTGCAGGCTGCTCTGTGGTCTAGAATAGGCAGAGGGTTTCACATTCTCACCACTCCCTGTTCCATCATTGATCAAATCTCAGCAGAACCAACAACTGACAGTGTTGAGCAGTGTCAATGACAAACAAACTCCACTGGTTCCACACTGAATCTACAGGGCACTATTCTGTCTCTGTGGTCATGGAGCAGCACAGAGGCTTCTTCCCATGGTGCCTCAGTTTTTTGTCTTACCTTTCTCAAGTTCTTTGTCCTTCAGGAAGAAGGGTTAACGGCTTGGGTCAGTTTGCTGTCTGCTCAGATTCCTCCCACTCCCTCAAAACCTACTTGACTTGTAATTCCAAGTTCTAGGATTTGTGCAGGGAATTAACATAGTAGAGATTTTTACCACAGAGAGTATAGTGCTCGTTAATCTCATGGCATTTACTGTTTGCAGATGGCTTCCTAAGCTCTGCATATTAAGACCTGAACAAATCTTACAGAGGCACATCAGTGCAAACGTAGGTGTGCAAAGTACAGCATAAGCCACTTTTCTGTGGTAATCTGGTAGATCAAGGCTCATAGGGTCTTGACAAGGTTGTTAATTAGCAGTGCCAAACCTGTAAGTGAGAAGAAAAGGTAGATTTACTTTTCTGCATCCATACAGAAATCTATTAAATGAACACAAAAAACATTTTACCGCTTGTAGTTCGCATAGATATTTGTTAGTTTGAACAAAAAACATGGAATATGCTCTGTGTGGCAAGCTTTAGGAATTGCAAGTAAGCTTACTAGTAGTTTCTGAAAGCATGTAATACTAATCGGCAGCGGCAGCAGGAAGAGTTCAAGGAGCTGTTGCAGAAGGAGTGCAAAAGGAGCAAGTCCTAACGTAAACTTAGCGCATTTAGGCACGTGTATTTTTCTTCTCTGTACTTCTTGACAAAGTTGTTTAGAAATGACATTTTAATTTGATCATTGCTCAAAGAATGTGAAGATGAATATTCTGTGGAGACCTTCCTGCTGGGGTGGAGTATGGAGGAGCAGGCCTACTGCAGGGTTTCCTCCAAAGAGATGCTTCTCTCCAGCTGTTCCAGATCAGATTGCTTTCCAAGGCCAGGGAGTCTGCCTTGTCCGTTTGTCCACATCGCTGCAATCACATTTCCATGTGGGATGAGAGAATTTCTGTGAATGTTGAAAAAAGTAAAACATCTCTTGTATGTTTTAATATAGTCCAAGGCAGTGTTTGACTGTCACAAGATGTTAATGGTGTCACAGCTCAGGAGGGGCAGCTTCTGAACTACCAGAAGGCGAGAGGCTTGGACACTGTTTAACAACCAGGACTGGATGTGTGTGCAAACTCTCTAGTTTGATTTAAACAATCAGATTGCTGCTTCAGTTTCTGAAAACGTTTTCTAGTAGCAGCACACTCTGTTCAACCACTTACCTCCAGAGTTAATTGTAATGATATGTGTACGCAGTGCACATTCTTACAGCTATTTCAGGGCACAGTGATACAGGATCAACCCCCAAGATGAAATTATTTTGGAAATTATAAAAAACAGAATTACATGCCTGTTTAGTATTAAACCATCACAGTGTGATATTAAAAAGGGCGTTTTAATACCTTGCTTAGTAAAAACTCAATGTATTTAAAAAATTGAACACCACAGCAAAATATTTTTGCTGTCAATTTAAAAATAAACTCATACCTACAGAATAATGTTGGTAGGTTAATTAAAAGAAGAATAAACCTTAATTCCGATGGAAGCACCACCACCTGTTCATTGTCTTAGAAGTGCAGTTTGTAGCCAGACACATTTTCAGGTCAACTTTGTTATCCCAGTGATGTCTGGGAGATGTTGGTGCTGACATGATTTAGTTAGGATGGACAGTAATACCTTCCAGGCCTTGCAATGTAACCCTAGTAAGATCTCATGGATAATTATTAAAATTATGTGAACTTTTCAGTAAGACAACCTCAGATCATGGGTACACCAGTGAGCAATGTTGACCTTGCCGTAGCAGGCATTTCCACCAGGTTATTAATTTAAGATTTCATCAGGACTCCTTTGAACTGACGTGCTGGCCCCCTGCCCCCAGGCACTCCAGGGAAGGTTCTTCAGCCTTCTGTGTATTGCAGTAGTGTGTGGTTTGTACCAGAGCCTGGCTATGTGTATGTGCTTGGCACACAGCTTGCCTCTTCGTGGGACACTAAAGTTCCTGCTTGGTTGGCACTTTTGAGGATACTTCTGAGCCCATGTTTTTGAGGTCAAACACCACCATACTCCTTAGGGCTGTGGTCCAGATTGAGTGTCAAAATCTAGAAAAGTAAACTATTGTCATGTTGCTGTTCCATTAGAGGTGTTGGGGAAGTTTACATGATGCCCAGCACACTTCATCATGTACAGACCATGCGATGTGTTTAGTGTCAGATCTTTTACATTTGCCACTCTGAAGTGACCCTATTAGATCAGACTTGCCCCAAAATGCTGGTTCAAAAAACAGTATCTCACTGTTTTTATTTACTTTCATGCTCAGACATTTTAATTACAGCAGTTGAACCACTTCACAGGCACTAATATACTTTTTAATGCTACTGTAGTAGTGAAAATTTTTCTCTCATATTCTGCGAGTTGGTAGCTGACCCACTGAGAAGTTAAGGGCAATACGCTGCTGCAAAAGGTAGACTTTCCATATTATGCTATCTACAGTCAAGATACAGCAAACAACCAGGATTACTTGATGTAGAAGGCTATTGAATCAAAAAGCAAGGGGGGAGTGGCTGTCCTCAGACACTACTGTGCTTCACAGCTATCTCTTTTCTTCTTTCTGTTTATATAAATAACTGAACCACATAAGGCTTCCTAAGGCTGATTCTGCCCCCATAAATGAGAAGGAAGTTGCAGATTGAGCAGTGAAAGCAAATTGCTCATGCCTGGTGATCTTTCAGGAATCTACTTGTTTTGGATGTTTGTGGTCAGAGAGCAGGCATAAAAACTGATGTCAGATTTCACATTGTGAAGACAGTTATCTAGGAATAAACTTGTCAAACCATAAGTATTTCATCCTGCCTGTGCACGTTTTCTGGTTTTGCATGTTGCATTGGAGCAGGTGAGGGGACAGGGAGAGAAGGAAGGAAAGCAGACAGACAAAATGAGATTGTTCAGAGATTCAAATAATTGTCTTCCTTGCCCCCTTGTAACTCATCTGGGAAAAAAAAAAAACCCAACCCTAAAATCCTTACTGTATCCTATTTAATCTTTTCTGTGTTGATATATTCTTGTCTTAGAAGATCATGTCTCTGACTCAAAACTTATTTTGGACAAAACTAAAAACTATTGGTGAGGTATTATAATTTGAAATAAGACATGTTTTAAAACTTGTTTATTAAATTATGAAAAAGTGTACATGGCCAGACTTTATGCTTTGGACATTTCATCTTTCTGGAGATAAGATACTTGAATGCACAGAGCCTCGTTTGTTACTTTGCAGGGAACATTCAGAGTGCACTGTAATTAACTTGTTTCTAGTCTTGGGGCTGCAGTAGAATATTAAGTTAAACTTCTACTCGGTGCAAACAGGTCCTAAATAGGTAAGCAAGGTGGCTTGTGCAGTTAATGCTCATGTGCTTACTGGGGATGGGGTGGGGTGTGTGGTAAGTATCAACCAACTTCCTGTGTTCATGTGAATTAAAATTTTGTTCGAGTGAAAAATTTTATTGAACAGACATTTACATGTAAATGTACTGAAACAGCAATGTGGACATATTATGCATTGGTGGATGGTGCTGCCCAACATGCTTTGAATACACCATAACATTCCCTGAAACTAAATAATCTGTTTTGAAACTGAAGACTATGGTGAGGCAGCTCAGGAAACAGTATTGGATGAACACTTTCTTTTCTGTCTTTTCTAGCAAAATGCTCTCCATTAAACTTCTAAAATTTTGAGGGGAAAAAACCCAAGAAATATTAGGTTTGCTTGCATTAATGACTCCGTTTAATAGGACATGATACCATGTTTAATTATCTATCAGGTAAAAACTTTCCTTACGGAACAGTCAAATTTCTTGTGTTCTGCAGTGTCAGTTTTGTAAAAGTCACCTGGTCAGTTCATGTAAAGAGATTCATGTAGTTACTTTTTCTCCCTAGGAGTTAAGAGAAGACAACATCATATTAATTGAAACAAAGGCCATGCTAGAAGAACAGCTAACAGTGGCAAGAGCTCGTGGAGATAAACTGCATGAATTGGAGAAGGAAAATTTGCAGTTGAAATCCAAACTCCATGATGTAGAGCTGGTATGCCCTCCCTTTTCCAGTATTCCAATTTATTTGAATTCCTGTTTTTATGCTAAATCACAGAAAACAGTAGACAGTCCATCTCTTTCTTTCTGATATTTTATTACTCAGTTTGAGGTAGGTCTTACTTATGGATCCATATGACTGGATCCAAATTTGACATGATGAGTTATGGAAGCTCAGTAGAACTCAAGGTTATAGCTGCAGAATTTCTTGTGTGTCAGTGCATGATGTTACATGTTTTTGAAGAGCTTAGCTCTGGAGAGAGCTTGAATCCAGGCTGCCTTACTAGCCCTGGCTTGTACCGGCCCTTTCATCACCCAGTATGTTCACCCCAGTCACCCTCCCTTCAAGTGTACCATGGACCTGAGCAGACTCTAAACAGGGCTAGCTGGGTGTCTCCACCCTGCATTCTGTGGCATCTGCGGTGGGCCACGACAAATGGTTAACGCTCTATGTGTATTTCAGTATAAAAATACATTTTTATATACTTTGTCATTCATGTGTGTCTTGCACAGGACCGGGACACAGACAAGAAGAGAATTGAAGAGCTGCTGGAGGAGAACATGATCTTGGAGATTGCACAGAAACAGAGCATGAATGAGTCTGCCCACCTAGGCTGGGAACTAGAACAGCTGTCTAAAAGCACAGATCTTGCAGATAGTGAGTACTGTGGGGGCTCTATTTTAAGAGTAGACAGGCTGGTTGAATGAGAAGGGAACAGAAGTTGAGTCTGAGCTTGGAGAACTTCACTTTGGCATTGAACTTCATTTTCCAAAGCTTCTAAAACGTATTCATTCCTGTTTCTTTCACTTTACTTTGAAAGCATTAATTTGAAAGCATTAAAGTGTTTCACTTTTAGTTTGTTTGTCACTGAGTGACTTTTAAGTAAAATGATTAAAAATTAAGGGGGAAGGGTGGTGGGAAAGAGGGAGGGGAAGACAGCTTTGTAAATGACACAGCAGAAATGTCACACCAAACACTGGCTATTTCTAACTGAATGGCTGGGAGGAACCTATGATCTTTAGTATTCTTTAGTACAGTTAGTACAGACAATTAGTTGGTCCCAGGAAGTAGACTGTGCTGAAGTCATTTATTTTTAGTAGATACCAAAAAAATGCATACAGTTAAAATAACTGTATGACTGTTTTGTTTTTTTTAATGGTTGATTTGATTTCCATAACTATCAAAAACATAACTAATGCTCCCTTCACTTAGTCAGGTTTCAGCATTGGTTTCTGCACCAAACATGATTTCTCTCCAGAATACCAGCCTAAATAACAATGCTAAATGGAACTTGGGGAAATATAAACTATTTCATGCAGTTCAGCTTTTATTTATTGCTCACCTGACTCCTTTAAGGCTTGCATGTTTGGTTTTGTTTGGACCGCAGAACAGTTTAACTTGAAGACGGGAATACATTAAAGTAGGCAGATGTTCAGTTTTCAGTAAATCTGTCTAGAGTAACTTTGTTTTGTAAAATAGCTGAGTGTTTTGGGTTTTTTTTTCCATGACTAAATAAGATTGAATACCTGTGTTTTCACTAGCTTTTGGAAGTGCACCATCTCACTGTTTTAGCAAATGTTTGAGATGGGCTTAATTTCTGCCTCTCTTTCCTTTGATGGAAGTATGAGAGGGTCTCAAAGTACACTTTGCTACTAATATCAAGCAATACTTATTTTGTTACTAACAGTAAGGTCTACTAACATGGCTAAAGCAACTTTAAGAAGAGTTAGGCAAATAACTTTTAAGATAGTTATCTTTTCAGATACTTTCATATTTATTAAAGGTCTTGTTATCTGTGAAAATGGGTTCTGTTTTTAATAAAGTGTTTACTTAGCAATCAGTCTGAAATTATAAGGATCTCACTGCAATTACCTTCATACAAGTGAATCTTAAGGATCTAGAAAAGGAGAGGTTTGTGAATTGCTTAGTGCCACCTTCTGATTCTCATGTTTCAACAGCCAGAAAGTCCTTTGTGTTCGAGTTGAATGAATGTGCTTCGAGTCGCATACTGAAGCTAGAGAAGGACAATCAGAGCTTGCAGAACACAATCCAAGAGCTGAGAGATGCCTCCTTGACCTCCAGAGAGAGTAGCTTGAGGTTTGTGGAACTGGAAAAGGAAAATCAGCAACTTAGTAAAAAGGTAATTTGCTTACAGGAACAGAGATCTTTGTTTTAAACAGTGTACGCAGAGCTGTACATCATTCCTCATGAGGGATTACAGGGAATTCAACCCAGTTTCCCCAAAGACTGGGATTATTTTGGAGTCTGTCTGTCTGTCTACACTGAAGTTAGAATGCAATTATTCTGTTTCCCTGTGCTTCACTACCTACTCATTGTTAGCAGAAGTGACTGTTACTGTTTCATTAAAGCTGTCTTTTAGTGATCGTTTGCCTCTGTCACTACATTAGGTAGGGAAACTATGGCCATATTGAACTATTTTATTTGTTAGAAAGTTTTAATATTGTTTCCATGTAGGTCAAATAAATCACACAGGTAAATTCAGATTAGTGTAGTTTTAAGTGTTTTTGCTGTCCATAGTCCAGGCTCCACTCTTTGTCTTGTCCTTTTGGCCTTTGTAAGTTTGCTAGTGTCTCGCTCTCTGCAAAGATCAGGGTTCTTTCAATCTTTGTAGCAAACATGTATCGCTTTTTATTTATATATACAGTGTGTTGCAGTCTATTATTAACTGTGATTACATGTAGCACAAGTGCCAACTTGGTGTTTGTCCTTGTGAAACACAGTGCTCAGTTCCCATCCAACCACCAGCTTTATTTTTGTCTGGCAAGTAACCTGCATCTTGAACTATGATTAACTGAGCCAAGTGCCAGCGAGGAGAGAGGTTGCTTGCTAGTCTTGCTAGAGTATAAAAAATTTCCACGTTGGATTTTCTTACACATTATTTTCCCTTTGCTAAATTAGCCAGAATAAGGCTTGACTTTCTTGGCTTTCTTCTGTCATAAAGGAACACTGAAAAAAAAAAAAAAGTAGTTCACTGTACTGGTCATTCCATGCTCACGCCTAGGAACTATTGTGTATGAGTAATTCACTGCAGCTCTAATTCACGTGCTTAAAATTTGAGAGCAAGACTTAGGAAGCACTCAGCAAATACCTGTGGTGTACAGCAATGTAAGTCACTTGACCAGTCATGGTCAACCTTTGGCTTTACCCCAGGCACATTCCTGTGGGCACCTCTTGTTATGACACTGTATTGGAGCCAACTGTTGTGATTCCAGAATTAGTCTGATGTTTTTGATGGTGATGAATGTGTCACCTACAGGCCTTATAGTTAAATAAGGCAAAAAACAGTAGTGGGGAATGCCTGTGTGGTGAAAGGGGCCTCTATATATATCAAACCAATGAGGAAAAAAAATGGCAGGAAAAATCTATTAGGAGCAGTTGAAATGCGTGAACTCTTCACAAGCAAAACATAGAATATGGTGGAAGCCATTGACTGAATGCCACAGGCTGGTCATGTTGTTGATGGATTTCACCTCTCATTTTTGGGAAATTCGGGGTGAGAAAAGGTAGCAGACAGTATTCTACACTGTGTGAGACTTGTCTTAGTGTACAGAGATCTGATACATATGTAAAATAATCTGGTCTTAAGATACTTGAATTTGGTGGCGTTTCATCTTGTTTCTCCAGTGTGTATTTATTTCTGTAATACCTATATCCTGTTAATTAGAGGGTATCTACATCCACAAGGGGTGTGCTAGGTGCAAGGGGGATACATGGGGGAATCTCTGATTCATTGCAGAATGGTTATTCCAGGGAGGAGAGAGCAACAGTTTTTAAGGACCGTTAAAGACAAGCAGGTAGAAAGTCACAGAACCAAGAGGTAAAAGCGGTTTTTTGCAAAGGCTGTGTGCCTGTGGTTGCCTTCTTTTTTTTTTTTTTCTTCTTTCTTTTGTAACTTTTCTTCTTTATGGGTATTTCGTGACTCTTGCTTCCCTGAAGTCATTTAATTTACTGGCATCAGATTTTATCCACTGAGACTTTGCAAAATTGTTGTTAAAGTGTGCATGTCTATGTACAGATCTAGTGCTTAGAAGGATTGTTTTGCCAGGTGAGCATTACTTGAGTAGACAAGAGGATACAATATGAAGAAAAAGTCACAAAAATTTTATTTTTTTCCTTCCAAGGTTTTCAGAGGAGCTAAAAATAGAAAACCCTCCTTTCAGGCACAATCAGGTGGTAGCAGTCTCAGTACTTACCTGCTTTCTCAGCTTTCCTGACTTCATGGACTGAAACAAGCTGTAAACACATCAGCTTCTTACTTACCTCCAGTTTTCTGGGAGGTGCTGATGAACACCAGCTATTGCTGAGTTACTGAGTTTGTTGCATCTTCCTCTGAGCACTCCTTTGAGAGCGATGAA
The DNA here is from genome assembly GCA_013399135.1 of Heliornis fulica. Taxonomy (NCBI): domain Eukaryota; kingdom Metazoa; phylum Chordata; class Aves; order Gruiformes; family Heliornithidae; genus Heliornis; species Heliornis fulica. The sequence continues at coordinate 114,448 of VXBZ01005295.1, read as the reverse complement.
CCTTAACATGGTTCCATTTCTAACTGTTAAGCCCTTCTTATCTCAAATCTGGGAAGCCCTTGTTTAAACTCTTCCTGTAATGAGGCACATGTTGACATAGGCAGAATCCAGCCTCCAGCTATTTCCCACATGTAAAAATTATTGCTAATACCTTTTCATTGACATTTTCACTGTTGGCAAAGTTCGTAATACCAGTGCACACACAAAATAGAAGAGCTGATACTTGTGAGAGCTGTAGGTGCCCACTGTGCTTGACAAGCATAAAAAGAAGACTTCCTGACTTGGGAAGCCTAGCTCTCCGAAACTGTTGCTTCTAAATGCTGAAGAGCTGTTGCTTTTCAGTGTGTAATGCATTATCAATACAACTTTCAAAGGGGAGGGGAGTAGGACTGGGATCTTTCAAATCCAGTATTGACATCTTCTGTGGAAAACGGGACCAACAGCACAGGGAGAGGGAAGGTAAACTTGGAATTCCCAATGCTTTTCATGTTCCTGGGCTGTGGTTTGTTGGTTTTTCTTTGGTTTTTTTTTGGGGTTTTTTTTTTTTTTTGTTTTTTAAATGTATTCTGTTGCTCACTAGATTGTCTTCACTTCTCTACATTGACTAGGTGATTAAGGCCATTGGTGATGGAGAGGCTAGGAGGCAAATCCCTCACAAAAGCGATCACCCAAAACTTAATCATGGGTGACAGGAGCACAGCAGGGTAGTTAGACAGTCAGGTAAAACATTTATTGCTGCTATGTCTTACAAGTTCTGATCTTAATATGCATGAAGGGAGGTTCTTGGCACTGTGAGAGAACCAAAATAGTTCCTCCTCTGGGACTGGCAAGCTGCAGAAAGGAAAGGTTACATCTTTCAGCCATAAACTCAATCTTATTTCTCCGTGAGCTTCAAAATAGCTTGAAGTGCACTGTGTCAAGTTGTGGGTGATGTGTTTTGGTGTGTTTCCCCCACACAGATTGAGAAGTTGCAAAATCAAATTGAAAAAGAGAAGCAAAGTAATCAGGATCTGGAGACCTTGAGCGAGGAGCTGATAAAAGATAAAGAACAGCTACAAGTTGTCATGGAGACTCTAAAAGCTGACAAAGACAGACAGGTACAAACTTTACAAATGTAATATAAAAGCATGTGCTCAGAAATTGTAGTTTAGTGATGCCATTTAAAGGATCTGGCTGTCTCAAGGAGAGAGGCCAATTTAAGAACTATTAAGTGCAGTTTTGTTAGCTACTGGTCTTGTTGCTATAGGGGGATCTTCAGGCTGATTAAAAAGCAGACCTTCCCTCTTGGGTGGGGGGAAAACCCCTGGATCTTACTAAATGGTATACCAGCTGGTTTAAAGATGTGTATATAAGCCTCCATTCTATTGGAGAAGATTTGTCTCCTGCCAGCTGTATATCCTGATGGTTTGGTTGGGGTTTTTTTTAGCTACTCAACCTTTTTGCTCTACTTTGAAAAGATGCTGAGAGACCATTTTGGTCTTCTGGATTGATATTTTAAATGCCTTTCAGCTTTTACTGTTGAGCTGCAGTTTATATGCAGTGACTGGAAACTATGCTGTTACAGGTTCATGCAGGGTGTTCTCTAGTAATTTGACTAGTGGAAGAAAATACAGACATGGATTATTGGAAACAGCTCTGTGTATTAAAACTTGTATTAAGCTCTGTGTATTAAAAATCACCTGTATTAAAACTTGCTCCAGGTTTTCTGGGGTGAAGATGAAATACCAGAATGTCTTACATGTGTAGTGCTTTTCTACTTGAAGGATTCTAACTCAGATTTTACTTGAGAGCCTGCACTTTGGTAAAGTCCTACATTTCAATTAGAACACAGAATGTTTATGGTAAGAATTAACAAATGCTTCACGAGTAGGGCAGAATGTAAAACCAGAAGTATCCTTGGTATTCAGAAAAGGTCCAATTCTGGGTTTTTTCCAGGTCTAAGTTCTTTTTGATTTTTGTGGATCTTGTCTAGACAAGAATTAAATGCAATTTTATATCTAAATCACAGTTGCTTGAGCTGAAATTTGACCAGTGAGGTTAAGTGTACTGTTCTTACAAAAAGGAATTCTTAATGAGGTCTATAATGGCTGTATATTTTCAGATGTTTTGGGGTTTCTGATGCCTTATCAGAGATAATTTATGTCTTCAGATCCCCAAGGTGAATGTAAAACAAGACAGAAAATAACCTTTTTTAGGAATGATTCCCCAGAAAGCATCTTCTCCAAGGTCTTCTCTGAAGGTCCCCTGCTTACTTTCTCCCTCTGCCTTGGCATTCTTAGCTAATAGTGGGAATATACTGCTATTTTTCTAGTTTGTTGGAAGTGGGGGTTATCAGAGGTAACTGTTTTTCATTAGTCTGAGTGGTTTGTTTTAGAGAAAAGAAATTTGTCTTGGGTTACAGGTACGTAGTTCACTTAAGTCACCTGCTTCATGACTTAATTTATACTGTGCTTTGTAAGGCAGATGAGTAACATTTGCCTGACTTTATTGTTTATGTAGATAAAGGACCTTAAACAAGAAAATGATCACCTTAATCAAGTGGTCTTATCCCTGCGACAAAGATCTCAAGTGAGCAGTGAGGCAAGAGTAAAAGATATTGAAAAAGAGAACAAGGTTCTTCATGAAACGGTTACAGAGGCTAGTAGCAAACTGAGCAAGCTGGAATTCGAGAAGAAACAATTGCAAAAGGATTTTGACCAGGTTAAAGAAAAAGTGGAAAGAGTGGAAGAAATGGAAAAAGAGCTCCATAGGCTGGAGAGGGAGAACGAACAGCTCACAAAGAGGGCAGCAGCAATGAAAATAGTGACAGAAAAAGTGGAAGTTCTGGAGCAGGAGAATGGGGATCTGGAAGTGGAGAACAGGAAGCTAAGAAAATCCCTGGATACACTGCAAAATATTTCCATACGGCTTGGGGACCTAGAAAGAGACAACAAGCAATTGGATGAAGAAAATCTTGAGCTTAGGAGAGTAGTGGAGACCATGAGATTTACCAGCGCAAAAATGGCACAAATAGAAGCAGAAAATAAAGATTTGGAGAGGGAGAAAGAAGACTTAAGAAAGAATGTGGAAATGTTAAAAGCAATGAGCAAGAAATCAGAGAGGCTGGAGCTAAGCTATCAGAGTGTCAACTCTGAAAACCAGAGACTTCAGCAAATTGTGGAGAACAGCAGCAAAAAGATCCAGGAGTTAGAAAAAGAAGTACAGGGAATGGAGAGTGAAAATCAGGTCCTCCAGAGAAAACTCAAGGAGCTGAAGATTTCTTCCAGACGACTAGAGATGTTGGAAAAGGAGAACAAAGCCCAAGAACAAGAATTGTCTCAGCTTGAGAAAGACAAAAAAATGTTAGAGAAAGAAACAAAACGGCTTTGGCAGCAAGTGGAGCTGAAAGACGCTCTTTTGGATGATAGTACAGTAAAGTTGGCAGCTGCTGAGAAAGAAATCAAGACACGAGAAAAGGAAGTTGCTCGATTCAGAGATTTACCCAATAAGCTGAAAGAGTTTGAAAAGGACAATAAAGATCTCATAAAGCAAGTTACAATTGATAAAAGAACACTATCTACATTGAGAGAGGTAAGCAAAGTAATGCTACTGGTTTCAGTGGGATACTATTTTTTATTTCAGTACTGTGAAGTGCTACAGGGAGACAGCTGTCCTGTGACTAATATGTGAGCTAGGCAATCTTCACTGCCTTAACAGCCATCACTGGATAGTGTTGCCTTGGGAAATGGAACCTGCACAAAACTGCAACGTACCACTTTGTCCACAAACGCAGTGTTTCCAATGACATCTTTTTTCCTGCAGAATAGGATTTTTACATAGCCTCCATGTGGTAGATGAAAACCAAAGACTTGATGCTTTTTCTAACCGTGTGACCACAAAACTCTTTGCCAACGTGAGAGCACTGTCAGGGAAGATTGGCTCTTAAGCTTAAGAGTCTCTAAGAGCACTTTTTGAGGACACATTTAACACCCCTCTTATAAAATAGACATAGGCAAGACAAGAACAATCCCAGGTGACTAACCTAACCCCTTCAAAAACATCTGCACCAAGTTCTTGCTTTACAGCTACCTATATTATTTCTCCCCAAGAAGTCTGTGCAGAGTGAGCCCTTGCTAAGGAGCTCTGCTGTTAAGCAGCAACTATCTCTTGCTGTATCTCTCTCTCTGTATAAGCAGCAGTGATCTCTTGCATCATCCCTCTCCATTGCAGTAATCTTACTTTTCTAGTCATCTTAAAGAAACTAGACAATTAGCATTAATGCTGTGTGCCAGAACCCGATACTCTTGTGATTGGCCCATGAGCAGATTCAGATTATAGCAGCTTGCTCTCATTGCCTGCCCCAGCTGCTGTTGTTCTGCCAGAAACAGGATTTCCTGTGAAAGAGCATTCAGAGGAAAACAGTCAATGTTGCAGTAGTTCAGTGAAATAAAAAAAAAAAATTGTCAAGACTATTGCAGTAATGACTGACTTTAAGGTTTAGTTTTATTTTAATTTTTGAAGGATTATTGTAATTTTGAGGGGTAGAAAAGTTTATCAGAAATATTTGAAACAGTCACCAAGTTGTGTTTCTATCCAGGTGTCCTTAAAAATAATGTTTTTGAGAAGTTTCCTTTTAAATCTTGCCCTTCTGTGACTTTCCAGTGGTGCAGACCCATACAGAAGTGTATTGTCTTTTCTTTAAATATTTTCTGTAAATTCTACCAGTGTTCTTGGATGTTAAAGGGGACCTGTCTGCAGAGCATGGACCGGCACTGACCTGACCTTTACTTTTACTTCCCCTTGCCATGTGAATGATTGTGTGGCTAAATTTGTGGTATCAGAGGACTATTGAACACCTCCAGTATATGCTTAACAAAATATTTCTTTAAAATTTTATTATTCTTTTTGATACTTTTGTATTTTTAAATATTTTTTACTTGAGGTGCTTCAGTAACTTTGTTCTTCACTCATGCCGCGTTTAAGAAAACTTTTGAGTAGAAACAAGAGTGATGTAGTTCTGTATGGTATACTTGCATTTCAGAGAATTTAAAAAAAAATCTTTGAACTTGTCTATGCATCACAAATTATTTGATCTTTTCAAATATTCAGGCTGGTTATTATGTTTTCTCGGGCAACTTCCACACAGACTGCTGTTTTGCCAGTAAAGTATTTTCCCAATATATATTCTGGTACAGCTCCATCAAATCTCGTACTTGTATGACTTCCCTGTCTAATTTTTCTGAGGTTTCTTCTGAGGAAGCCTGAGCGAAACTGCAGTGGGCAGTTGTTACCAGAATAAGTGACCAAGCTCTGTAGTCTCCAGACGACATTCTCTTGCATGTCCTTGTAATTAGACTTTTTAAAATTTTTCAGTAAGTTACAATGTGTCAGAAACTCGGAGTTGATAGTGAAAACGCACTATTGGCAAGTTCCTTGATAATAACATCTTAACCTTATTATCTTGGGAAACTTTCTTGCTGAAGTCCTGCCATTCACTGCTCTGTGTGTGCCAATGTTGGCTGGGCTTTTCAGCAGGGCTTTTCGTCCTGGCTGAGAGGTGGGAACTCCCTCTACTGCTGTCCTGTCCTATCCTGCACACATCCCGCCTGTGGCACAAGGGCAGGATGTCTCCTGGCCTGCACACTTTTGGCAAGTGGCGGGATGCCAGCATTGGCAGAAGTTCAGTTCAGTGTGCAAGACAAAGGCCATAAGAAGCTTTATTCTGATTTATTCCAAGTAAACTAGAAATGAAAGCAGCCAGTTTAATTCTGCCTTTGCTGTCACTGCTGAAGAAATTTAGCAGCAATTAATGTTAGTACTGTTACAGGATTTGGTCCAGGAGAAGCTGAAGAGTCAACAGTTGTCTGGTGAGCTCGACAAACTGAGCCAAGGACTGGAGAAGATAGGACTGAACAAAGAGCTTCTGCTGCAAGATGACAATGGCAATGATGACATGTAAGGAAATTGAGCTCTCTTAGCCACTCTCTTGACTCTGCAGGCTTTTCCCTCAACCTGACTCAAGTCTTTTGCCTGTCTTTTTGGTTCTCATTTATCTCACTCCGATTACCCTTACCAATTTTGGACATAAAGCATATTTTTCTGTAGCAAGCTCAGCAGTATATTGCATGTTTTGCAAAACCTTTACTTGGACTGAAGGAAGGAATGCCATTTTCTCTTTTCACACTAGCCAGACACTACAGTCCACCTCAGCTCCCCAGTAGGGTAGCTGAGTTTCAGAGTGTATTCCTCCTCGTATTTTCTTAGCAAGTAAGCATGTCTGTTAAACAGTGTCTTTCATTACACCATGTAATATAGGTGGCCCAACCACCTATTTAATGTGAACATAGATGTTGCCTAAGAAATTCCTGATTGCAAGGAATTCTTTTGCAAGTTCTGTAATTAATGAACAAAGGAAACCAAACAACGTGTGTGTATATGTGTGTCTTCATGAGATCCATTTAGAGAAACTACCCACTTCATAGGAGTCTTTAGAGTCTGTTGTGGATATTTCTTTTTATCAAGAATGTACAAAAGAGCCATGAGAAGAAATTTCTGCAGTATAATTAGGAGGAGAGGAAAACCTTACTTTTAAGCTATGTAGCTCTTAGATATTTCTGTAGAGCCATGTTGGCATTAACTCTGTTAAATTGATTGGATTTTCCAAAAGCAGGTTCCCCAGCTGTAATTTATCACCAGTAAGCTGTGGCAGTAGAGGAAATAATTTTCCTGAAGAAGCAAACCCATAAAATGTAACATTGGGAGATTCTGAATGGATGAAGGTGAAGCATCCTACATAGATAGGTGGTGGCTCATGCATCCTAGTGGCAGACATGAGAAACCTGTTCTCATGTCTTTCAGAAAATACAAGATTCTGGAGAGCAAAACTGAATCAGCAGTAAAAACAACACTAGCTGCAAAAGAGGAAAAGATTGCAGTTCTAGAAGCTCAAGTGAAAGACTATGGAACCTCAAACCAGCAGTTACAGAGTGAGCTAACTAAGGTAAGAGGTTAACTGATTTGTAAGTGTTCATGATGTGGTTTTTGCACATTTATGTACTTTGGCTTTGAGTTTTTCATTGTTGTTGAGGTTTCTTGAGGGTCTCTTCTATTATTTGGCAAGACAAAGTTATCTCTACTTACCCCCACAGAAACAACCGTTGACTGGGCCGCTTTCTCTTGTCCTGTTCTATATAACGGAACTGATTTCAGCAAAACTGTTGGGCTGGAGTGTTTATTTACATAACCACTATTTGCAGACCTCTGTTTCCATGATTTTCTTCCATTGACATGATGGGTTTTTTTCTACCTCATTTAATGAGATCATAGAAACTGCAGTTGAACCTAAGAACAACATGTTTGTTAGGCGACAGTGAGCTTGAGCCAAAGGGCACCTGACAAGAGGCTGAGAGACTGGATTCCTCCACTTGTCTGTCTTGGGTTCCTCATCTGTCAAGTCAGGGCAGTGGTTCTTGGATCCCTTGAAGTCCCTACAGTGCAGGAGAGGAGCTACATATTAAATCATTATGAATATAAAATCCCACTGTTACATCAGTGTTTAAGATTGTTGCTGGTTGGATTTGCAGGTAAAGAAGGAACGTGATGCACTTAAGCAGACTCAACAAGATGGGCAGTATGCTCAGAAGTCTGTCAGGTATTCTGCAGAGAAACTAATTCCCAACCACCAAATGAATGAGAAATTGGAAGCGGAACACCGAGAAGCTACCATGGAGCTGCTGAAAGTGAAGGACAGAGCAATTGAACTGGAAAGGAATGTAAGCCTTCTCATATTTCCTGTTATCTTTCAGGCTTCACTGTTAATTCTATATGACTTGCTAGGAACTGGATTTTTGAACTTAAAGGAATCTTCTGGGTTTTCTGAAGCACATAAGTTTACCAAATTCCTTGAGTATCTCTTAGGACTGCATGGGACTTCAGTGCCTTCTTTAACATCATTGCAGGGATTAATCCTGTATAAAACATCTGTCCTACCTTCATCTAATGCTGGGAAGAATGTGTTTCTATGTATTTGTGGCAGAATAATCATCACTGATTGGTTCACGTCTTTGACAGGATTTCAAATAATCAGGACAGCTGTTTGATTTCTTCCTGTCACCCTTTCAATGTCATCTCTTTCAGAATGCAGCCCTGCATACTGAGAAGCAGCTGCTTAAAGAGCAGCTGAAGCATTTGGAAACACAAAATGTCTCCTTCAACAATCAGATCCTGACACTACAGAAGCAAAATGTCTTCCTTCAGGAGCACATCACTGCCCTGCAGACACAGACAGCCAAACTCCAGGTCAGGACAACCTTGCACCTTTGTGCCAGGAGACTGGATTTGATTAGAGTAGTGTGGAGATGATGACAGCTCATAAGAAAATGTTTGTACTGGGGGTTGGACTAGGTAATCTCTGGATGTCCCTTCCAACCCCTATCATTGTGTGATTCTATGTATTGCTAGGCTGATGTAGTGATAGAAAGATGAGTGGAGCTTAATTTGAGGTCTGAATTGCTCCAAGCGAGGGGGAAAATTGGCTCCTTCCTAGGCAGTTATTTCTAGAGAAGTTTTTTACATCGGTACAGCAAAATGCAGACATGTTGCTCCAGAAGCTGCACTTAGGGAATAAAAGATTAAAAAAAATTTTTTTTTTCTTCTAATACCATGCCTTTGGAAGAAATGGGAAGAGGGCACAAGTCAGATCCCAAGAGTCATTGTAGCAATGAGTTTCAATTGCAGTTTTCATACTCAGGCAAAATATCAAAGCTGCTTGTAGAAAAAAGATACTCTTAAACAATAATTTTGAAAAATTAAACTTGGCTTGAAAAAGAGCAGTTATAAAGGATAACATCGGATTAACTCTTTTATTATTTTTTTTTAATGTGACTTTCCTGTTCCATGCTTTTCCTCTCACATGTTCAGATATCTTTTATTCTCTTTACTTAATTCTCACCTTTAATTGATCTATGTAAGAAACGTATAAAATCAATGCACCATCTACTAATATCAGACCTGTTAGGACTGCTGCTCCCATAGACAGTGATACAGTTAGCTTTGAGTTTGTGTGAACTTAACTTTTCATTACTTGTATGCAAACATGGGGTACTTCTGTATTCAGTTGTCAGAAATGCAATTGAGTTGCAAGTACTCCAGCTGGTTGTGGTCTTGACGCTTGAGAGCTTCTGCTAGTAAAGCAATGGTTTTAACTTTGGACTTTTAACTTTTTTTTTAACTTATCCTGATCCTTTTCAGACTGCTAATAGCATGGCGTTATATGGCGCATATTGCCAGCAGTAATACCAAAATGATGCCACATTGTCCATAGGTGTCTTAAGTCTACAAAGCAGTGGATACATTCTCAACTCACTCTGTGTCAGTATAAGCTGCTACAACATGTTCGTTGTATGTGCCAGTAGTGTAAGTAAGTAATGGTTGCTTTTTATTTGAGAAACTTTAGGTAGAAAATTCAACCCTCAGCTCCCAGAGTGCTTCACTGATGGCCCAGAATGCTTTACTCCAAAATCAACAGACAGCCAAGGAGAATGAGAATGAAAATCTACTGAAAGAGAAGGAGCAGCTGAAAGCTGAGTATGAGTCATTGCTTCAGGATCATGAACACCTTGCTTCACTGCATGACCGACAGTCTGCAGAATATGAAATGCTAATAAACCAGCACAGCAGCCTGAAAGCATTACACAAAAACCTGGATCTGGAGCATAAAGGTTTGGGTGAGAGGTATGCTCATTGCTCAGGGCTGTATTGTAACCAGATTGTGCCCATGTTAGGATTTTAGCCTTAAATGTTTTTCTCCAATTACAAATAGAAATTACAGAATTGCTCTCCCCAAAGTGTCTCTCATTCTTGCTGTCATTAGGAGATTAGATCAGAGTATTTGCAGAGCTGTAGATTGTAGACCTCTAAAGGTGGAAGACCACAGAATGACTAGTGGGTGATACTTAGCGCAAATACAGGCTTGGGTCTTGGGGATGCTTTGTCAGAAATAGGCTTAATGCCCTTACTACATTTAAGGATCCGTGCTGTAATAGCATACAGCCTTAAGATTCTCTCAGTGCTCCTGTGTGCAGGGTATCTTTTCCAGTCACACAGTAAGCTCTATAAGTCACCTATGTGCGAGTAGTATGGATCTTGAGAAATGTAATTGAAGATTGTGGGTGGATCCACCTCATGACAAAGGAGGCTCTCTGAAGGAAGCTACATTGAGCTAGCTGTGAGGTAGTAATGTGCTATTTTATTATCATTCTCACAATCTGTGGCTTTTGCTTCAGGCCTTTCAATTGAATTGTGAAATCAGAGTAATCTGTTAAGTCTCTAGTCACGGTCATTTTCTGGCAATTAATCAAAGAATGTATATAATGTACTACTATTACTATGTAAATGTGGCCCTGCCTACCTCTCCAGACTTTCTGTATATACTTCAGTGATTTTCCTCAAAATACCTGTATTTAGGTGCAGTTTCTGTGCAAGCCCGTGTTCAGAGAAACTCAGTGGTGATCTTTGAGGCCAGACTGAGAACCAGGTTCTCATTCAGGCTTTCCTTAACATTATCACACCATTAAGGTTGTTTGTCATGTAAAGGTTCTTTTCTTGACAAGTATCCTTTCTAAACAGTACCAGCCTGAGGAAAAAGTGATTTTCTAAAAATAGGTTATCTCTAGTAATAATTGCTCAGATCACCATTGTAAATATTAACAATTTGCACTGTCTCATATCAAGATCGGGCTGTGGGTGGGAGATGTTGCAGGAGAGTAGATGGCAGATGGTGGCCTTTTCTGTACTCAAAGCAGGCTGATTTGGGGGAGTTCAGAGCTCAGTGTCCTCCTCAGCAGATCAGTCTCGAAAGATTTATCCAAGGACAACCTATGTCTCCATTTGACTATCAGAAAAAATGAGATAAGCCAGTGTTTGTTAGTGGTGTTTTACTTGCATCATGTGCTACATGCAGTTCAGCTGGCTGAGGGAGCAAAAGGAAGAAAAGTAGAAAAACAGCTGTAAGAAAACTGTTTTCTTCTGCTGTTCCGAGGCATTTAACTGCTAAGATGAAATATCTTTCTTTCAACTTCAGCAGGAATGCATCTTCTGCTAAATTTACAGAGCTGTTCAGTGCAGCCAAGAAGTTTGCTTGAGCAGTGTCTAAGAGACGTATTTTGTTTGTCCCAACTCCAGGGTAATTGTTTTTTCTCAGTTGGTGACAGCATTGTATTCATAGTTCTGTTGCTTAATGCAGGATTAGACTCCTGCACAAACCTGTGACTGGAGCTCATCTAGAAAAAGCCACAGCAGCTTAGGTTAGCTCATGACCTTGTACCACCATGTGCAGCCAACATCCCCAAGGTTTGTGTACTTCACTGATGCACTCTAACCACAGGGTATTTTCTGCACCTGAGCAAATTAATTAGACCTTCCTGGGCTGTATCTGCACGGTATTAGCCCTGCAGTTGGGATGTAATAATGGGCTATGTGTAACTGCAGTGAAGTGGCCTGTCATAGCCCAGCAAATCACAGACATGTGGCTTTGACCTAGCGAGGAGAGTTACTGTGTGAGGCACGTTTACCATTAACAGCAGTTTCTTGGCTTTGCAGTGTTTGGCTGAACATCTCAGTGAACATGGAAAGGCCAGGCTCTTCTGCATTTTAAAAATTGCTTTGCATGTTGCACCTTACTAAGGAGGTAACAACTTGCTAGCTACAATCGATCAGCAGATATTTGTGTGTTTCTTTGCGACTTTCTATGGAGAAGTCTAAAACTTCAGATCCCGTGGAAAATAAAAACCTCATTTCACTGGAGACACAGAATCTCTGCTGTGGAGTGAGTGATCTTTCGAGGTCTCTTCCAGCTCCTAATATTCGGTGAATCTGTGAGGGTTACATATTGCAGGGGCTTTTATTGCCACATTACCAATTCTGGCTGGTAATTATTTCTCCGGGTTACTTTTGCCACATGATTTTTAGCATAGCTGAGTATTTTTCAGGTTCTCTGTTGCAAATATCTCCCCACAGTATTTCTCCTAACAAAGCAGCAGAAAGAGTGAAAGCCAAAAGGACCAAAGCAGTACATGACTGTTCAGTCCCAGGAATGAATTGTGTCAGAGCCAAAAAGGATTTTATTTGCATGTATAAGAAAATCTTTTTAAAACCCCTCTGTCCAAGTGCTTGAAGCAGAGTGAGCGTGAGTGGTGCATAGCATGCAGGGTGGGTAACGTTGCCCCCGGTGGTAGAGCTTGTCAGGTTGCACAAATCCTGTTCAAATTCAGACTCTGTGCTGAGTCTGGACTATAAGAAAATTTTGCCTGGGGATTTCATTAGGGATCCAGAGATGCAGAATCACTTGTATTTTTGCAGACAGTCTCTTCTTTCATATCTTTCACCTGATACCTAGGGGAGTAACTGTGGTCTACCTTGGGTTCCCATGCTCAAAGCATGTAGAGCTGGGCCGAGCTGGTAAAACTGGACCAGTATCTGCTTCCCTCTGAGTAGTCCTCTTTAAAAACAATAGAGGGCTTTAGTAAGAATGAGTGGTATAGCCCTATCATACAGAAATGGCAGAAGAATTCGCAATAGTTTCTGTGGAGGCAGCCGTGGTAGTCTCTGCCAAGGGACTGACTGGAGTTTGTCTTAGACTAGATTGGCACACAATCTGTCTCAAATCCATCTTGGAGCTGGACGTGAAACCTTCCTCTGCTCTCAAGTTCTTCCATTTGTTGTACAGACATTGATTTTGAAATGTCCTGGAGCTGAATGGAGGAAGAAAACAAATAAATAAGGTTAATTAAACTCCACTGCTGTTACTGGGAATGAATAGCAAAGAGCAGCTTTTGTCTGGGAGACAGGTACTTTTCTGTGTGGCCCTTCAATGGACTGGAATTTGGGACAGGCTGTAATTTGACCCATGGATGAAGGGAATGGTAGCCTGAAAGAAAAACAACTTGGCAGGAGTCAGTGTATTTGGTGCTGTCTGCTGCTTTTGTTTTTATTTTCAAGTTTTCATGACTGCAGATAGATGATGCTCATTTTTTCTAGCTTTTTCATGCAGTGCTGCATCTTCCACCTAGTTGCTGTTGCTCTGTGACTGGCACAGGTGTATCTGCCCAGAGGTATTTTGGGGTATGTCACAGGCGGTGTACTGAGGGAGGCTGAGCCTGCCTAATCAGTCAGTGCTGATGCCGTGTATCAGGGGAGTTGTTGCACTCCTCTGTTACTTTAGCATTCCAGAGGTTGAAATTAAAGACGTAGTTGATGGCATCTGCCCTCTGTCCCTGCCTGTCTCCCTGCCCTGAACAGTTTATGCACAAATGTATAAGCCAGGTAACACTGGAAGCCTGGACATGAACACGGGTGTTGCTCTTGAGCTTCTCACTAATGAACAAGTAGAGCCAGGTGGGACAGCCCCTGCTTACAGGGTCTTGCTGTCAGCTCACTGACACCAGCCTCCTCATCATCGGCTGACACAGGCAGCAGATTATTACCTATGCAGGATGCTATTACTTAGGCCTATTAGGTTTATAAACATTAGGTTGTCACCTGTTAAACCACTGGTCACACCACTGCTTTCTTGTTGATTTTTGGCTGCTGCTTTTTGCTTTTTAGTCAGTTTTTGAATCTTGCCACTGACAGTCATTTGTGAATGGGATTGCAGTTTCCACTCACCATGGAGACTTGCATGTTTTTTACCAAATGATCAGAATCTGGAATTGAAATAAAATTTGGCAATTGTATTCTACTTTGCTCGAGAAAATGTGTTTTTTTCTCTCTCCACACACACCCCGACCCCCACCAAAACCTCCCTACTGACATACACTAAGCTGAATTTCCATGCATAGTGTGCAGTTCTTCAGCTTTGGTAGATGTTTAACCACACAAATGTGTATGAAACTAAGCAGGCAGGAAAAAAAAAGTCCTTCCTGGTTGTTGTGGTATTAGCTATTTAAGATCTTAAACTAGAGGAAGAAAACATGATAGCTGAGTGCTACTCTTCTCTTTGCAGATACAACAGTTTAATGAAACACAAGGCAGAATTGGAAGAGTTGGAAATAGATTTAAGAAACGAGAGAGACTTTCTGCAACAAGAGAGAAGATCAAATGCAGTAACCACTGGGGAAAACCAGAAGCTGAGGGAGGAACTGGACAGGTATGGTTCCCTTGCTAAATTTATGTATATGTCATTAAAAAGTCAATTATGCAAAACACATAGTTGCTTTGCTATGTTAACTATAGCTTCAGAATACCTTCACTAGTGTGTTAATTTTTCAGTTTCTATGTTAGTTTGATCATTTTCTTGAATTCATTTAAGATGTCAGCAAATACTGTACGTGGTGTTTCAGGCATGGACTGATCGTGGGGCTTTTATTCTCAAGATAAGTGTCCTCGTGTGGTTCAGTTCACAAGTGTTTCTGTAGCAAGTTGCTTCCAAGCACTTGTCTTTATGTAGAATTACAAATAACACCCCACCTCCTCCCCATTCCCCTTAATATCCAGAGTTATGTTAAATTGTCCCTACCCATTTGGGTTATTTTTTTTCCCTTAGGGAAATTGTATTTATTTTTACACAGCGATTGAGCTCTAGGAGTTACCATTGCTATTTATTTTCTGCTGCACAGACAAAGTTGCTGTTTGTTACTACTTGAAAGAGACTTGATTCTTGTTATTAAAACTGGGTTTAGCAATTCATATGATCAACGTTAGCTCATGTCGAAACCCCTTTTGTGAGTTGCATCTGAACTTTACATAATACATGTAAATGTCTTCTCCCCCCTCAACCTGTATCCCTGCTGTGGCTCTCCATTAAAACCAGTTCAGTGCCACTGCTCATACTACAGATGTGTTTGGTACAAATAAGGGGTCGCAGTCGTATCATGTTAAAGCACTGTTAGACTGAACCATACTTAAAGATCACATGTTCAGTCATGAAAACTTCATCATATACTGTCCCAGCTGTAATATATTTTAGAGCACTGTAGAGGTCTGCAGAGGAGGTTTCCTCAAGCTTGCTGTTTTCAATTGTGTATGGACAAAGGAAGGTGTGTCAAAATACTGATTGCAATTCTGGCAGAGAGCAAGGCTTAGCTGATTTGTCAGCTGATAAAGAAATTAATCTTTTTTTATTTATGTATTTATTTTATGCTCTCATGATTTGTAGATGTATTTATACTTACCAAAAAGAATGCTACAGAAAGAAAAAAGTGTCTTTTGACATTACAGTGTCCCACAGTTCAGGACACTAAAGTTGATATTTCATGCATCAGGAAAGAAATTCTCCGAGTGTTCTTTGTGCCAAATACAGCTGCCTTTATATCCAAACATTCTTAAATATGTTGTGCCTCAGAAATTTATGGTGTTTCTTACACATTGAGGAAATAGCAGGTTTGTTTCATCTATTTTCCTTTCAGTTTTTATACATTTAAAATATACATATAAAATAATTCAAGTACTACTTTCTTAATAAAATTTTATTATATATGCTTAGACTAAAAATGGGTTTAGGAGTTGGTCTTCAGACCTTAAGGTTTGATTTAGTGACAGCTTTACACTGGTGTGGTCTTCGAAGGTACTTTCTATGAAATATCTTTCATAAGCCTGCTGGTTTCCTTGTGTTTAGGGTGAATTTCTTGCACAACCAACTAAAGGTGGAGTATGAAGGGCTACATTCACACACTAAAGAGCTGAAAACATCATTGAACAACTCTCAGCTGGAGCTGAATCGTTGGCAGGCTCTTTATGATGAGCTGAAAGAAAAGCACCAGTCCATGGATATTTCTCTGACCAAGCTAGATAACCGCTGTGAGGTGAGTAGCTCTAGGTAGGTGGTATATCGCTGGATTCCCGTTGAGTGCTAACATTCACACTATATACACATGTGTGTATAAAAAAAAGTTCAAACTGTGTGATCGTAACACCACTCCCATATACTTGGGAGTCCCTTGATTCGTATCCTAGATTGGTATGCTGTTGTATTAGCTTTTGATTATGATGCACTTTCAGGGAAGCCAGAGGAGAGATTAACCTATCTTGTTTAATAGCTGCTGTCCCGTCTAAAGGGAAATCTGGAAGAAGAAAACCATCATCTCCTGAGTCAGATTCAGATGCTGAGCCAGCAGAATCAGATGTTACTGGAGCAGAACATGGAGAACAAGGAGCAGTATCATGAGGAACAGAAACAGTACATGTAAGAAATTAGAGATTTGATTCGTGAAAGCTAAAGAATGCAAATTGTCTGTCACGAGTAGAATGGCAGTCAGATAAATTATAGGTCTACGTGGTATCTGGTTAGAAAATAAGATGTTTAGGAGAAGATAATAGGGAGAATTGGCAAAGTGTCTTTGCATTGCCTTACTGGAAAGGGATGTTCAGGAGACACGTGGACAAGCACAGCTCTCTTCAAATAATATAGATGGACCTATGTGGAAAATGTAGTTATAAAGTATGAAATGCTAAACCCAGTTTTTCTGAGTCATGTGACAATCATTTTATATTTAGATTCCTAAAGAATATGAAATATTTGTACTGCTCTTAGTTTTTGTCATTTGCATTATAAGACATATTTCCTTTGTTACTGTTAGAGATGCAGGTGTCAGCATAAATTGCTCCATCCCTTCTGCACAAGGTGACATGCTTACACAAAGTGAGATACCCTGTGTAAACATAGTTTACATTTCAGGGAGCAGAGGATCCTTTCTAAGTGAATTTCTCTTATAGGCGTGAAAGAAGGAAGAGTGTTCTTAATCCCAAGAATTTTGGTTTAAGCACCTCAGGATGGTGAGGGAGTTGATGAGTTCTCTTTCAGTACTGGATTGTTATGTTAGAAATTGTTTGCTGAAATTGGCTAAGTACAGTTCAAGTATATTGTAAGCACATTTATCCAGGTGTCTGACAGTTCTGTAATAGAGGTACATTAGACCTACTACTTGGATGACAAAAAGATTTGCCAATATCTGCTGTCCAGGTTAATAAAATAATAAGGAAAATAAAATTATATAGCACTAATGAAAGTGCTTTGACACTGCTCACAGGAGACCTAAATGGTCTTAAAAAATCAAACTTCATTACTTCTCTAGTTAGAACAGACAAAGCATAATAGGAATAAAATACCCATTAATCACATAGAGATTAAGTTCAAACTGCAAGGATCTTAACCCTCAGGTACTTGTCATTGATCTGTGAAGAAGACTGAACAGTAAGTAAATGAATTTTCAAAAACATAAGATTAATTTTAACACCCACCAAACAAACTCTGCCTGAGTTGTGAGTAGCCTAGCACCAATCTACTGTTGTTCTTTCACCCTTCTGCTTATTGAACAAAAATGGGCCATCAACAAGTTCAGTAGGATTTTGCATTTTCCCTCTCTAAACAGACAGAGAATGAGTTCAGTAGGAGTCTGAAGGTTATGTGATAGGAAGGTATTTCAGTCTCTATCTTCTCTTGGTGGCTTTTGGTCTTCAAGTTTTTGAACTAGCTTAATTTTATACAGATTGTTCAGAACATGCTTTTCCCTCCGCACAGTGATAAATTGAATGCCTTAAGAAGACACAAGGAAAAACTTGAAGAGAAAATAATGGATCAGTACAAGTTTTATGATCCTACTCCAAAAAAGTAAGTCCCATATGCATTCAGTTCTGCTGAAGTTGCACAGATTTGAGAGAGAAAGGTCTCTCTGTGGCTGGAGATAACAGAAGTTTTATCTGAAATAAGGACAGTGACACTTCTGTTTCTTTCTTCACTGTCACTGCAAGCCATTCCCTGAAGCAGCAGTTTGTATTAATCAGAGCACAGTGCCTTCCTCACGTGGGGAGTCCCCTTGTTTTAGTACTGGAATTTGAAACAATTCAGGGGAAAAGAGACGCTTTTACCTAATGAATATCACCTTGTTCATAGCAGAGATGAGGGACTCCTAACCCAGCATTGGGTGACTAAGGAGCAGTAGAAGCTTCCAGAGCTGCCCTGTCAAGCGAGATAAGCAGTTCATTGGAGAGAAAGGGGTTAAAACTTGCATTAAGGACAACAAAACCAATCCAAGCTAATTCCACCACACAAAATTCTGACTAATAGCCTTAGTAAAGAGAGTGATTCATTTCTTTCCTTTCCAGCCTGTTCCTGTAGTAGAGCTTTTCACACTGTTAAAATGTCTTATGTGGGTCCATATGTGTAGTTTGGATTTATAGCAGAGAGAGTTTTCTCATATTTCTTACACTGGAGACCTATTTATGTAAAATAATATTGACTTTGTGAGAGAAAAGGATCCTAAACTCAATGAAATTGATGCTTCATTTTTCCAACCAATTCATGACAGTGAACAAATAAGAGGCTAGGATGGCTTGATGGCTTTGAGCACAGCTGCAAACTTTTCTGGGGAATATTTCCTTTCGTGTTTTACAAATCCCATTAACAAAACCTGCTTTGTCAGGAAAAACCACTGGATTGGAGCCAGAGCCTTAGTCAAACTAATCAAACCAAAGAAGGAGACTTCAAGGGAGAGGTTGAAACTGGCAGCAGAGAGCCCTCCATGGCATTCTGAATCCCCAGAGACAGTAAACTCTTCATCTGCCTTCCAAAAATTGAAACATCAGCAAGAAGCTCAGGATGATAACTCTCAAGGGTCAAACTCTGTAGAAGAGAGAGAGAACCTTGGGCATTCTTCAAACAAAGGTAAGGATTACCCAGCATCAATTCGTGAGCTGGAAAGTATTTTTATTTAAAGATCTGAAAAGATTTAAAAATATTTAATATATGTTAATAATCTATAACATTGTTTCATATCCTTAAAAAAAATTAAACTGAAAAGTTTTAGTAAGCATAAACCCCCCTATACTGAAAAGGGGGTGGGGGTATATTTGTGGGCGGGGGTATGTGTGTTTGCTTTTTTTCCTTTTATCTACTACTCCTTTAAGCTTTTTTTTAATAGAATTTCTTGGTTTGAATGAATGTTAATTATAACATATTGCTAAATAAGATCGTGCAAATACTGCGTTTACTGGGGGTTTAAAACAAAGCAGTTTAAAGTTCGACCTTACATATTGTTCGTTAATTATTCTTCAAATGGGTAATAGCTGGTCTTACAGTCACTGCCAGGAGATGGCGCACATGCATAAGAAATAACAGAAAATGGTAATTTGATGTAATCTAATTACTTTGGAGTATGATACAGTGTTTTGCATTTGAATCAGAATGAGAATTTCTTAGTATAAAATGATTTTTTTTAATACTGTAATTTAAGGAACAAGTAATGATTTCTTTCTCTGTTTAGTTACATAGTTCATACAGTAAATCATGTGTTTCTAATTATGGGAAACTTTAAAGAAAGCTCCTCAAAGTAAATACTCTGTGATATTAAAGGTAATATATATCCCAACTTTTGCTTATCCTATTGAGATCATGTCAGCTTCTATATATATAGATAGTTGTCCTGCAGGAACACTTTAAGAAGCAGTTTTGTAATTAATCCTTTAAACAATAATTTCTATCTTCTCACCAGGGAGTGTGGGAAATTGACGAGGAGGAGCTGAGGAGAGTAGAACTGTTGTTAGAAATTAACACAAGAGTCTGTAGATGGGTTTTGGTTTTATATGTCCCTTTCTCCATTCTTCAAGGTTGATGATTCACTTAAAGTGCATGTCTCAGATCATCTGTGTGATTCCAGGAGATGTTATGTGATTGATATGCATCTAGAATTTATCCTGGGAATTAGGGCTGGGTTTCTATGGATAAGGCCCTTGTGGAGTGCCAGAGATAAGAGTCTCTGGGACTCCATTCTTCTTATGTTACATCAAACATGCTTAAGTTGACATGATGAGCATCAGTATTAAAGCCTAGAAGAGATCTAGGATATTTGAGTGTACTGTAACCAAGTAACATTCACACCTATTTTATTTTACTTGATTTTACTTAATAAAGTAAAAACATTTTGGGTGATGTCATAGTAATTTCTTAGTGGATTTGGTTACATTGAGGTATATGCATTAATATGAGTCAGATTGGCTGTTTAACTGCTTTAATTATTCCTCCAAATGCATGTGTTGATCTTTGTTTAGCCTTTTTTTTTTGGTTTTTACTGGTTGTCTAATCTTTATTCTGTTTCCAGACACTTAAAAGTTTCATTTGCAAGGGTTTTTTTACTTTTCTTTTTTTCTTCTTCTTTTTGGGATCCCTGGGTGATAAAAATTTAGCTGCACAACGCAGAAAGATTGCCTTTTTGAGAAGCAAAAGCAAGGATAAAGAAAAGTCTCCTATATCTCCATCGAATCATCAGTCTCTCTCTAATCGGCTCCGGTTCTGGTCTTCTTCCGACATCCCATCCTCTCCTAATGAACCTCTTTCTTTCCTGGACATGGGAGATTTCTAACACCTTCTCTTTAGCATTTATCTTCATTTATTTCTGACAAATATTTTAAGCAAAACAAATAAATCCCACACACCTTAAAAGAACACACACCTTGATAGAAACACTCAGCATGTCTTTACAATACACTAAACGCAAGCACAGATCAGTGAACATGGACTTGAGTTTTCCTGTAGAAGACGAATCACTATTGCACACTGTGGATCATTTCTTCAATGCAGCACATGTTTAGGGGAACCTCATGGCATACAGTTTGCGTATGTATATTGGCTGTGGTGCATGGTATAAGTAAGTGAAGTTGCTCTGAGCCTTGATATTTTCTTGCTATCACATACGTGCATTGTGTCCAGTTAAAGTGTTGACCTGATACGCTGTTGCTCTGCTTTCTGTGATGTTGTAGTCCTACTAAAATACAAATTCATTATATAAGTAGTCTTAATTCCTGGAGATTGTTCCAATATTCTGTGTGCCTAACTGCTAAAAATGGCAGGTTTTTTAGCATCTACACCTGCTTTTAATTGTCTACCTTTGAATATATAGTGGAAGATACTGCGGAAAATCATTCCCTTCAAAGCGTCTTGATGTTTGCACTCAAACCTGCTGTTTGGCAGGATTTTACGATTCCAGGTACAAAACCTTGTCTTGAATTGAGCTGAAGTTTCGGTTTCTGCTGCTTCAGTTTTGACAGAGGGTTTTTGGTTTTTTTTTAACGAAAGTAGTAGATGGGTTCTCTTAAGATTTGGAATACTTTTCATTACTGATCCATTGCCTGGAATTCTTACAGCCTGATGGTCACGATCTGTTGGCTTGCAAAATGAACGTGTGGGTCCAGTCCCTACTCAGCATGAGAGAACCGTATACACCATGCGCAGCATGTTACAGGGAGCTCAGCATAGAAGGCCAAAAGATCTCATCTCCCTTCTCACTCTGAGAATTGTCCCTCCGTGGCACAACCATGGCACAGCAGCCTTTGGGGATTTGTAGAGAACATTTGTCTCCAGGGCAGTTAATAATTCTCACATCTGTGGAAGGTGTTAAGTGCATCTACAAAGTCAATTAGAAATACAGATTTGCATGCTGAGCATTAGCCAGTAATTCCCCCTACAGGCACGCAATAAACCTCAGTTCTGAGAAAAAGTGCCAGCCCTGTGCCATGGAGCTCACGCAGCCTGTGGGAGAAAACGCTGTTTCTGAAGTCGGCTTCCAGGAATCGTCCAAGATGACAGTAATGTGGTCCGTTTCTCTAATACAGCTTTGTTGCTGCTCTGTGCTTTGAACTAACTGCCCATTGTTTCTGCAAGTTGTTTATTCTGAGCAGTGTGTTCTGTTGTGTCTTCAGCATCTGGTTACTATTAGTTAAGCAAGAACCAGAACCTTGAATCTCATTAAGGGTGTTTCCTATAGTAAATTTGTAAAAAGATTCTTCCATTTTATGTGTGTCTTAAAGCATTGCATTCACATTGCAAGAAATGAATTAGCCTACTTCATCACTAGGAAAGATTTCTTCAGTTTCTGATTCTAAATGATATTCTGTCAGGTAGGTTTTGCTGTTCTCATGTGAAGATTACAGGAATTCCACTTAAAAGTAATTGCACCAGCGCATCGTAAGAGCAGCAGAGTTTTAACCTTGTAGAGACTGGGCTCTTAACCCACAGCAAAGATCTAAACCTGAAAGCAATTAGCTTTGTGTGTGGATCATGCTCGATAATTTCCAAATCAGCATTATTTCTCTTCGAATGAAAGCGTGACTTCTGTCACTCTTTCCTTATTCTATTTTATTACTGAAGAAAGTGCTTATAAAATGTACCTGAAAGAAATAACGTTACGGGAATTTTACACCTCACTTACCTTTTCTGCATTCATGTCTTTGCTCCTTTTCTTCCTCTTTTCATAGTAATTGTTGCATGTATAATACCAGCCCTCCCACTGGCACTAAGCAGCCCTTGTCACTCCCACACTTTACAGAGCACACACATGATTGAAAAACTGGTGGCAGAAATTTCCTATCCAATCCCTGAACTGTTTCTGGAAAAGCTTGCAAAACTAGCGCCTCTGTTGTGCATTTTCTTTGTGCCTGCTTGTCACGTTTGTATGGGCAGATAAATGCAAATCTTCTAATGCTGTTTTTCATACACTCTTATTTATTTCTCTGCCCTTCAGTGCTGGTGGACCTAAAGCAAAAGAGGAATTCCCATCACGGAGGCAGCAATGACAACGTTGAAATCTCAGCAGACTCTGCGACAAGACACTGTTATGTGGAACTGGGTCCCAGGACTTACTCGACCTCAGCTATTCACCTGCACACTTCCACCCCCATCCCCAGGCTCCAGAGCAGACCTAAAGGTGTGCGGTGCATTTGATACACCAGCTGCTAGTACAAGTCAGACTTCTTCATAGTTCCTGCTTGGGCAAATCATGGCTCCTAGTGGCATTCAAGTACAAAACAAAAGCACAAGGTTTTTCACTCCTACATTGTCTGCTTAATGGTTTAATCTGTCAGATACAGTGTTTTCTTACTCTTGCAATATCAGCTTGACAGACCATGCTTGAATGTCATTTCTCTTGTGGTTGGTTCCCTGCACTGTTCGCAGCAGTGATTAGAAGATGGCTGCTCGTCCAGTGTTGGTTCCAAAAAAACCCCTTCATCACCTCAGTCGTCTTTGTGGTTAGAATGTATTCGAGACTGAGATGAAGGATTAACCTTCCTGTGTTTAATGTTAGCCTTTTTTTAAATTTTGTGTTCTTTTCAGGGTACAATTCAGAAGATAATCTATGTGAACAGTCCCCTGACATAGAGTTTGCAAGCACCAGACAGCATGGTAAGCTCGTAGCTCATATGAATGGTCTAAACCTCTACATCAAGACACGTTTCACTGCATCCACGTGAACGTTCCTGGAGCATTTTAGCTAAGTTAACATGATAGAATGAGATGATGTAATGCAACACCATTTGGGGAGTATGGGTCTGAGTATTTCTAATCTTTATTGAGAAGCTTTTAATGAATGCTTTCCTAAAATAAATTCTCAGCAATGCTGACATTGAGATGAGCTGCCTTGCCCCAGCAGCAGGCTTCTCAGCGCATGTCCTACAGATCTGTTGCTGATTTTTCTGGACAATATTAAATTTCTTCCTTAAGGGAGTGAATCAGCTATTAAAACAAATTCACGGCTGGAGTTATGGATGCACAGCTGGAACACTGGTGCAGCAGCAGCAGCACTGCCTACTTAGAGATTTGTGCAGGACTTAATTTGCAGGCTGGTTACTAGCTCCTTCCAAGGAAACAAACTGAGGAGGAGACGGCAACTTGTTGTTGAACTTAAGTACTTACATTACTTTGTTTATAGTTGTGGTAAAAGAAAAACCCAGAACATACTTCTTTTTGCAGAAACTGACTGAGAAAAAACGCGATGGATCCTGAACAACTTAACTTGAAAAAAGTTAACTTGGGGGAAAAAAAAAATCTATTCTGTCCCAACTTTGGCATCCTGTGTATATCATGCTGTTAATGTTTTCACAGTGACTTAGTTGCACAGGTCCTATTTTCAGAAGACAGACTGTAGCCAAGTCTTTTAGAGAGTCAGAGAAATTTAAGATCTGTTTGTTCAGTGCTTGTTTTGTGTTTTTCAGTGTCCAGGCCAAACAGTTTAGAGAGCAGTAGAAACGCTTCCAGCCGCAGTTCACCTCTCAATTTGAAAGGTAAAGCATTTACAGCTGAGTTCTGACAAACAGGAAGTGAAAATCCATGAAATTGTGAGCAAAATACCATTTTCCTTCCAATTAAATTTGAAGACTGTTGTTTTGAAATTGTAATGATTATGCAATCTGGACATGGCTGTCTTGGGAATCAAAACTGCTGGCAAGAAGCATTTTCCTAAGATTGATTCTGGCAAGAAGTGGCTTTTAAGGCAGGCAATCTAGTTCTGCTTCAGTCTGACTGGCACGTTGTGAGAAGTATCAGGCCACTCTTAGACTCCTTTTACAGCAACATGTCTCTGCTGTTCTTAACTCTGTACACAGCTAGTGTATGAAAAGTGTGCTCTGGTGCTTTTGCTGAAATTGTGGAAAAATCCACTTTCCCACTGCCAGGTTCTGGCCATCGAATCACACACAGTCTAGTTGGAGATCTTTTCCTGGTATGGAGGTGGTGAAGAGGCCACTTTCAAAGTTATTTCTATTCTTTGAATAAGTAGCTGTAGTTGTTTAACACAGGGGCTCAAAGTATATACTGTAAGACATTTACTTGTACTGATTTTTTTCCAAGTTCTTAATGCCTCAAGTTCTGTGGGAGCAGAATGTAAGGTAAAAAGTGCCACATAATCTGTGTGGAAGTGGCCCTGGATGATAAACTTCATACCTCTGTGAGAAGTCTACTGAAATGAGGGAAGAACAGTGTATTTTAATGATATTTGTGCTTCTCCTTAGGTTCCTTGGATCATATCCATGGTAAAACTGAGAGTCTCAGTAGTGAAGATATGGTGCCAAGCAGAGAGACACCAACCTTGCTCCAAGACAGCTATCCCTTCCACTCCAGTTCTGCCATCTTAAGCCCTAGCAGCAGGAGCGAGTCCTCCCACAGGAGTGGTTTGATCTCTTACGATATACCTCAGAAGAGTGCTCCATCCCAGTCTTATGCAGGCAGACAACGACCTTCCTCACCTGGCAGTGAAATGGTAACTTTGGAAGAGTTCTTGGAAGAGAGCAACAGGCTGTCACCACCAAGTGTAAGTAAATACAGCTAGATGGCCCATCTCGGATGTCAAAAAACTGATGTCAGCTATTCAAAAGAGGTTTAGGGGGATGAGTGCATAGGGGAACAAGAGAACAAGATCCTTGTACATATCTATGGAACTTGCAGCAAGCTATTGAATCTTGCAAAGTGAATGAAACAATCTTGCTTTACTTGTTGGAACTGACTTTCACACAGAGCTCTGCTAATTTATTTTGGTGGATCAGCTATGGCAAGCCAGGCAGATAACTCACTGCAAGTACCGTGTATTGGACCACTGGGCCTTTTGAATATCAAACACATGTGGTCAAGATTTAATGTTACATCATCAGGTCTCAGCTCCAGGTAGTCTTATTTGTGAACTGATAAGTTATCTGTGCAATTTTGAGCTGCTAAGTCTGGAATTAAAAATGAAACCTCACAGTAGTTTTCAATCGAAGTCAATTGTTAAAACGATTCCCTAATCTGAAAATCTCATTGGTGCATTTGTGAAGAGAGTATTTTTCTTGCTGAGGGAAGTTTTTGATGCTTTCACCATGTCACGTGTTTGTGTACTGACTGGCACTGTTGGTTCAGGGACTGTGAGAATGTCGCACGCTGAAGTGCTTTGTCAGAAATGAAAAGTTTGTTTTCTAGGTGGCATTTGTCTTTGACTGCTCAGACATGTTGTACAGTAGTGAGGCAGTGCAGTATGGAGCATGTTAATATCCCCAAAACAATTCACTGATACTGTAAGTGTAGAGATGTTTGTTTCACAAATGCCTTGGTAACGGTGTTGGAATCAACAGAGCTGTGCCATTTACTGGCACCAGTAAATTCTGGTCCTTGAATTTTCAGTATTATTTCAGTATTTAAGTATGCCTCCTATTCTTTTATTATAATACAGTTCTCGGTTTTTTAAGATGTTTTAAAGTTCAGCATTTTGTGTGAGTGTGTGTGTACCAGACCATGGCTCCCATTTTCATTCTTTCTGTCATCCTTGTTCCTTTTCAGCATCGTCGCAGTTTAAATGAGAGCGAAATGATTTCATTGCACCAATTTCTCTTAGAAGCTGATGCCCTGTATCCCTCTTCCTATTCCCTATGTCTTTCCCTCCATCAGGAATCTTTGCAGTCACTTGAATTGGTCCTCAGTCATTCATGTCCCGACAGCACGAGGCACAGAACAGGCAGGGGAAATAGGAGATCTACTTCACTGTATATCCCCAGGGTATCCATTGTTCTTGCTTTGCAGGCATCAGCTTTTCCAGCATATTAATACCTATAGAAGCATACTGTAACTCTTAGCTGATACTTTAAGGGCTGCCAGATCACTTGCATTAATTGCTCATGAAGTATTTCCAGTGCTTGTTCATAAACATGTGTGTTTTTGGAGGACTAGTCATTCTGTAATGTTAACATGCGTAACAGCAGCTTAAAGTGAAGTTAAAAATAACCCTAACACTTTAACATTTAGTTGAGCATAGAAATTTTCCCTTGACATTATTATTGTCGATGGTGTTCACTTCTAGCAAATGAGTTTTATGACTGAAGAAATGTTTAGAATACCACTGAAATTAATATATAAGTTTTAACACACACCCTAGAGAACAGTAAAAAAAATAATTCCCTGAGCTTGTTTCAGCACATTTTTCAATAAGAGAGCACGTCCCGTAACTATTCTGTGCATGCCTTGTACTAACAGTCCAATGGCAGCTAAGCAGACATTATTGCTGGTTTTGGATTGCATCGAACATCCTCATGAAATACTCATTGTATATTTTCTTCTAATGCCAAGTTAATTGTCTGACTTGAAATATTTCAAGTTAATTGTGGGCAGGCAATAATTTCTCCATTTTTGGGTAACTTTTTTGTACATTTCATTCTATTGTATGTGCAGCTTTTAACACGCATAGTTCATTGACCTGGAGAGATGAGGGGAATTGATGTAGAAGCAATGAAATTTTCTTGTAATGCTATCACATCTCTCCAGGGTATTCTCTGCTGCTGTATCCCTGAAGTTGCAGTACAATGTTACTTATAGTAACTGTATTCTGGAAAGTCACAGATCATCAGTGATATCTGCTGATACCAATGGCTGTCAGTAATATGATACTGATATTACAGTGACAGTGGCTGATGTGAAAGGAAGCAAAGAAACTGCTGCCCAAGTTGCACATGAGATGACAGTTTTTAAATTTAAGACAATTAATCTGGTAAACAGGCTGTCATGACTTAATTATGCTGAGTACTTTACTCCTTGATTGGAATTAACACCCATTGTAAACATGTATATCTTCTGTTCCTCGCTTTAAGTATAAAATCTATGGTTGTATTTGGCTTGAATTAAGTGGGAAGGAAGATTAATCTGAACACAAAGCTCTGCATGATTCTTTAAACAAAAAGCATTGTTATTAATGTGGCGTGTGCATATTTTCTCACACCAGGACACCTCCATTAACAGAGATGACTTGCTCAGCGATTACTTTAGGAAAGCGAATGATCCTTCAGCTACTGGGAACCTGCAGGTTCAGCTGCCCAGAAAAGAGTCTGCTAAGATGCCCACTAGTCTTGTCGCTTCAGCTGTAAAGATGACCGTTGCCAGTGAAGAAGGAAGAACAGCCAAGCCTGGAA
Source organism: Heliornis fulica (assembly GCA_013399135.1). Classification (NCBI taxonomy): domain Eukaryota; kingdom Metazoa; phylum Chordata; class Aves; order Gruiformes; family Heliornithidae; genus Heliornis; species Heliornis fulica. Next base: position 86,785 of record VXBZ01005295.1, on the reverse strand, counting down.
ATCACATGAAGCCAAGCCTCAGACAAGTTGAACCTGAGCCTCTGGCAAGCTTCCAGGGGTCTCTTAAGCTTCCTCACACTCCACAGCACCAGCCCACCAGTGGAATGCGTCAGATGGCACAGCCTCAGCAGCCTGGAACCGCAAGCAGGAGGAGCACATCGCTGAGCAGGGCATTTAGCTTAGCCTCTGCAGACCTCCTCAAAGCCACCAGCCCAGAGATATACAGGCAGGAGAGCCCTCAGAAGTCAGCAGCAGATCTGCGTGGGGGCAAGGATGCTGTCACTCAAACTGCTAGGGCTGCTGTGCCACCAAGCTCCCAGGCAACCTTAAGAGAGAGGCCACAGTCTGCAAAGGTGGCAGGTTCCTTGCAAGGTGTTGATTCCCGCTGTCGGCAGCTTGATGCGAGGCGTCTTTCTCTGGCCCCACCAAAGGATGAGAGGCCACTCTCCTTCTGTCAGTTCTCTGCCTCACCCACTGCTTCCACCAGCAATCTGAACGTGCAGCCGCAGGAGCATGTGAACCCTGGGCAACAGTACTCACCTGCATCACATACTCCCTCTAAAGTCAAACCCAAGCCAGCCCCTCGTTCTGGGGAGGTGGTTGCTGTGGCCCCTGCCAGAGCTGTTTCCAGCAGCACTGAGGGAAGCTTTTCTCTGAGCCAAGTCCAGAGTGATGCCTTACTTACCAGGTGCCAGGGCAAGCTGCCAGAAGGTAGCACTGGGGCTGTGGAGGAGCCCATGAGAGGAAGTAGCTCCAACAGCACTGCTGGGTCTCCAGATCCCCAGGGGGATCAGCAGACGGTTTGGTATGAGTATGGGTGTGTGTAACCCACAGATGCAGTTAGTAATATGTGTGTTTGGCATTGCTGGCATCCAGGTAACATTTGTCTAGATGCTGTCTTACCTACATCACCTGCACACTGCTCTGAGTTTTCTCCAGGTGCTGTTTTCTACTTGGACAAAGTATGGTTAAAAGAAACAAGGAACGAAACTCTAGACCTTCTTTTGACACTGTTGTGCCTAAAACGAACTAGGAGCCTAACTTAATCTCACAGCAGGTTTGGCATGTGCTTCTCACAGGTGCTGAGCTTTCCCCACTCCAAAAGATACTCCGCAGGGTCCCCTGTCATTGCTACACTGTACACCCCTTCTACCTGCATTAAAGAAGAGTTTCACAGGTTGTGTGTCTATTGAACCCAGACCCACCATTGGTAAACAGCTGTACTGAAAAAGGTCATGGAAAAGCCAAACTTTTTTCCCAAAGACAGAATTGGACAGTTGGCTTAAGTAGCTTAAAGAGAAAGCTGAAGAGAGAAGTGTATGTCTTTAGCCATGCATCTGTTAAAATCAAGTGGTCTTGCTATAGCCACAATTTCCAGCGGTGTAATATGTGGACCTCAGAGGTCTCATCCTTAACCTTTCTCACTGGGACTGTGTAAACACAGAGGCCAGGGTAATTACCCGACTGCCTTCACCGTAGCTGCAGCTCAGTGGATCCTTGACTCTGCAAGCCAAGTGGTGCTGCATTTTGAAACTTGGTTTATCTTTTACACAAACACTGGAACCAATGCAGCCTTTCAGGGCAGATGCCATTTCAATTGCAAGGGTGGCATCTCATGTACAAAAGTGTCCTGTATGTATGTATATAAGAAGCTCAAGTATTGTATAGGAATGCTGTGTAAGTTGTATTATTAGATCTTTGTGTGCATGACAACCCACATCCAAAGCGATACGGGGGATTTTGTCTCTTAGAAATCCTTGTTTTGTGTATCCAAGAACTTTGCTCAATATAGAAAGCAAAATAATTTTATATACATGTGAAAGAAATACAATTTTAAGATCTATTTATGTGCAGAGAAGATCCTTGTATGTTTATGTCCGGAAGTGTCACCAGCTGCTTATGTATATATGTTTAAATGTGTATCTTTATTTCATGTTTGTAAAGCTGTTTTTTCTGTTACGGACTAAATCCTTAAAAAAAAATTTATATACTTGTTTTGCTGGTTCCGATTTAATCTAATATCTAAAACTGATTCAGCTGAGGATGTTTTTGTATCTAGTATGTAGCAATCTCATTTTGGAAACTACCAAATTGTTTATAATAAAGATTAAAATAAAATAGATGGTTACTTTATTTTCCTTGGGGAAGGGGTACCACAGCACGATTCATGATGCCGGATGGATATCTGCCTGAAATAGCTTTGTGTAAGCCTTGGCATTGATTTGCATCTCTGTGTGGCAGAATTGCATTTGTTTTTATAATATTGCCACTAAAGGCGCATCAGAAAACCTTTGTTTGATTGTAAACTCCTCAGCAAAGATTTTAGGAGGATTGATCATGGAAATTAAGTGACTTCCGGGTCACTGTAAAATGAGGCCATTAGATTTTTCTTCTTCTCCGACCACTTCAGGTAGTACCAAGGCTGCTGTCAACTTTGGCCAAGCTTTCATTTTGTAAAATCTGTTTCAGGCTTAACTCCCATGACACATTACAAAAGTGAGAAATTACTCATCTTGGACCATGAAGAAAATGGCAAAAGGACCTTTTTGCCTTCTCTCCTATTTTAATTAGAAACCACTAATTTAGTAAGAGTTGTAACATTATGTGCTATACAGCAGTTATAGAATGTTCTTAGCATTTTTGCTAAACTGAAAGTCTCGCAGAAATTCCTTCTCAACATCGATTCCTGGCCAGGTCACTATAGGTGAAAGTCTGGTGTTTCCCCCTTGTTTCAGCTCCTTTTTGAGGCAGCTGTAGGCTGGTCTACTGAGGAATTAATCTGTGAGTTTTAAGTTACTATAGATCTGCTTTTGCCAGATATCTGCACAGTCACACCTTAGTAGTCATTTTCTGAGTTATTTACAATACTCACTTTCTCAGTTCCAGTGAGTTTGAATAAAAATGTTCTTAATACATAGTACCTTTCAAGCATGTGATAATTTTAAACACAGATGTTACTGTTATAGGTGCCTGTCCTGCTGAGACAGGTGGTTATTTTGAGTCTGCTCAATTAATTCATTGTTTTCCATTCTTTGACAGACGCAGTTGTTTTCATATTGGTGTGCTCCTGCCACGTGCACCTGCTTAACTTCAGGTAAGAAATGGAGTGGGTGGGAGAGCAGTGCCTGCCCACAGCTCAGGGGCTGCTGCTGTTTACTCTGGGCACCCCAGAAAGACAGTTGTTGATAGGAGAAACAGGTGTTTCAGTGTGCCAGAGGCAAGGAAAGAGAAGTCAGTTGTGTTTGAGAGGGTAATCTGCACATCAAATCCTCCTGCCTTCATGACAGGAGGTGTGTGTGAGGTGATGGGAGCTGCCAGGACAGGTTTTTCTGTGATGGAAAATTGGAATGGGCAGAGCTGCCTGGCTGTTTAACTTCATCCTTCTTTATTTGTTCTAAGAAAAAAGGGGGAACTGTGATGAAATAGTATGTGTTTCAATTTGCACAACTTTGAAGGCTGCTAAGAGCCACTACAGGGGGCAGGGGGCTGGGCCTGGCTGTTGGGAGTGGTGGTGGCAGCAAGCTGGCAAGCCACCAGGCACAGATGTGCACCAGTACTGTTGAGCACTTGGGAAAATGGACCTTTCCATAGGATCCCTAGGCTTCAGCGTGCTGGCTTTGCCCAGCTCTGCAAGGGAGAGGGCTGTAGGCTGCTCTGGCTGGGGTGTTGGACTAGATAGGTGATCTTTTGAGGCCACCCCCGACCCCTAATATTCTGTGATGCTGTCATTTCCTGACGATGGGGGGAGGTGCATACTCTGAAGTTTGCGAATTAGGTGTACTAAATAACACTGTTAATGGCCCTGGATGTAATGCTTCACATAAGTAATGTTCAGTAATGGAGCATCTCCATTTTTGTATGTGGCTCTTTAATTCTCTAGATCACATTTTCTATCAAAGGACAGATTTTTGAAGGCGATTCTGCCCCAAAGAGGCAGCGAAGTAGTCGACAGGTTTCTGGGAGAGGCAGGAGACTCTCCTCTGGCAACACTGGCTCCCAGCAGTGTGCTCAAACTCTGAAGTCAGTGAAGCTGTTTAATGTGAGGAAACAAAATTTTTGTCCATAATTAATACTATGACCAGGACAAGAGGGACCCTGACTCCATCCAGGTAGAGGAAGGGGACAACGAGGTTTACTGGACTGTGTGGATCTGATGGCCTGGCATGTCAGATCCACAGGAGTACAAGGCTCTGGTTGGACACTGGTGCATAGTGTACCCTACTGCCATGGAGCAGTGAAGGGTCAGAACCCACCTGTATTGCTGGAGTGATGGGGAATCCCAATAGTTGACTGTATTGGAAGCTGAAGTAAGCCTAACTGGGAACAGATAATTGGCAGTGTAGTTTGAGCAGCTTCAGAACTGATCGGTACTGAAGCACAGCTCCACCTGGCACCCTGACTGCAGCAGCTGGACCAGATGTTCAAAGGAAGGGTCCCCTGTACACATCATGCAACTGATGATATGTGGAGAAAGTGGGTCACACTCATTACACAGTAGGCTCAAATAGGAAGCCCCAGTTGCCTAGGAATTCTGCAAGTGATCATGGACTGGCCAGAAGGCAAAGATTTTTGAGCATCTCCAGAGGAAGAGGAGGTTAAGAGAGCCTACTCTATAATAAGCTACCAGTAAATGAGAAGTTATATGCCCTATTCATTGATGGGTCCTGTTGCACTGTGAGAAAAATATCAAAGATGGCTATGTCCTACACGATGTGTCACAGAAACTTCTGAAGGACAGTCAAGTCAGTTTGCAGAGGTGAAGAGCCTTCCAGCTGGCTTTAGCCATTGCTGGACAAGAAATTATCTCTATATGGACTCCATGGTGATGGCCAGTGCCCTGTGGGATGGTTACAGCAATGGAAACGGACCAACTGGCAGCACAGATGCAAACCCAACTGGGCTGCTGCACTGTGACAAGACATTGCTGCCTGGCTAGAGAAGCTGGTTGTAAAAGTACAGCACAAAAATGCCCACTACCCAAGAGTTGGGCCATGAAGGAACATCAAAACAACCAGCAGGTGGATCAGGTTGCGAAGATTGAAGCGGCTCAGGTGGAACTGGACTGTCCGCATAAGGGTAATTCATAGCCCACATAATTCATAGCCTGATGGGCCCATGACACCTCAGCCCATCAAGGAAGAGATGCAACATGTAGATGGGATCATGATCCAGTAGTGGACTTAACCATAGACACTGGCACAGGTTATTCTTGAAGGTGAAAGATAAGCTGCGATAAAGCAAGCCAAATGCTTAAAGCCTCTCTGGTATGGGGGATGATGACTGAAATACAAATGTGGGCAAGCCTGGCAGATGGATTACATCACGCTACCACAAACATGTCAAGGTAAGTGCCACATGCTTAAAACAGTGGAAGCAACCACCAGGTGGTTGGAAACATACCTCATGCCCTATGCCACTGCCTGGAACGTCATCCTGGGCTGTGAAAAAAGTCTTGGGGCATGGCACCCCAGAAAGAATTGAGTTAGATGATACGACTCATTTCTGAAACACCATCATAGACACCTGGGACAAAGAGCACAGCATTGAGCAAGTGTATCATGTTCCTGATTGTGTACCATGTACCTGATCATGCACCAATCTCTAGGAAAATACTGCCAAATATACCACTGAGAACAATGGGTGGTGGGACCCTCAAACATTAAGATACATGTTTAGTAAAGGCAGCCTGATTAGTCAACACTCAGGAGTCTGCCAATGGACCTGGCCCTGCCCAGTCAAAACTTTCACATACTGTGGGAGGAGATAGAGTTCCTGTAGTGCACAGAAAGAAAATGTTAATGCAGATGGTCTGTGTTGCTCTTGACTCGGGCAAAGACAGACTCAAGGATCTGGGTGCACTTGGTGGGTGATCCAGAGGATGTACCAGTCCATGGTGTACATCAAGGGGATTTGATTTTGGGTGAGAGTAACCAATGATTTAAATTGATCTGATGTTAATTGCTACATAATGTTGCACGTCATCGCTATGATTGCTATATGCCATAGCAACAGTATTACAGCAAGAATCACACAGACTAATGAAGAATGAAATTTGATGAAGGTGAGGAAGGTGCAGAGGTGATGAAACCAGAGCTGGTGTCAGCAATGAGCACGCAGTAACTTCCCCTCATGACTTGCATCTTCCACCCACAGCCCATGAGCATAGACTACACCTGTTACAGTGCATATGAGCCTCAGTGCATCATGCAGCAATCCAGCAGCACACACCATCTCTCCTGTCCTGAGAGACTGTTGGGACAGATGGAATGAAATCTGTGTGTGCATATCAAAAGACAGGAAAAGTGGTTGTGACTTGCTGGTATGTATTGGGAAGTACAGGACCTGAGTGTGACATAGATGGTATCTGCTGAGGGGTGGATGCTGTCCTGGTTTTAGCTGACATGGAATTAATTTTCTTTCTAGTGGCTGGGATAGTGCTCTGTGTTGGATTTAGTGTGAGAGTAATCCTGATAACACACTGATGGTTTCGGTTATCACTAGGTAGTCATAGTGCTTGTGTAGTAGTCACCTTTCAGCTTCTCACACCCTGCCAGGTGCACAAAGAGCTGGGAGAGCAGAGCCAGGACAGCTGGCCCAGGCTGGCCAGAGGGATACTCCCTGCCGTATGCTCCAGGTATAACTGAGAAAGCTAACTGGGTGGTGGGATTGCTGCTTGGAAACAGATTTGGGCACCAGGTATTTTCTTGGGGTTTTTTGGGGTTTTTTTTTCCCCTTTTGCACATGGTGAGCAATTGCATTTGTGCATTGCTTGTATTGTTGGTATTTTCTTCTTTTGTCGTCCTATTAAACCGCCTTTATCTCGACCCACAAGTTGTTCTTTATTTTTCCATTCTCCTCCCCTTGCAAAGAGAAGAGTGAATGAGCAGCTGCATGGTGCTCAGCTACTGGCTGGGGTTAAGCCATGACACTTAGAAAAACTACTCATCCAGGAACACCATGTGGTTGGAAATTATTTCTGATCATCCAGATGTTTGGGGGCATATTAGAAGTTCAGCCAAAGGTAAAGGACTGTAAGACAGAATATGTGAGAAATGCTCCGGAAATTCTTCGTTGATGTGAAATGACTGCAACCTGGATGTTAGACGGATGTAAAGAGATTAACCCAATTTCAGTTTTTGCTGTTGATGTTAAACACAAACCTTGCTGTGTGGGTATTTGAATTGTGGTTTTTAGATAAAGGGAGTGTGGGGGGGTCTGTGGATAATCAGTTGTGGTAAGCTACACCAAAATAGTTTTATCCTAACAATTGCTTCTCTGTCCTTCAGGGTCATGGAATGTCAGATCATGGCAGCACTGGATATGCTCAAGGCAAGGTGGAAAACTTGGGAATGCTTTTAGAAATTACCAGTACCAGGTAGAATTAACTCGACCTAGTAGTGCCGAGTGAAATGTTTCAGTTGCTGAATATAACAAATGAAGTTGTTGTTATGAAGGGGTTGCTAGACTGGAGGAGTAGACTAGCCTGTGAAGGTCTGTCTTCAAAGCTGGTGCTGGAAGCATTAAAAGCATCAGCTGGAAAGTGGTGAAAAAAACTAGATTATTTAGAGAATACTGGCAGGAGTTTAAGGTGGCTGGGAGAAGCCATGGCAGATTCTGCAAAGCTAAATGGTGTTTTTCCAGTCACAGGGATTTTTTTTCAGAAGTACGAAGTGAACATTAGACAATACAGAGCTCCTGTTTAGAAGATTCTCAAACGGGAAAGTCCTTAAAAGTTTAACTTGCCTCCTAAAGACAGTGAGATACAAGTTGATGAATTACAGAACAAAGTTTACATTAGGAGGATTGTGAGGAATCCCATTAAAGAGTGACATGAATGAGCAGGCAACTCAGTGACAGACTACCCATGCTTACCCCTGCTGAAGTTGTGGAAGGGACACTTTATTGACTGTTGGGATTTCTTGGAGGGGTAGTAGTGGGGAGAGTGAAACCGATTTGCACTGAGAATAGGACAGTGAAAGTGTGATTGCACAGAAGCTACGAACCTAAAACATTCATTCTGCCTGGAACAACACAGAATGCCATGGAAACTAATGTCAGTTCTCTGTCATTCCCAGATGCTGTTCTGATCAGCTCTAGTAAAAAAATTGTATTTTTTTTAACCAAAGATTATCATAACTGAGTGTTATGTAGCTGTGATGGTGAGGCTGTGCCAAAGAGCGTGATGTGTGTGTTGCATACCAGATTGAGAAGTGCATTAGATCTAAGCATTAGCCTGTGAAAAGCATGTATTGCACAAAGGGAAACCGGGAGGAGCCCAGCTGCCTCTTGAGTGAGTGACACCCGATGTTGTGATCTCAGTCATGCTAAAGGAGAGAGCGCTTAGGAAGGGGAAAAATGAAGTTATAGGTGAGGCTTATTGCACCAGGCTCTTATGTAAGCAAAGAGACTTCTCCAGCTGGAGAAGCGCAGCTCTCCAATGGACTGCTGAGGCATCTCTAGAGACTTGCATTGGAGGCAGGAGAGAGTTTTTTGCAGCAAGTTAAGTAAGAAGGTAGGTCTGTGAAGGACCAGAGTGAACATTTTGTATTGCTTCTGGTCTGATTGTTTTATCATTTGGCAGGGTATTTTGAAGGTTATGAGATTTGGAAGTCTTTATGTTCCCTTGCTGCTTTAAATATTTCTGAACAAAATCATTCCAGTCTTGTTAAACCCATTGAAAATGCTTTCCGGCACCATTGCACGAGCAGTATATGCTCTTAGCAATACAGTATATTTTTAATGTTTTGGTGTACCCTTAAAACTACTTCTTCCAAGAAGCACATGGCGTGTTACCAGAAAACGCTTTGCATGAAAGGCAACTTCTTGCTAAATCCTGTCCTACAGCTTAAAGAGTGCAACCACAGTTGCAGTCCACAACCACATTGGTAGTCTGGCCAACTCACTTTATCTTGAACAACTTTCTGTCCTTCATGACTTCTTCAGCACTAGGAAACTTTCTGTTCTTTAACCATTTTCTACTGTCAACTTACTGCTTTTCATATCCTGCTTCCCTCCACGTCTATTTCCAGCTTTCTCTATTTTTTCCATGCCAAACTTCCATTGCTAAAGGTTTTAGTCATCTATCAGGCAGCTCTCACCATTTTGCCATTTTTGTTCTTGCTGCCGTAGTCTCTTGGTACATCTCTGCCCTTGTCTGGCTGTATTGCAGTCACATTGTCAAGCCTTGAGTTCAGCTTGTAGTCCAAATTGCCGTGTCTGTTCTCAGTGCTTCCTGATGCTTCCTTAGCTCTTCATCCTCGGTCATCTCAAACATTCCCCACTCTCTCTTGCCTCATCCTTGTTCATCCTGTTGGAACATTTTGCCCACATACACCAGTGCCGTCTGTTCAGTGGGCCTTTCCCCTCTCAGCATCCCTCCATAGTGACATAGCAGTCAATGTCTTCTCATCATGTCTCTTCCCCGCATCTTCCTTTAGCTCATTTTTATTGCTTCATTTTGCTCTGGGTTACAGCGAAGGCCTGAGGCAGGAAATAGACTGTGCGCAAGAAGCTGCTGTGGGGTTTTGTGGTGCAGAAGATGCATGTTTGCATGAAGTCTAGAGCTGGTCTTGTTTTAAAATTTTATTATCTACTTACTAGATATTGAGATGTCTTCCAAACATTTACTCATTGCAAAAAACCAGAGAATTTTTAGTAGGATTTTAATGCAAGATCTTGCAATTTCTAAGCTTTCTTTTTACATGTTTTAGGCCCAGCAGAAAGCTTTGATGGTTAAAATTCTGTGCGATTTTGTTAGCCCTTAAAAATACTAATGGATTGATATATGCATTTAAGAAGGTCCGTATCACGTTTTGCATATTGAGGCAATATTGTTTCTGTTCAGTCTTAAGTATTTTTAACAGTATCCACATAAATTTCATTGTTTTAGAATTTCCTTCCTTGCTGGCATCTTTAATTGAAAAAAAAAAACCACAACCAAACCCTTGAATTCCTGAATCCTAGTCCCATTACTGACATGCAGCTCCTGTGAACACAGATCCTTTTCCTTGTTTATTTAACCAGCCATATCAATGGTAACAGAGTCACACTTGGCAGATCCTGAATTCCCTTCAGTCTCCCACCCCATCCTATGCAAACATGTGCTTGTTTTCTCCTTATGTAAGCAGGCAAATGAATGAAAACAGTTACTAACAAGACTATTGGATTAAATTTCACACACATAAAGTTTCATAACTAAAATAAAATGTTACTTTAATGTGTTAAACTCTAACAGGTTATATCTGTTCAACAGACTTTATCAGGAAAAGGAGAGTTTCCTTACAAGCAAATCTAAAACCGAAAGTAAGAAACTCGAAAAGTGAACAAACTCAGTAACCTCAGCTTGTTGCTTTTGGCCCGATGTCTTTGCAGCAGTGTTTTATAGGAAACACCAATATATGGAGATCTAAGTACATTCATACTTTGGACCATCTACTGCAGTTAGTGAAGACTGGGGACCTTTTTGCCTTTGAAGTGTTCAAGGGCTTTTAGGCCCCAGCATCCCTACTGCACAGAGGCACCAGCATACGAATCATCTTATGACCACAGTTCTCAAAGTAAAATTCCCAATTCCGCGCTAACAGTGGGAAGAGCAGGAGTGCAAGAGTTCAGGCTCACGTGGTTATCCATCTTGTAGAGGGCCACTTACCTGTGACCAACCTTCTTTTCCATATTTGAGTGGGAATTCAGCATGTATTCATAGTGGGTCTAGCCTGCTGCACCTAGAACCATCCATGGGTCCTTCACATTGAAGACAGTGTGGCTTTAGTGGCATAATAGCTAGGGAAAGGATGAATTCAATCTGTTCTGCACATTTTCTCAGTGTTGGCCAGTGACAGGACAAGGGTCAATGGGTCCAAGCTGGAGCATAGCAAGTTTCATGTGAATGTAAGGAAAAACGTTTTCACCGTGAGGGTGACAAAGCACTGGGACAGGCTGCCCAGAGAGGTTGTGGAGTCTCTTCTCTGGAGACATTCAAGACCAATCTGGACATGTTCCTGTGTGATCTAATCTAGGTGATCCTGCTCAGGCAGGGGAGTTGGACTAGATAATCTCTTGAGGTCCCTTCCAACTCCTGACATTCTGCGATACTGTGAATAGCATGAACAGATATTCTCGCTGGGATTCTGGAGTAGCTCTGATGGCTACAAATAGCCTCACTGCCCCTGTGTCCTAGATTTTTATGAAACTTTGTATTCATTCTGATAATCCTTGCATAGAAATTCACACATTCTCAACTTTCTTCGTGTCATTGCATTGTTCAGTGTTGTAAATAGAGAAGTTGGACAGCAGTGTAGTATTTATATCCCTTCACTGTTCATTTTCTCCCTGATGAAGAGCTAGGTACCTGCAGCTGTGCATCAGGGGCTCACTCCAGGACAAGCTAGCTCACCCTCTACAGGTCCTTATTCCTTTGCAGACAACAGCTGCTAATCCACACGTGGACACTGTACAGTATAAGTAGGGCTCCAAGTTCAGCAACATGAAGCTCATTTCTAGTGTGTAAAACAATCTCTGTGTTGCATGTTTGCAGTCTATGTGCAAAAAATAGTTAAATTCCGTTTACACTAAAAGAGGTAATGTTCCCTATGTCAGGAATAAACTAGAGATATATATAGGGCTGGAAGAAAACCCACAAAAACCTGTGGGAATGGCTTGCTGACCACAATGAGTTTATTGAATCTTTCTGCCCTTACAGGTTCTTACCTCTGCTTAGGTGAGCAGCAGTAGTAAATCATGAGCTCTTCTGAATTTACAGTGGGAAACACTAGTGTGATGAGGACAGAGAGAGAATTTCTTGCAGATTACAAGGTGTAGACAATTCCTGTGATGAGCTGATATGTTCTTAGCCTGTGTCACCATGATAGGATTTAGTTTGTGTCAGAAGATGCCCAAATTTTCTGAGTTCCTAAAGATGTTACCAGGTTGGGGTTTTTTTCCACCTTCCAGAAAGTAGCTGCTGAAGGTACCAATTGTGAGACAGTTCGATAAGCTCTGAGCCAGGAGAGAGCCTACACCTGCTGAAGGATGCTGTCATAAGGAGGATCTCTGGAAAAGGGGTAAGGTAAGCTGAATTTTTAAAGCATTGCTACCCCAAACTAAATTAACTGGCCCCAGATTATGTTTCTAGCCCTGCAGAACTTGACTGATACCTGGCTAGAGCTGTGCTAGCCAATGTGAGATAGAGGTGAGGCACTAACACACCAAGTCAGCCAAAAGATGGTCCCCCTACGTTTCCTCTTCCTCTGTGGGGCATGACGACGAATGCCCCAACCAGACAAGACAGACAGGAGTCTGGTCAGCAGATTTTACTAGCAGAAATGAAAATCTTTAAAGTTAAGGAATGTGTACATCTTGAGAGATTCAGTGTTTGAAGGATGGAAGCTCTCAAACAACTAGAGTCACACATGAGAACTCAGGAGGTGTTGATAGGTGAGCTTCTCTTATTTCTGGCATCGCCATTAGGACTTGAGATAATTCCCAGCTCTGTCGCTGACTTCCCACATCGCCACGAGCTTATGTATATTGCAGCCCACCTCTTGTGACAGATAAAAGTTCAGTTGCTCTGCCTTCTCTGCATGCTAGTGTCAGGGTGTGAAATGCTGAACGGCCAGATGGAGAGGTGTTGCTTGCAGGTGACCCCAGTCATAGATCTCTCATATTGTCACCATATCAGCACCCCTTCTTCAGACCAGTGTTCTCCATTGGTGCTGTCTTTGTCAGAGCCCTCTCATGCTGTCAGCAGAGCCCTGATGTACCTGACACTCTGCTTAATGATCAGTTTGGCTCTTCTTTCTTTTGTTTCTTGAAGATATGAGTTTGGTGATTTTCTGTTGCCTTGGAAGACAGAGGTGAATTGTAGGTCTTGAGGGATTGCATAGCCACCCCTCGGTGCAGTGTAAGAGCTGGACCTGCAAGGGCTCTAGGGATGGTATCAGAACAGAGGGAAGAGCAGTAGCAAGTCCTTGTTTCTCAACTACACACATATTTGTGTGGATTATCACTGCAAAAGAGAGAGAGAAGATAGAAAGGGAAGTTGAGTCTGATAGGTAAAGCATAGATCTGGTAATTGGAATTAAACAGAGGCAACACTTCCAGAAGGGACGTCTGCTGGAACACACTTAGAGAGAGATGCTGATGACTGAGTGAGCAGAGGTCTGGAAAACGTCTGTGAAAAAGTCTGGAAAAAAATGTCGTTGTTTAGTCTACCAAAGAAGAGTCCAAGAGGGACAGTGTGATTAATCCTCAGACATTTCAATAATTAACATTGAGAAAGGTAGTAATTCACATAAGGACAAGAAAAAAATAGTTGGAAATATGGAAGATTAAGATTTTTATAGTAGTGCAAGCTTTTTAAGAACAAGCCTAGCCAGGGGATGGAGACATTGGCAGAGGATAGGCAGAATCATCTTCAGTAGCAGTTTAAGAGAAGGAGCTAAAGCTCTGGAGGAGGTAGTCCAGCTTTCTTTATTGGTGCTCAGAGTAAAGAGATGGCCTGGATGACCTCCTTCCTCCTGCATTTCTGTGGTATCTGTGACATTTATAGCACCAGTTTAATTCCATGCTTTTTGCAGCTTACTGCTTTTGGTTCTGACACATGCAAACCAGGAGCTATTCCATTCAGCCGAGTTACTTAATCGTTGCACACATTAAAAAGATTTGGCCAAAGTGAGCAAAAAGCAAGAATTGCCACTTGCACCAAATAATAGCTATATTTAATAGCTGCTGTTTAATTCATGGAGATAAAAGTCTACAAATCTGTCATTTCATTTGTAGATTTTTAAATGCAGCCCAACATGCAGCTGCTGAGTGTGTGGTGGAGACTGGTCTGCAACAAGCAGTGTTCTGTCCCCTTGGAAGTGGCATGGGCAGATGACCCAAGCTACCAAATCTGTTTTAGCAACCTGCTTTACAGCATCTGCATGCTGAGACAAGCAAAACAGAATGGCTGGATGAAAAAATAAAGCAAGCTGGGATTTTTCTAGAGTTTATGTCCCTCTGTACATTTTTGCAAAGGAGGTTTGTGGAAGTGGGTGTTTCTGCTCGGCTTGCAGCAGATGATTTACCAGCTGCACCGGTCAAGTGCTGTGGTTTTAGCACATTGATAGCTGAGGTCCCTTAACCCTGCACATAATTTTAGATTTCTGATCTGCTAGAGGCCCTGGCAGAGGAAGAGCTCTTCCACCTGGTAGCCTCTCACACCTGAAGAGCCCTTTGCCTGAGTTTGGAATGAGGAGGTTTCTTTGATGCTGGTTCTGACATAGCCATGGGTACTCCTGGAGCATTTCCAAGTTTTGTGAGTGTCACAGTATCCTCTTCCTGATTTCCATCCCCCCCCACCGACCCCGCCCCGTTTCCCCCATCATTTTGTTTCCATGCTTATATCACTCTGCTTTCCAGCAGGTTGCAAATGGAGGACATACCTTGGAGTTCCTGCACAAGACTCCTGTTTGTGCCCCTGCAGCAGCACTGCAGAGTACTGCCTCAGGTGAGTGACGTACCAGTTCAGAGCCTGAACTGGTAACAGCTTTTGTTTCCAGCTTCAGAGGTGTAATTCGTATCTATCTGTTTTTTTCAAGCACAGTGTATTTCAGTTTGAATGGCAGATGCTCTAATACATATATCCCATGGTGCAGCCTTCGCTCCTGCAGCGCTAAGAGTAGTGGTGTGAGTTAGCAGGAGGTCAGCTTTTACATCTGCTATAGTCTTCCTGAATTATCTTGGACAAGCCCTTTGATCTGATACTGCCTCAGTCTGTAAACAAAAGAGGAAGGAAATCAGCCTTTGCAGCCCCTGCTCTTGCAGTTAGAAGAGATGCTCCCTTGTGCAGGGATAGCTTCTCCTCTAATGAAGGTCTGATCTCAGCAAACTCGAGAAACAACTTACTGGAAATAATACTAATAACAACACTAATGCTCTGTATACTTTGTGATATGCCTGCACGAGCCAATATCTGTGTGTGTTTAGATGAGCTGTAAGCGTCAGTATTTGGACTTTGTGCCACCAGCTGCTGTGATTCTAGTGCCCTAGTCTGCTGGTCCGTGCCTGTGACAGTAGGTACGGGTGTGAGCCTGCGTTGCCATCTCTGTATTTATAGTTTGCTTTTGGCACTCATCTGTTTCATTTATGAATGAGTGGGTGAGGGAGGAGAATGCTGGGCTGACTCCTTCGCAGTTGAACCATAAAGAGCACGGGAGCTGGAGCACAAATCTCCTCCTCCTGCTTCCCTGTGCTATTGTACCGACAGCCTCACTCAGCTGGGAGGAGGACAGCCTCACCAGCAGCCTGAGGAGGAGCTGGGAGAAGGGAAGTTTTGTGCTCTGCACACTGCAGGCAGTACCTCTTTGCACACACTCTGCTTACAGGTGAGTTTTATTTTTATCTATCCATTCTTAAAAAGCAAGTTATGGAAAGCTATGACCCCAGGAGAGGTGGAAGGACAGGTTTTTTGGCTAGCTCATTAAAGCAAAACAACAAGGGAGTCCAAGGACTCAACTAAAGCAACGTGTCCAAGAAATTGACAACTTAAAAATTCATTTCCTTGGCAAGTTCCCACTAGTGGGAACTTCGAATAAAAGTTCTTCCAAAAAAACTTTCTTGAGCTCCTCTTTGGAGCAAGGAGAGCTGAGTGTTGATATTTATTGATGAAGGGGAAATGTTAAGATAAAGCAAAAAACTGTTTCATGTTTGCAACAGGGAACCAGAGTGATAGCAAGTAGATAAATTGCAGTAGTCACTTTCAGAGAACTTAGTAGGACTGTGTAAGTTGATCAGAAATAAGCTATTTTGAATGATTAATAAGCAATTTAAATACTTTAAAATTTCTCCTGAACACAGAAGCCAAAAGTTAACATGTTACAAGAAACTACTAAACCTTGGCACGTGGGTGCTCTGTCTACAGCTATGTAGATTTGTCTTTGTATCTCAGAAGTATGTCATTACTGTGTTTTCCAAAAAGTAAGCTGCTTTTCTTGCTGCTTATTCAGAACGTGACTTGGAAAACTTCAAATGTGAAGGTTTAGTGAAATGAAACCCATTTGGTCAAAAATTAATACATTTATATTTTTTTTAGATAGGATTAAAACCATTCTTTATCATAGGTTGCCTGTGTTATAAGTACATTTTTCTGGTTCTTGATGGTCTTTGTAAAGAAACAAGTAAAGTAAATCACCGAGCAGCCAGCTTCATGTGTGCATGGGGAGGGGAGCTGAGAAACAGAGAAATTAGAAGAATATAACAGCCTTTTCCTGTCCTTTTCATTGGGACGTTTATTAATAGAAATGTAAGGGAACTTAACAGTGCATCAAGGAAAAATGGCTACACACAGGCTCATAAGACGCGACACCGTCATTGGGAACGGGACTTTCTGAGCAGTCTGTTAATCAGCTCCCTCCATGACTTTTTCCACGTTAGCACTCTGTTCACATTGACTCCAGAAGAGTACGGTGTCTTACCACTTCTTCTTTCAAGTGGGCTATAGTCAAGAAGGCAGTAAGAGTGAGTCAGTTCCACTGTATTTTAACACCCACTCTTCCGTTCCTTTTCTGAGGAACTAAAATTTGTTACCATCCTCACCCCTTCCCATCTTGTTGCTAATAGGTTGTTGTTCCCCCATATCATGTCACTTCTGCACATACAGTTGTAAGGACTGTATCTCTGTTACACGAGGGAAGAGGCAGAAAGTGTCTGTTCCCAGCTTATTTTACGCTTGGTGCTATACAGCTGTAAAAAATGATAATAAAGATGATAAAACAGAAGGTACATCCTTTCCATGGTCTGGCAAGTACACAGTGAGAAAACGTGGGGTGTGTAAGGTCAGTGGGGCATGTTGTTCTGTGATATCAGGGCACAGCCAGGGGAGTGACAGTGCCTACATCACCACACTGTAATTCGAATATGACAGTTTGGACTGAAGAAAGGTATATCCAGTTCCAGTATCTCATTTAAAAAACCCTCATCTCATTTGACATCTGCAGTGTGATCTGTTTATCTCACTCTGGTGGCACACAAAACTTCTCTCCATTTGTTACCGAACCTGAAGAGTGTAAGTAGTCCTAGATAGCAGGAGAGAGAAAGGGGAGACAAGGGAGAAAAACAAGTCCCAGATGAAGTAGGAGGCAAAGGTGTCATTATACTAGATACTGAGTTGGGGGGGCTGGGGGCTTCTGGGGTCAGACAGACTGGAAACTTCTTACCTGTGGCTGAGCACGGTTGCACAGGGTCAGGTGTACAAAGATGTGGGCATTAATGTAAGTTATCATCCCTGTGGATGTTGTCACTCACATTAACTATCTGATGCTATAACTGCAAGATTTCTTGGCATCCTCTTCAACAGTGCACAGAGAAGAAAATTTGCCCCTGTGAGTTTTTCTATACCTGACCTGAGGGTGCATTTGTTTTGCCCTGGGGCTTTGCTCCTGCTGACTGTTCTTGTGTCAGTGTAGTGATAACCAAAAAAAAACCCCAGCACAGTTATTTTGGACTCACACGGACATTTACACAACTTGCTAATCATTTTTAAGTGGAAAATTGTAGAAAGAGAACTCCGGACATGGTGGCCTTGTGAGGCTTATTACCTTATAATTATCTGACTGTCTCCTCTAAGAGGTTTGTTTTTTCTATAAAGCTCATTCTGAGTGGCTTTTAATGCTTGTTATGAATTATTCTGCCAATTGAAGCATTTGCAGAGCTGCTGTCCCTGACAGCTGATGGCAATTGGTTTTGAAAAGACACAGAACAGCTTTAATGTTTAGAAGAAACTGGCCAATAATTTTAAGTAAAGGTATTAGTAATCAGCAGCAAAGAACAACATTGCAGTTTATTCTCTGAGGGATGCATCCACTGTAATTCCTTTTTCTCCCCTAGAAACCACGTACTGACCTCTGGTAATCTATGAGGTAGCAAAAGATGATTTTTTTTTTTTTTTTTTAGGCACATCATCTGGAAGCTGTATTTAATCTCTGAAAAAGAAAAAAGACTGAACAATAGGTTTGAAACGCATTAGAGAGAAGTAGAGAAACGGGCTCACCTGAAGGTATACTCTGTTCCTCTCCGTGGAGCCCTCTTGCCAGAAATTGTTTCTGTGGCAACAAATTTATTTCCAGCTTAGCTGTCTCGTTTGATCTGGGGATGCTTAGGCTCAGGTCTGTCACTATGCCAGAGGTAACTAGAAATATAAGATTATCTGATCTACAGGTAGTGGAGGGGGTACTGTGCTGCTCTCATTGTCACTCCACAAGAGGTACCTTTGTGATGTTCTCTACTAAAAAATTGCTATGACAGTTTTGGTTGCTTGGTTGGGCTGAGTTTCTCATTTCTGACCATTGTTACTTTATTGCACAAGCTTTCAAGCTTCCTTTCACTTTGTTTTGGGTTTTTTTGATGGGTCAACAGTAAAGATGTATGAGCTTTGAATGGAGATTAGGTAGCTAGCAGAGGAAAGGGAGACCAGAAACAGATGCACTGCAAGAGCAATCAAACTGAAAAACTTAAGTCATTTTAATGACACCTGAACAAAATGGTAAAAATGGGCAACATCAGTATGGAAGAAATATTATTACAGAGATCTCTTGGTTTGGCTTTCTTATAACTCAATATTTTAGTAACAATTAGACTTTGATCATTTTATATCTGGAAACATTTTGTCTTCCATCTGCCAAAGGAAGGAGGAGATTTTTTTTTTGTTTTTTTACTCTGATAATGATTTAATGTCTGTGCACATGTCTAATTAGAGGATATATCTGTTTTATGCTGTGTGTTTAAGAAGTGATCAGGCATCGCTTTCAAAATAAGAATTGCCTTTTAAAATAGGAAGAGGTTAAACCAAGGTCCCTTATCTTACCGTGTCAGGACATTATTATCTGGAATTTGAGTTTGTATCCAAATTCAGAGATGGTTTTACACCTCCTCTCCAGAGAAGAACCTGGATTTCTGAACAGTTCTTCAGTTTGGAATCACACATCTCCTGTGCCAGCTTTTCCATCTTCTGGCTGAGAGCTCATTGGAACTCCCCTGTAACCTGTATTTGATTCTCTCCCTTTTTTCTAGTCAGATGTATGTTGGGAAGTGCAGTTAGTTAACAGTATAGTTGTTGCCCTTGCTCCAAGTTGCTTCTCAGGTACTATAAAAGAAGATTTTTTTATTTCTGTATGGTTATGGTTCTTTAATTTTTTTACATTTTTTGTGTTGTACCTCTTTTGTACAGATTAATAGCAGTAGCAGGTTGTTCCAGTTTTCTTTAAAAGAAGACTAGGGAAGGGCCAGTCAGTTTTCAAGTATATGGATGGTTGAGTTTGTGCCCCCAGGCATGATGCCATATTTTGTCTCCCAAGATAGTGGTGAACAAACCTGATGAGGTTCTGACACAGTGGGAAAGGACAATCACTGCTCGTGTGGATGCCAGTGTCATCCAAATGTGGGATGGAGAGGTGCTGGAAAGAACATTTAGGTCCTTGGGTGGGACACTGAAGTACAGTGGTGAAGTTCCCACTGACTGGAAAAGGGGAAACATAAACCACATTTTTTAAAAAGGGAAACAAGACCTGGAGGCCTGGGGAGCTACAGGCTGTTCAGTCACCTCCGTGCCTGGCAAGAATACGGAACAGATCTTCCTGGAGACTGTGCTTAGGTGTATGGAAAATAAGGAAGTGACTGGTGACAGCTAACATGGCTTCAGTGCAGGAAAATCATGCCTGTCAAAGTTGGTGTCCTATGACAAGGTTACAGCATTGGTGGATAAGGGAAGAGTGGCTGATGTTGTCTAGAAGGACCTTGACAGGCTGGAGAGGTGGGCCCATGTGAACCACACGAAGTTCAGCAAGGTCAAGTACAAGGTCCTACACGTGGGTCAGGGCAATCCCAAGTACAACTACAGGCTGGACATGGAATGGATTGTGAGCAGCCCTGAGAGGAAGGACTTGGGTTGTTGGTAGATGAAAAGCCCAACACGAGCTGTCAGTGTGCACTTGCAGCTCAGAAAGTCAACCATGTCTTGGGCTGCCTCAAAAGGGTGACCAGGAAAGTGATTCTTCCCCTCTACTTTGCTGAGACCCCGACTTGGAGTACAGTCCATCTCAGGGGCCCCAGTATAAGACAGACGAAGTTTAGAGCATGTCCAGAGGAGGGCCACAAAGCTGATCAGAGGGCTGGAGCACTTCTCCTGTGAGCACAGACTGAGAGAGTTGGGGTTGTCCATCCTGGAGGAGAAAAGGTTCTGGAGAGACCTAGCAACCTTCCAGTACATGCAGGAGGACTACAAGAAAGCTGGAGAGGGACTGTTTGCAAGGGCATGGAGTGACAGTACACAGGGTATTGACTTTAGGGTGAAGGACTGTAGACTTAGATAATAGGAAGAAAATCTTTAACTATGAGGGTGGTGAAGCACTGGAACAGGTTGTCCAGAGAAATTGTGGTTGCCCTGGCAGTGTTCGAGGCCAGGTTGGATGGGGCTTTGGGCAATCTGATCTAGTGGAGAGTGTCCCTGCCCATGGCAGGGCTTTGGAACTGCGTGGTTTTTGAGGTCCCTTCCAACCCAAACCAGTCTGTGATCTATGAAACAGGAATTTTCCTGTTTCACAGGAGCCTTCCTCAGCAGCACTGTGCTGAGGAAGGCTCCTCACACATAAGCAAGGCCAGAGAGAGAGAGAGGCCATTTCAAGGTGTGGCAAAGAAAATGGAGGAATGAAGACAGGCTCAAATACATGGGGAAATGTGGACACTCAGGAGTAATACAAGGATGGTCTTTTATTAAATCTTAATGAAAGCAAGACACTAGCACTAAAAATCATGTGAGTACTAAGAATTTTTAAAATTAAGGGAATTGAGGAAATGAAAATTCAGGAAATGAAAATGTAAGCAGGCACTTTGTTTACAGTCCACTGGGGACTAGGTTATTGGAGTCCTGTATCCTCAGGGGATAAAAAAAAAAAAACAAAACAGAACAAAAAACCCAAAGGTTTTAGTAGTCATGTAGGGAGTGGAAGCAACGACGAGGGAAAGAGCATAGAGGAAAATGTGCAAGGCGTGCTGCTTCTACACAATTGTGAGAAATCTGAGAAATAACATCGGAGAACACGCCTCACATGTGAATATTGACTTAGATCTACAGGAAACTTGGTTCATCTCCAAAAGGGAAACTGCAGAAAAGGAGGAAGCTTAATTAAAGGGATAGCTTAGAAGAGTTAGACCTCTGCAGGGTAGAAGGGGGCTGAAGACATGCACAAGTGTGTGTGCACCACAGCCTCCCCCACACCCCCCAGTGCTGGATCCAAGGAAGAAATATAGAACAGGGGCCAAACCAGACTGGACCAAGTCTGTAAGGAAACGAGTGCAGCTAAACTGCAGTGTGAGGAGGTGCGCCAGGCTAGGGAGGAGGATTGGGTCTGGAACAGAAACCTCTTTGAAACATGCAATGGGGAGCAGCGCAAGCCAGAAACACAAACATAGGACAAAGGCACAAAAGAATTATTCCAGTTTTAAATAGGGACAGTACACCCAATGGCTTCCATTGAATGGGCCCCTATTCTGTGATGGATTTTCTCTCTTCAATGAAAATACATCCCAACAGGAAAAAAATAATGAAATCAAATAAAAACAAGTGGAGGAAGGGAAAAAATCTCCAAATATTCTAAACAGCTTTTCATTTTACCATGTCTTGGAACTTGTGCTGTGCAAAATGAATCATATACTGAATCAAAGAGGCAGAAAATAGCATTTAAAAGAGACATGGCTATATTGAATGTATCATTATTTGCTGATTCATGGAATAATGAAAACGTGAACGTTCTCCCTGAACAGGAGATGTGCTTATTCTCTTTAGACAGAGTAGTGTTTCAAGCATCTTTCGGTTAGACCTAGCAAGCAAAGTTTTTCTCTGATAGCTTTTACTATTTGTCAGATGTTATTAGTCAAACATTGATTACTGATATCCTAAGCTCCCGCATGTCAGCAGCACTGCAAAATCAATTTTATTCCCTGAACTTACCAGTAAAGGAGGAGAAAAAAGTGGTACGGGTGGATGTTTGGTTGCTTTCCGAGCTTCTTTCAGTTAATGAGATAGTTCTGTTTGGAGGGCATGATGTGCTGATACTTGAGTTTAATTATACCTTGTTCTGTCTGGAGGCAGTGGTATTATAAAAGATGTGAGCAGAAAGAGAATGTGATCCTAGCCTTGGTCTCCAACTGGTTAGTTTATGGACTGAAATTTTTCCTTGTTATCAGGCAGTGATGCTGGGGAGGCTTGACAGAAGGGACTGCCTCATGTGTTGTTGGCACCCCTTCCCCTGTCTGTGTGTACACAGAGCAAGTTACGCTCAGCATACACTTCAGCTATGTCTGTATAGTTCCGCAAGCATCTGGGTGAATATATGGGCTAACATCTAACTCACTCTGCCTGGCCTTGCCCATTGCTCCTTAGGAAAAGTTCCATCTGAATGTAGGGAAAAACTTTTTCACAGTGAGGGTGACAGAGCACTGAACCAGGCTGCCCAGAGAGGTTGTGGAGTCTCCTTCTCTGGAGACATTCAAGACCAGTCGTTCCTGGACACATTCCTGTGTGATCTAATCTAGGTGATCCTGCTCAGGCAGAGGGGTTGGACTAGATGATCTTTCGAAGTCCCTTCCAACTCCTGATGTTCTGTGATTGTGTGATGTGTGCAAGCTGACTGGGTATGAGATGCTGGCAGTGTCCTATGGCCCACGCATAAATGGGTGGCCCTTGCTGAAGCTGTTGAGAAATCTGTGGGGTGATTCCCATGGGGCCCTGGCTCCCTTTGGGCAGTCACATGGAAGCAGGGGCTGTTGGCAGTGCTGGGGGCAAAGTGGCATTCTGGCAAACCAAGGAAGGCATCAGACATTGAAATGCAGTACAGGTATGAGCTAAACCTTCAGTCACTGATTTCTATGCAAGACATCTGGTGTTGGCTGATGAAGTACAGTGGCTGGTGTCAGAGCACCTAAAGAGGCAGTAATAAAGATTTTTGGAAAATGAATCAGAAGAGTGATTTCCCCCAAGGCTGTAGTTGGTAAAATGAATCAGAACTCATTTAGTTCAGCGGGGTGAAGTTCCTGTTTCTCAATCCCAGTCTACAACACAGTCGTTCCAGACCTTATTCCTTACTGGTAATGTTGCATGTTTGTCGTGGCTTGTGTGGCTTCTAATCAGTAAGACCTGCGTAATCATGGCTTTTCTTGCATTGTCATGTTAACAGAATCCATGCACTGATCCTTCTAAATAAGCAGTTCTGTTGCCTACGGTTGAGCATTATTTACTTGCCTGCTGCCTGTGCAATAGAGACAGGATGGTGTTTTGGCTTCTGTGTCAAGGAGGATTGTGGAGGAGAAGGGAAGGAAGATTTGGAGTTGTTCTGAGGAATAGAGAGAGTGAAGATTTCTGCAGAAAGTGATGTGTTGTGTTTTCACCACCTACTGTCCCAGTATTCAAGCGAGTCATCCACAAAGCCTCAGGAAGACATCCCCTGTGGGTAGGAGCTAGTCACAATAGCTCAGCAGTGAAGTACTTGGAGGGTCAAGTTGTCCACCTGGTTGATCTTTAGCAGCAGGAAAGAGGGGGCAGATGGGGATCATTTTTTACAAGCTTTGAGGCAATGATGGCATGACTAATTCCTAGTATGTGATTCACCCCCCTTATACCACTTGGACTGCTTGCCTGAAATTACACATAGTATGAACTTCTTGTTACCATAAATAGGGATTTTCCAAAGTGTAGTTTCTCTTTAGCACTTCCATGCGCTCAGTCAGTGTATCAGACCTTGCATTTGGTAAAAAGGCACTCATTTTAGATAAAGAATAAGTAGTAGTCTGAGTTATTGGGCTACCTGTGCTTATTATCTGCCTTCCTTACCCTTCATGTCAAATTGTACTTCATATGTGCAGACCTCATCTAAGAAGTACAAAGTCATAAAAACCTGAAATGAAATGGTATAGTACATGGTTATTTTCTATTAGGTTTTGTGCATGTGAAGTCATATGTATTTCACTTTCATATAGGTTTAATCTCTGGTGAAAACAAAAACACTTTCAGAAGTTAAAAAAATCATTGGAAAAATTACGATTTGTTGGAACAAAATTCCTTTGTGGAAATGGTTTTTGCTCATGTCAGATTTATACAGTTTGTTTCCATGTTGTTTCATGTCACTAAGGAGGATGAGCTGTGTCATGTCACCTGGCAAACAACAGCAGAGAACAGAATGGGAGGATGCTGAGAGCTCCCCAAACATTTTTTGCCTTCAAGGGGCATCAGCTGGACTGTTAAGTTGTCAAACTTTTAAGACCTTCTGTGATGACAGCTCTACATCCCATGCACCGTATATCCCATTGCTCCACTTCCAAAGTTTTTCATGCTGTTTAACACATCTTCTCTCTTTGCAACAATCTTTTAACATGTTTGAAGGTTGTTTCTATGTTTGCCTTCAATCTGTCCATCTTTAGACTACCAACAGAGGCCAACTTTCTCTGTCTTTGACTTTGCTAGACCTTTGCCCTGTGCTTCTTCTGATCACAGGCATAGATCCCAGAGGATCTGTGCACCTTTGTACAGCTTTACAGGACACAGAGGTGGTACCTGCAGCCTCCTGAGACATCCCTATGTGATATGTGTGTGTAGAGGACGTTTTGTGTGGTGGTGATTTCAGTTCAGTACATGACCTTGGGAGCCCCATCCTTACCAGTGTTCTGGTATATCCTTTATTACTACATTCTTGTAAACGTACAGAATATGTAGTACATAGCAGACAGCAGGTTTCACATCAGGTAAGAAAGAAGCTGAATATTTGGTACTCTAATTAAAATGACAGATGTGATCCTGGGATAATGATAATCTAGATCATGGCATTTTATTCTGAAGTATTGACATTTTCTAGGAATGTAAATTCTGTGTTTCAACAAGTTTTCCCTGTGACTTTTCCCAGTGTAGCCTACAGGGTGATGTGTTGTTACAAGTTACAAGTTACTGTGTGGTACCTCAGCGCTCTTACGGCTATTCAGAAGTGCTCAGCTGCTTGCTTTCCAGGTTGCTTTCTGCTTAAATGAGAGGGAGTTTGACTTTCAAAGTGGGTTGAATACAGAACATTTAAGTTTCTGATCTATATTGGCTCAGGTGTTCCTTACAGAGCTTCATGATCTCTGGGCCTGAGCACTTGTAAGATGAAACCATATTACCATGCCATTACTGATGGGAAACAAACATTGGAACTAGATTTAGAGACCACAAAATTATTTGAATTACTTGGGTAATACACATATGCTGTCTTCACTGGCTTATAGCTGTATTGCGTTCATCAGCACACGCTGCTTACGTTGAGCTTCAGGGGCCAGATTTCTCAGTTTCTAGTGGTGTCCAGTCTAGTGTTTTCAACAAGCACTGGGTTCACTAAGGAAAAAAAATAATTAAAGAAATTGTATTTTAACAAAAAAAT
This sequence comes from Heliornis fulica, assembly GCA_013399135.1. Lineage (NCBI taxonomy): Eukaryota > Metazoa > Chordata > Aves > Gruiformes > Heliornithidae > Heliornis > Heliornis fulica. Next base: position 61,352 of record VXBZ01005295.1, on the reverse strand, counting down.
GCTGCTCAAATCCACATGATCCATTACTAATGATAAATTTACAAGTTGTGGGAATGAAACCCTCAGGTACCCCACCACTGGGGGACAGGTGACCTGTGAAGTTTTAGCACTGAAATACTTAACGTAACTAGCTTACTTCAGACTTTGGAGAAATTTGGTAAGCAGAAATCAAAGGTTGGAACAAATTCCTGGGATATCAAAGTTCAAGCAAATGGAGTGATTTACCCAGTGCTGTGAATAATTGCATGCCTGTCTTAGGGAAAATTGGACATCGGTGACTAATTAGTCTTTTGTTTATGTGGGTTCTGAAAAAATGTTGCTGGCTTCCCTCTCTGACAATAGGTTTATAAATGGAGTCATACAATAATGACAGAAGTAAAGTGATTTGTAATTTAGAGAATTCTTTTATGGTTTCCCCCCACTGAAACAGATACACAAATTATTGTACTCAGAGATTCATGTTAGCAGGGTCCACTTGCAAGTTAACAAATGCTGAATGGGTTGTGTAAAGGCCAGAATTAGCATTAGAAGGGAATTCAGTTTCAGGAGACGTTGAGATTTTGCTTTTTTTTTTTTTTTCTTTCCAGTTTATTACAGACTTTTTTTTTTACTGTGTCCTTCTGGTCAGACACTCTTGCAAAGAGGACTTCCAGAGTTTATTCTTATGCAAAAAAGACAGTAAAAACCCCCACACCCAAAAAAACCCCAAATCCACAAGTGTAGCAGAGGGGTAGACTTTCTGCTCTACAGACAACAAAACCAGCAGAAGACAGAATCAATACTTGCAGCCAACTACTCTTCACGCAGAGGATTAATGAAACCAAAATTTCTGCACACTTTCTGTTGTTTGTGACTTACAATTGATACTCTTAGGGACCATGCGTGTGTCTGTGAAGTGGTATGTAGGTGATTCCAGATTCACTGGGAGTGGTTTAGAAATGAATCCTGTGCCCTGAAGAGATACACTGATAGTGTACATAAAATCATCTGGACCAAAAGAACGGGACTGTCATGGTCACGTACACTGGGATCAGGAATTAGAAATCTTAAGGTGCAGCTTTAATGTATGTGACCTAATTTTTAGTCCATTTGTATATTTAAACCACGCTATGATCTTTAATGAATAGAATAATTATTTCTATTGGACTTTTGCCTCAGTATGAGCCATGCCAACTCTGAGCTCAACAAAATCAGTGCCCTGCTGAGATGCACCTTTAGAAACAACGCAGTACACTGGAATTACCCTGGCTTTCTTCCTGCACCCATCTGCTTTCATCTGCCAGGCCTAGTATCACACCCCTGCAGCTTTGCTGTTTCTGGCCCCTGAGATGGGTGTCAGTGCTAGCTTGAGCATATCTCTGTGGCTTTGCGTTTTTCCCCAAAGAGTAGCTGTGTAATACGTTGCTTTATCCCAGGTGATGAACATAAAGCATTTTATTCACTAGGATTTTTTCCACCTCTAATAAATGTATTTATCTGCAGAAGCCATTGGTAGGATATTTGAGTGCTTCACAAGCACTATCACCTTACCTTCAGGAAACTTCTATCTCTAATGGAATATGTAATTTTGAATTTTTGAAGACAGAGATTGGAATTATATAGTGTGTTGCCCAGAGTATTTAGACGTTTTCTAATTTACCTGTATATCTCTTGGAGTTCAGAAGGTTCCAGAGACTTCACCAGCGGTGAGTAGAGAACACGCCTGACTTTCTGGTCTTTCAGTGCTGCGTCTCACAATCGTTCTTCTCAGTGGTAACAGAGTGAATTCAAGTGCATGGTTATCCATGCTGGTGCATAGCCAGATATACCCTGTTGCTTACTGACAGTGTGATTTTTCTTTCTATGCACAGTAATTTTACACTTGCCCTTCATGGATTTTATTTTGTTTTGTTTTCAAACCAGGGTCATCTTAAGTCTTCTTTGTGTTTTATACTCCTTCCAAAGTCAGTATAATTTGCTGATTTAGTAAGGGTGTTCACTGTCCCATTCAGAATGGGATAGAAATTATAAATAGATGGAAATACTGACTGGCATCCAGGAAAGGGCAGATTATTGCACGCTCAGCTCAGGCAACCACTCCAAATTAACAGTGAACTACAGGTGGCTGCTTTCTGAGTGTGGAAGTGTAGCACATCTGGCAGTACATAATGCAGTTACAATTTTGCAGGTGTTAATGAGAACGTACACTGGGATGTGTCAGGTGCCTTTGTAAAGTCAAGACGTATTGCACTTGTCACTTTCTGTCCAGCCCTTCAGCTACATACCTCATCAGAGAAGGAAACCAAATTGGTTTGACACTCCTGTTTGTTGTTCAATAGTGTCTCTTACTGCAGGAGTGTCTCTAGAGCCGTCTTCAGGCTGTTTGTGTGCAGTGCTGCTGCCCTTGCTGCCTGTGTGTCCTCCCCACTTGCTCCTTCCCTGGCTTTCACCAGCCCTGAAATGCAGCTGCTGACTGTTCTCTGAGGTCCTGCTTTACCCTGTGCATTAATAGCCCTGGTGCAGGGGGCTCTGTGCAAGAAAGGGTTTGTTTGGTATCACAGCTGAAAGTGGGGACAGGGGCTGTCATGTCTGAAGTGAGGCTGAAGAGGGGATGGGGATGGCACTGAGCTGTGGCAGGTAGTTCCTGGTAGCTGGGACACTGGTATGACTGGGATGATATTTGGGTATGATGCTGTGTGGGGCAGGACTTGACTGTGGGCAGGGGAGCGGAGGCAACAGGTTCATGGATTAATTGGAGGAGATGAGACCAGCTTCCACTACTGTCCTTAACCATTCCAATACTGTTTTCTGCTCCCTGGAGCAGCAGCGTGATCTGCAGCCCAAGATGAATTTTGAGGCCCTTTCCAGCCCAAAGCATTTTATGATTCTGTGAAAACAGGGCTCATCCATGCCTGTGCTGGCCCTCCTAAAGAGAGCAGGTTGGACTGAGGCTGGAACTTCTGTCATCTTTCTGAGCAGGGTATGAAATAAGTGCAGCTGACAACCCCACCCCAATGTCATCTACTCCTGAAGACTCATTTGGAGTGAGTCTCTGCTGCTGTGAGTCACTTATGTAAATTCACAGACATATGTATTGATTGTCTGATGGCTGGTCTGGTTGAAGCTAAGCTAACTGGTGTATAATTTTCCTACTACTTTTTCCACAAGACAGGTGTTATGTCTGTTTTACCCCAATGCACCCTAATTCCTGAAGCATCATCAGCAATAGTTCACAAATTGCTTTTTAGCTAATTGCCCTGGAGTGCACTGAGACTTTCAAAATATCTGTTATCCTTTTCTTACTTAATTTTTCTGTTCCCCCATCCTGCTGCTAAAAACACATTTGTTAGATGCTGGCTTGCAATTTTGTTTCTAAAGATTGAAGTAAAACATAATAATGTCAGCTATGTTTAGACCTATAGGCTGTGTTTGTGCCTTATATGTACTTGTCTGTCTTTACCCTTCCTTTTCCTCTGTGATAACAGAAACATCATTGCCTTTTATGGCTCTTTCTACTTGTGACCCTATGAGAAGCATAGAACGGGTTGGGTTGGAAGGGACCTTTAAAGGTCACCTTGTCCAACCCCCCTGAAATGATCAGGGACATCTCCGATGAGATCAGGTTGCTCAGAGCCCCATCCAACCTGAGCTTGAATGGCTCCAGAGGTGGGATATCTGCCACTTATCTAGGCTACCTCTGCCAGTGTCTCACCGCCCCCATCATAAAAAAATCATTCCTTGTACCTAGCCTGGACCTACCCTCTCTTGGTTTAAAATCATTAGCCCTTGTCCTATTGCTGCAAGCCCTACTAAAAATTTTGACCCACCTTTCTTTATAAGCCCTCTTTAAGTATTGAAAGGCCCCAAAAAGGTCTCCCAGAGCCTTCTCTTCTCCAGGCTGAAAACCCCAACTCTCTCAGCCTGTCCGCCTAGTAGAGGTGTTCCAGCCCTCTGATCTTTCCGGTGGCCCTCCTCTTGACCTACTCCGACAGGTCTGTCCTTTACGTAATAATTCTTCTAATTGAGCCCAGACAACATTGTATCATTTTTTTCCTACTCAGCCATGCACTCTGATTTCCAACTTATTCTACTTTTTTTTTTTTTTTAATAATCCCTAAGGATATTAGCCAGTTTCTTCGTGTTTTATATTGTTTGCTGATCCCTAATCTCTTCCACTGTCATTGCTTCCCTGCCTCTTTACCTGACCTGATTCTTCCAGGCTTTGGGAACGAGGATCAAACAGAGCTGACAGACCCTCAGGTGTTGGGAGAAGCTTAGTGTGTGAGTTGGTGTTTGTGTAGGTAATGATCTGAACCACATCCTCAGGTTCAGCACAACTTCTGCAAATGCCTACGAGGAGGTCCTTTGGTGTAGTCCCATTTGTCTCTGCTAGAAACGAGTAGGTCAGACTGCAGACAGACTTCTCATGAAGAAAACTGTTCAGTGTTCACCGAAACTAAAAATCCCACCCAGGCTCCATGCTAGTCCTTGGCCTGAGCTGAAGAGGCTTTTGTTGGAAGTGGCTCTGAGCTGTTTCCTGTGCCACTGCCAGCAGGCCGTGCTTAACATCTGAGCTACTCCATGGTTCACAGTACAGGGGGAGTCATGATTTTGTCAACAATAAGGCATAAAGGAGTTTGGAAAGAAAAGAACCTGTTGTTGTACTATTCGGTGAGTAATGAATGCTGGCTCATTTAAATGAGGGAAGCTCTCTGAAGCCCCGGCATCTTTGGCTTTATTTTTCATTTGGGAACAAGAGAATTGTTTGGAGCTTATATAGATGGCAAGGTTTCTAATTTGTTTCCAGGACTTGAGCTTAGATGGGTGTCATCTAAAAGATGTGGGCATATATGAGAGAGAAATACTGCCTGGAAATGCCTGCAGACGAGTGATACTGAAGGTGTTACATAAACTATAATCTAAAACAAATAATCACACAGCTGCACTATTTACATATTAAAGCTGTTCCCATTTGTGACTGCTTTCAGCTTTATGATTAACTGCACCCCAGATGTTTTTCATACAGTGACCGTTTTCATTTTTCTCCTCCTTCCATCCAGACAAGATCAGTAAGTAGTGGGGTGGGGGGGGGGGCTATTTGCCCTTTATCTCCCCTATGCTCTGCATCACTTTTCCTTCAGTTTCCACCTTTCCAGAGAGCTTGTAAGATACTGCATGTTATGTTTGCAATAATAGGTTGGGCTCTTCCTTACCTGTTTGTATAACACTGCCATTGCAGTATTTTGACACCAGTTTGTTGAAAAATCCTTCAGCTTCACTCCTTGGGCAATGAAGAGCTCTGTTTAATACACTTGGTGCTGGGGAAAGGTGAACTCAGTTGGCTCCTGAGCCTGTTGCTAGCCAGGCACAAGGGGTTGGAAGGCCCAGAGGTGTCCCAGAGCTCACACGCTGAGGCGGCTGGAAGGAGGAAAGGATTTCCTGGCTCACTGCTACCGCTGACCAGAAGAGCAGGATAAGACAGCTGTTGCACGAGCAGGAATCTGGACCTTTGTTTTTCATCCCCATCTTTGAAATCAGGGGGAGTTTGTTAGCACAAGAAAAAGAGCCACAAACGTCCGTAACAGCCAGGATTTTTGTCCTGCCGCCTGAAACAGCCCACTCCAGCACTTCCTCCGGGAGCAGGAAATGTTGCTGTAATCATGTGTGGATTATATTAGCATAATGTCAGATCAGTAAGACTTTTGCTGTCTTCTTCACATTCTGCATTCTGGCAAGACTTTTAAGCTAAACAGAAATTATATTTACAATCCTGTTCTCTGGGACACAAACATAATTTAATAAAAACATTTTGAGCTATTAGAGTAGAAGAAACATTTTCAAAAACCAGTGCAACTGTAGAGTACATCTGCTTTTTCTCATACCGTGATCTGTATTGACTCACTGGGTAACAATGATCAAAATTTAGCGCCGTTGGACTACGCTAGATGTATAAAGACAGTTCTGACTTTTCAAAGTTGTCGACAGCTTTGGAATTACTATTTGGCCTTGTCAGCAGGAGTTGGACACAGACAGGATGGTTTCAGTTGGTTCATTAGATGCTGGGTCCCAGATCTTTCAGCATTTTAGGCTGTAGCCAAGTGTGCCAATCATCCTGTTCAGGCAAACTCTTTCATATAAAAGTATCCAAATTCCTACACAGAGATAAATGGTGTCAAATGCAAACTCAAATGCAGTTGTACTTGGCCTGGAGCTCTGGATCGGAGAAGGTGGGTAGGAGGAGGTATGTTCTCAGACCTGCCTCAGTGAAGATCCTGTGCACTGCCCTTACAGGTGTGGAGCCAGGTCTTCTGTAGAAGGAAAAGGTGAGCGATGGGTGAGAAAATGCATAGTGAGGAATTGCCGTTGAGAAATGCGTAGTTCGATGGCTAGTGTTAGGGGAGAGCTAATGGCCACAAAGTAACAGCACTGTCCTGATTTCCTTTGGGAAATTGGCATGTAACTTCAGCAGTTAATTTCTGCTGTACACCTCTGCACTGCTGACATCACCATTGTTACTCCATGGGAAGGTTACAGCAGTCTTGTGGTGCAAACTGACCTACAGGTGTCTGTGACTGGGTCCCTCCTGTTGTGCTTTGTTTATCCTTAATAGCTATTGTCCCAGCCACAGTGAAGGGGTCAGTCAACCCCAAGAGGAGCTGCGCAAGAAGAGAGCAGAGCTTATCCTGTGCTGGACTTGACCAGTCTTTCACCCAAGTTGCGTTGGAAAACAAAGAAGTTTTTAGAGACATAAGCTTCTGCTGGCCTTTATCATGGCTTTTCTTCCACCAAGACCAAGGGTGGTGCACTTTTGTTGGTAAGAAAAAGAGGAAAAGTGAGGGAATAAAAATCATCACATTCTTAAGTATTTACATGTGTCCTTAAGTTTGCTGTGATTTCTGTGGGACTGTGCTACACCTGTTAAGCTAAATACTGAGAATTTGTGCAGGTTTGGTCACTTATTTCAGTGAAACAGTTTTTTTTCTGGCACAAAGGAAATGATTTCTCTTTTCAATTTCTATAGGAGCAAACCCCACCACTACTTAAAAAAACCCAAAGCATTTCTTAAAAAACATTATTTGACAGTAACATCCTCAGATCTTTTTGTAAGGGTTGCCTTGGAAAAAAACTGTATGTTCCTAGACAGGACAGAAGGCAATTACAAACACAAGTTAAGGTAGTAAACAGGAAAAAGGCAACAAGGCCTTTAGTGCTCTCTCCTTTTAATCCAGATCAGTTGAAGCTGTAGAAAGAGTGTACAAAAGTAGACATTGTGATTCTGCTTTTTCTAGAAAGGGATTGAAAGAAATACCTGATGATGCGGAACGGAAAGAGTGTAAGACATACATCCCCTTCAGCCTGGGCACAGTTTGCCCCGCTGTTTGCCAGTCCTGAGTATTTGTGCCAGTCTGAATATAGCACATGAGGTGATAAAATGCCGAATGTGATACTTCATTTACTCTGGGGTTTCATCACTGACCTAGCTCAAGGCTGAATGCTTGTCTTAGTTGAACTGAGTGCTAATCTGTTGTCCGAAGTTATTTTGTAAGTATCTTTGTAGTATAGGAATGGGTTTTGTGGGTATGTGCCCGGATTGTAGAAGATTTTTCAGGTTAAAACAACTATATTCATATTCAGTGAAGATGAAAAAAGACAGATATGAATGCAGAGACAGTAACAGTAAGTGAGTGGGTTTGGGAGTTGATGGCAAATCAGGAGTATGTAACAGCAAGTCCAGTGGGACTGAGGACACAGGGATACAAGGTACCAGATTTTTAGAGTGTCCTTCTGACAGAGAAAGACAACTTGCTTTCAGGATTGTGTTTACAGGTAGCTGTAGAGGACTGCCAAAAGTTCTGTTTTTCTTCACCTTGATGTGTGGAACTGCATATTTCATGATATCTTGTATCTAAATGGAAATTTAAGAAATGGAAATTAAAAATCAACTCTCTTGTGCATCCACATCCTCTAAGGAAGTTTGAGTGGAAACCTGGTTTGTCAGAGACAAATTTTCCATTGTGGATAAATCAGATTACTGCTTTTGTGCTTCGTCTGCAAAACAGAGATTATATTTCTTCACCTTTTAGATACTGGCAGAGCTAAACCAAGTGTTTGTAATTTGCCTTGGGATTCTTGGACGCAATTTTCTGGTGTCTTGCTGGTAAGTAAAGTACTGGGACTTATTTATATGAATCATGATTCACAGAGAGGATTTATCTTCAATCAAAAAACTAAGAAAATTTAGGACTAGGAAAAGACAGCTTCCTGCAAACCATGCTGTGTATTTGATAGTCATATCCCTTCTGAAGATTTTCATGTGTTTTACCTCCAGGTAAACTTCCTGCAGCAAGTTATCCCGAAGCCTGAAGATTTGTGGAAAGAAATAAGCAATACATGAAACTGGATGAAATTACATTTTACATCTATTCATTTGGTACCCTGATGAGTGATACACGGGGAACAGTAGAAGATGATGAATTTGACAGGCAATGTAACTGGGGACTGCAATATTAATCATGATATCCACCAGACGTTATCCCCTGTTGTGTACATATTTGTATTTATATTAGGCTTGCCAGCTAACTGCCTGTCACTGTACTATGGGTATTTACAGATAAAGGCTAAAAATGAATTGGGTATCTACCTTTGCAATTTGACTGTAGCAGACCTGCTCTACATATTTTCTTTGCCTTTTTGGCTTCAGTATGTTTTACAGCATGACAACTGGACCTATGATGAGCTGCTGTGCAAAATTTGTGGCATCCTCTTATATGAGAATATCTATATCAGTGTGGGCTTCCTCTGCTGCATCTCCATTGACCGCTATCTCGCAGTTGTGCACCCTTTTCGGTTTCAGCAGTTTCGGACAATGGAAGCAGCTGCAATTGTGAGTGTCATCATCTGGACCAAAGAAATACTGACATGCTGCTTTGTCTTTAAGCACAGGGAGATCAGTACAGATGCTGACAGCCATGTGGTCTGCTTCGAGCATTACCCCATCAAAGAGTGGGAGCACAATGTCAATTACTACCGCTTCTCTGCTGGCTTCCTTTTCCCCTTTTTTCTGCTGGCATTTTCTTACTGCGGGATTTTACGAGTTGTCCACAAGAGTCATGGCACTCAAAAGAAGAAGAAAATCCAAATTAAAAGACTGGTTTCAAGCACTGTTCTCATTTTTTTAGTTTGCTTTGGACCATACCACATCCTACTTGTAGTTCGCAGTTTGTTGGAGAACAACTGCTCATTTGCTGAGAAAATATTTAATATTTACCATGTTTCTCTGCTGTTGACTACTTTTAACTGTGTTGCCGATCCAGTACTGTACTGTTTTTCCAGTGAAAGCATTTACCAGAACTTTGCCAAGGTGCGAGACTCTTGTTTTACATGTTTAAGGTGTCCAAGAACTGAGACAAAGGAATCCTACCCCCTGAACGCTCCAGAAAATCCCAGCGTGCCACAGAATGAGCAACAACCAAGGCTATTACAAATACCACATGATGGTACTGAAATGAAGGACTCTTCTGCCGCTAACATGGGCAGCCTGTAGCACAGAACAGACATCAACCCAAAACCTGCGTCTGTGGCTGTGTGGTGTATCTGTTTGATTGATCTATGTATTATTACAACAGTGTTACGTCCCAAAGGCTTTGTGGCAATGCAGCACAGTGAGATCATTTCTGGAGGTGCTTGGACCTTGGCAGTAGCGAGGAAAGCACTCGCTAAGTCAGTTCAGTTACAATTACATTCCTGTTGTCATTAGGGTACCACTCAAATCCCATGTCATGATGACCGCGTTGGCTGAAATAAGCTGCTACTCGTGGTGTGGGGTTCTCCTGAATTTGTCTTTAACTGCTTTCTGTTTGCCTCATGTCTATTTTTAAAAACAACAACAACAAAAAAGCATTTCTGTAACATTCCTGTAACTCTCTGGAGTAGCTTCAGTAAGTTCCTAGGATTGCAGAGACAGCCAGAACCAACCTCCTGAGCAACCAATCCAGTAACATGAGGTATGCTGGGACACGTGTACAAGAAACTCCAAGGCCAAGTTGGATGGGGCTTTGGACAACCTGGGCTAGTGGAGGGTGTCCCTGCCCATGGCATGGGGTTGGAACTGGGTGGTCTTTGAGGTCCCTTCCAGCCTGAATCTATGATAACCATGATTCTAAACTCAGTATCTGCTGGGACCTTCCTTCAGTCTGTTGATTGACTGTTGAACCTCATGATAAGAAACCTATAAACTTCCAGAGGTGTGAGGTCTCTTGGCTCAGACTATTTATCATTTTTATCATATTTTTATAATTATTTATCGGGGATAAATAATTTGGTCTATTGACTTGGTAAAGAACAGGAGGTTGGTGGAATTTAAGGGGCTTTAAACCCAGGTGCTTCTCTGAAACACTGTGTTCAAATGTAAATTTGGTTACATCTGAGTTCTACTAAACCTTCCTAAGGTTTGGATTGTGTCCTTTGGAATTGTGTGTCTTATGCAACACAGACTGTGCAGGCAATTAAGTAAAAATTCATTTGTCAGGGAAACTGTTAAATGGATTCTGTTGAAACTGTTTTCTCCCACAGATATATAGCACAGGGCTTGGTCATTGTTCAGTAGATACAGGATCAGAAATGTGATGTATGAATGATCTGTGTTTCCTGGTTTAGACAGAAGACAAAATACAGGAATAAATTGAGGTAATGGCAGCTGAACATGCGAGAGTTGTGCTCTGTAGTATTGTTCCTACCACTATCTCCTCTCTAGGGATTTTATTTTTTTCTTGATTATACTGGTGAATCCTGTGTGATGATTCTTTGTGATCTGGGCATCGTACCTTCCTGTATCTGTTGCCTTGTCCTTTCTCTTCTCTGGTTTCAAACACCTCTGTCTCTGCAACCTGGAGCTGGTAACTTCCAGCAGCATAACCAGTGTTGGTTTGTTGTTTGTTCTAAATGTCAAAAGATTCTCTAGACAGACGGTGTACTCGTGGTATCTGATGCGTGTCACAGTAACACAGCCTTGCTTGTCATCAGTGTCCTAACAGCAGTATGTTCTAACAGTTTTCTGGAAACCACCTTGAGAGTGCAGTATTATGAATAACGAGGGGATATGTTTAATAAAGGTGGTTTTATTATTTTCTTCCTGTATTTGTTCACACTGTGTTGAAAATAACTAGCTTACGGCTTTGGCCCACAGTTTCTGTTTGTGAGACTAGAGGTCCTTTCCTCCCTCCCCTTGTGGAAAGGATTCGTGTCCCCCCTCCCAGGAGGGGATTAGCTTTGCTTAGGTTAACATTTGGTTTTGTTTAATTATTTTACATTTCTTTATACTTGGACCACTTACCAAGATGGATTAGTTACTTTATACACACATTTTTTCTTCTGACTGTTAGTGGTGTTTAGCTTTACTTTCTTCTAATCTTTCCTCTAATCTCCTCTCTGTCTCAACAAGGTCACAAGGCAGGGACTCCCGACAGCCATAACGCCATGCCTCTATGTGGCTGCGCACGGAGCCAGCTGCTTGGACTCCCATGACCTGGCAGGCTGTAAGACACACACATGGCTTGTTCTAGGATGAAACATTTGTTGTCTTGTTTATGCTGTACTTCTTTACAGTTACCCGTGCTGTTTAAATTAGACAGCTGGAATGCGGAGCACATCCTATTACATCAAATTGTCATCTGAGGGATTAAGGCATATTTGAGTTGGTACTTTGATGTGGTCGGCTTTTGGTCAGCTGCTGCAGTTTAAAATCAGATGGAAACTTGTATAATGGAGTCCAGCATTCTGCTCCAGTTCTCAACATTTAACCTGCTAACCCGCAAGAGAAGAGGGATTTTTTCCTTCTTTCCCCACCCCACCCCCCGAAGTCAGTTTTTTATCCGTTCTTTCTATATTGTAACTGAGTTAGGCTTGGGCTGCAGTTCTATCACCCATATGGGAGGAAGGTAACTCTCATTCAGAGCTTTTCTTTCAAGCTCAGCCAGAACATAGTCCATCAAGGGTCCTACTCTCTTGAAGATATGCTACACATTGCTATCAGATTGTACAGACCACTTGAGACTATGGAGGAGAAGGGATTTTTAAAAACACGCACTGGAAAAAAAGACAAGTAAATTATTACATTTCATATTTCTTAATGGAATCTGCTAAAATTTCTACTTTGGAGAAAAAAGAGCAAATGTTTATTAAATGAAGTTTGTTTGACAGAAGTTAGTTTTTGAAAAGAATCATATCCATTGCACCTGTTAGGGTAATGTCAGTATGCTACTGAGCATGTAGCACACAGAGCAGGGAATCAGTTGCCACTTTTCTCAAATATTTCTAATGATGCTAACTTCATTTTGTGGGCTCTGTGCAGCAGTGAACATATGCCATGTTGCATGTGGGGTTACTGCCTTCGGCAGAAAGCTCAAGTAGTCATAGGAAATATTTTACTTAACAGTTAGCAGTTGGAGCCTTCTAAAGGAGCTATTTCCTAATTGTGAAACTTCAAAGGTAGTTTCACTGTAACATCCTTCAAGAACTCTGTAAATAAAAGGAATCTAAAAAAGAGACTGATCCATAAACCAAATGTTAGGACCTTTAGTGAGTCTGATAGTCTAGCAGCAAGTCTGGCATTAAGATTTCTTTCTCTCACATATGTTCAACCGTTTTAAGTCTTTAAAGGCTGTGTATCTGAGCGGACTCTAGAATATTAACATTCAAAGTATGCTGGTGTCTGTGGCATGAACTGATTTTTCTCATTCTCAAAAAGTTACCTGTTTGTCTTGTGTAAGAGAAGGAAAATAAAACTCACCCACCAAAAAGAAAACTAGGTACAAGGTGTTGCTGGCTGCTGGGAGACCCCCATCCTTTGGAAAAAGCAGTGGCTAGAACAGAACTGCCAGTCTCATCCTGCTAACACACCATGGTTCGGTGCTCACCTGTTGCACCCTTAGAGTCGTTCTATGGCAGCCAAGGTGTCAGTGCCTGAGGTGCGGTGACAAGCATGGCCTGTCCTCTGCTGCAAGGGCTGGCACCCAGCACAGCTCCAGCCCAGACACTCTTCTGGAGTCAAAGCAAAATCTCAGCTTCACATGATAAAAGTCAGGAACAATTCACAGCTGTTTGTCAGTACGGGTTTGGCTTTAGGAGGCCTCTGAGGTGCAATTTAATTTTGTTTCCTTTAGTTCAGCTCATGGGGAGACTATAACTGGAATTCATCTAAATGTTCATTTACATAATTTTATTTCATACTGAATGCAGATATCTTTTTTTTAATTTCTAATCATGCTTTAATTTCTAAACATTAATTTTTAATCATTATTTACGCACTTAGTTCATTTATTCTTAATGACAGGGTACCCTGAAATGCCTACAACATCTCTGTGTTACCTGAAGAGGGAAAAATACATAAATGGTAAATTCCTACTACAAAGGATGCAAAGGGTATATAACCCACCCTTCACACCAAACGTCTGCAACACTTAGCACAGTTAAAACTCTCCAGTACCTCATCACACTTCCACAAAGTGCCCCCCACCACAAGACGAGGGTGTTGGAGGGCCTACGGGAGTTGTGCAGGGGGCTGTACGCAGCAGCTTTACTGGGGTAACACTGGGCTGGGGCTGGTCTTGTTTGAATTGCAGCTGTGTTCCCCACTACAGAGTACTTTTAAATCCAGGTTGCTGTAGGAGTTACTTTGTGTTGCAGTGATGGGGTTAGTGAAACAGGAACAGCAGTGCAATATTTCATTTTAATATTTTCTTTGTAAATAATAAGTTGAAAGCCAGTATTTTCTTTGTAAATGCCAGGTCACCTCTTGATATACAGTATCATTTAATATCCATTATCTATTGTAAAATGATAGAAAATAGCTAGACCAGATCAGCATGATAGTAGCCCCTTCTTGATTCACAGAGATGTTATAAGGGTAACGATGAAAGGTTGTGTGTGGGCAGGGCACCAGCGATGACAGGTCATTTTTTCTTAATCTTTTATGCCCTGTGAGAGCCTAGGGAATAAGGAAATAGCACGGGAGCAGCTCTTGATACAGAAGTCATTGGGGGCAGTCAGTGCCCCACTTGGTGCAGCAGCTTTTCAATCATGAGCGAATGGGTGTTGTAGAAGGGCAGCCCATCCACTTCCATTTCTAGGCTGGCAGTTTTTCCGCTGCGGACCCCAAGCTCCACAAGTGTTTTCAGAAGCTTCTCTTCCTTAAAAAAAAACAAACCCAAAGAAATAGAATTATAATTAAAATCCTGAATGAGACAAGAGCATTCACTGATATTTTTATTTTGAACATAATTAGGGGAGGCTCAGACCACATCCTCCATATTAATTTTGGATAGCAATTTGATAACACCATTTTAAAACATCCTGAAGAATACATGTGGTATCTGGAAATTAGGGACTGACAAAAGGCTTAGAGATTTAACTGCTATTTAATTAGTGAGTGATATTATTGGTCTCTCAAGCCAATTCAGGAGCATGAATCCTTTCTGCCTGCTTTTGAGTTCCCATATTGCACCAAACAGAATCAGAGGAACACTCTTTCAGGGTATCTCAGAAACCTACCTGTGGTTTCCCCAGCATAGCAGCTGGCTGCAGATGAATGTTTAATGAAAAGTAACAGAAGGAAAGAGGGTATGTCAGGAAGAGAGGTGACAGGGAGTACCTGAACGGGCTGTATGATCACCTGCCTGTATCTTGTGTGATCTCTATGTGCATTTTGCTCTCTATCCTCCTTGCTGTTGATTTTATGAGAAGTCTGCTGCTTGGAAAAGGGATGGGGGAAAAAAAGAAAACCCCAAAGTTGTGCTTCTGTGGGATTCTCTGAAATCACATATACTTTCCTTTAATTAGAACCACAACTCGCTTTCACATTTATAATCGTTATTTGCTTTATTGCTTAATATTAAAGTAAGCAGATAGCAAAGTGTGTTCCAAGCTGAGCTGTTAAAGTATACAGAGGGAATGAAATCCTTGGTTGGGACCTACCGGCCAGTTAGCATTGCAAGACAAAAAGATGGGGTAAAAATCAGTGCTGAAAAGAAAACCTACATTTTATGAATGGTGAGATTAGAAGACCTGGTTTCAAATGAGCAGACATCTAGCGCAAAACGCTTTACTTTTCATTCGACGTGAAATGTACACAGTAAAACGCTTTCTACTGTCTTAGTATTTGCTATAAAAAGAATTTATCTCTCTAATCCTGTCAATAAAAATCTAAGAAGAATAAGCCCAGTTACATTTCAGCTTCTCCCTTCCCCAGCACTGTTGTAATCATATAAGACCTTGAAATAGTCATACACCGATCTTTGTTTCCCTGTCTTTGCTAGGGATGCCTTTGCTGGTCTTTGGCCTCCCGTTCTGTTTCTATTTGTGTGAGATCCTGCTTTGATGGAAATTGCTACTGAAACAGTCCCACTGGTGTCCTCGACAAACAGTTCTATAGGCTGAAGTGCTCCTTGTTTGATATTCCAACACAATAACCCTTAGCTAAGTCCTTTATCTCCTGGATACAAAGTAACATTGAAAGACAATTACCAAGTTTAACTGTCTAATATTGTCTTATTAAATGTTAGCAGGGTTTTTTTTTTCTAGGAAGACTTCTATACCATAAAGAATGCAACAGATTTAGGTCTGAATTTAGACACAATATGGTTGTATTTTACATAATGTTTAGATTTTGGCCATATAAAATATTAGGAAATCTAAAAATTTTGGAACTAAAGCCTACTTTGCATGCTCAAGTAGCAGAGAATTCAATGTAATTTGGTAACTTGCTTTCTGGCTGTACTTCACAATAAGGTGTCCTTGTTCTTAGCTACAACAAAGTTAAACAAGGCAGTGGTCTCTTATTAAAGAAGAAATATACCTAGCTACGTGGTGTCAGCTTGACATCATGTGAGGGTGCAGCAATGATACAGCTATTTAAGGAAATTATCTGGGTACATTGGTAGCATTAAAAAGTGCTACTTTGTCATTTATTAAATTATAAATGCACATCAGCAAAGTTAACCACACGATCTTGCTGCAAGAGCGATATTTTTTTTCTTAGCGCTGCGTGTCTGCATGCAGAGTGACAGATCTCTCCGGTCACAGAACAGACACCTGCACTGGATAAGCAATATGTCATTTCTTACTCAGATTTTTCTCCTGAACATTAACATGTTAGTGCACCCTGATCCGCTTGCATGGGGGGGGATAGGCTTGCTAGCTGCTAGATTAGATGCAATTGTTTCCATTTGTAAGGAACATACACAGTTACAGTGCCCTTCCTTAGTTGTGACGTGCCGCAGATTGCTCAGTTCTCTGTAAATAATTATGTTGGGAGTGGGATAACAAAAAATAATCAAGTTAATAGAAAAAGAACTTGCTAATTTGCACTTTGTGCAAGGAAAAAGGCTTCCTTGTGAATCTGAAAGCTAAAAGAATACTAGCCCAAATATCACATCTTTATATATTGCTCATTTATAAAGTAATTAATATTCTTCTAGCTCATCATTTCAAAATAAATACTGTACAGTTAATTTCTCCCCACTAATAAGGAGTTCAGTAAAATAATAACTGCCTAACATATTAACCTGGCTGTGAGATGCAAAGAAATGCAGAGCTGACTGTAGGATGCTCAGCATTAACTGCTTGCATAGGAATGAATTAATGTATTTCCCTACAGTCACTTCAGTATAAAATGCCACAAACATCTGAAAAATACTGTGTTATCCGACATAACTACGATTCATCTCCACAACAGAAAGGTAAGTACAGATTGTTTGGATGAAATTGTTTCTTGTCCATCAAGTTCTTGAGAGGGAACCAATGCTTTGCGGTATCTCTTATGGAAATGTATGTAAAGACTAACCCGTGCACTTAGAGTAATCTTGGCGTTCTCTTCAGTGGAAATGGAGAGCTGCACCGTCCTGCCATTTGTTACACCCCTTGAGCACGAGGCTTTGGAGTATAACCTTTGTGTTTCAGGGGAAGTCTTCATTTAGTAATTATGATCTGTAGTTTCCATGGAAGGAATACCATTTTTGGAAGGAAAAATCAAGCACATTGTAAGAAAGCTGTTTGGTGCTTAGGCAGCCCTTCACATGCCTTCTGTCCAACTACAAACAGGCAAGTACGAACACTGAGGCAGGGGTGTGTGTGGTGCTGCTCTCTATCTTACTAGGGTAATTGTTAGAGCATCAAAAGTGCTATAACTGGATAGGGCAAAAAGTAGCCATGTAAACATAGATGGCCCGAGGGATTTTTTTATTCTTATGGAGGATGCGAACACTAATGTGTTCAATCTTCTACATTGTTTACTGTGGAATGATTTATAATTAAAAATATCATATTCTCCGCAAACGCTTAGTAATTTTCTCTCCTCCACAAAACTGTTTCCATTAATTTCATCTCAATAGATTTTAGTATTACACTTTCAATAGCCCATTATTGGATAATTATCAATATTCCCAGCTGTATAGCTTAGTAAAACAAAAACAAGAAGGATTGCCTGTATACAATATCACATTTAATTACAGTATCTCATTACCAGGAATTTTAGTCATAGCAAACTTTAGGATATGTTAATTTAAATGAATTTAAAAACAGAAAAGGTAACTAAAGGTAACTAAAAGCAAACATAGAAAAGTGAGAAAAAGGATTAATCTGGTTTTGGAAAAGATCACACTGAAAGGTGCCATATGCATTGTTAAGTCAAAGGATAAGTGGCTACATGACGATGCTAAATATTGGGATCAGTTTCAGGTTTATGACCTTTAGATGAAAAGCTAAAATAGCAACAATGAGAATAAAATAGGACCTATTCCGAAATACTTAAGAGGTGCTTTCATGCAGAATGTACCATCTCACGAGAAATACTCCACTGCTGTGGGCAGTATCTATGGTAGATGGATAACGTTTTGCTTGGCATTCTTGGAGGTAGCAAACTTTTGTTTGA
The DNA here is from genome assembly GCA_013399135.1 of Heliornis fulica. Classification (NCBI taxonomy): domain Eukaryota; kingdom Metazoa; phylum Chordata; class Aves; order Gruiformes; family Heliornithidae; genus Heliornis; species Heliornis fulica. The sequence continues at coordinate 43,450 of VXBZ01005295.1, read as the reverse complement.
GTACTAAAGTACTACTTTTGTATGAGTCTCTATAGAGCTACTTTGCTAATAAAATGGCTTTGAAGTTCCTAAGTAATGGTGGAACAAACTTTACTTGATCATGGAGTATATTTTTAAACATTGCTAAGTTTAAAATAGAGTCTCGTGCTTAGCAGGATGAGCACAGATCACAGTCATTTCTCACCCCTCAGTTATTTTACTTTTTCTCAGTCTGAAACCATTGCATTCCCAGAATATCACACTGTTCAGAGCTGCATTAGACCAAACAGATTTAAAAATACACATCTGCAAATTTTTCTCCAACTTTAGTTTAGAAGCATTCAAAACTCCTTAGAGAAACATTCAAACACAAGGAGGAAAGGTGGAACAATCGTAAGATGCAAAGATCAGAAGTGTGGAGTGGCTCCTGTATTAGGACTGTGACTTGGTTTCAGGAGGCAGACATCTAAAGGAGAATACAACATATAAGAGTCTGAACAATGCTAAGGAAACAAACAGAGAATCATTAATCACTACCTCAATTGTTGGGGCCCGAGCAGCTTTGTCTGAGATATACTTGGTGTGGGCAGTCAGGCAGCAGTAACCAAGGTCAGTGAACAAGGGAAGTTGCTGATGTGGCAACTAAGTTGGGGAAGTTCCAAGAAAGGAGGATACCTGCCTGAATAGGGGTGTAGCTATAGAAGATAAGGTAGCCAATCAGCTTAGCTTGTGATGCGTGTGTGGTGGGTGTACGGAAATGGTTTCCTATATAATGTCACGGAGTTTGCTAATAAAGGGGAATGATTCTGCATCATATTGATGTGTCTGGTCATTCTCGGCCCGCATGGGACTAAAAGACCCCGGCACTCAATACAAGGATTCCTGGCACTGGCTATAAAACTGTAGCTTGAAGTCGCAGCCCACAAATACTTTGATTTCTGAGGGGTTTTATGTTCGATTCTGTCTTGAATCCTGTGTGGAATATTCTCAGGACAGTGTGGCTGATCGTTCACCAGGGATTCCCAGAAGTCCCCAGGAGACCACATAGAAGCCAGCTATTGAGCTGGACAGCATTTAGTAGTGGTAGCTGATTCCATCTACATATCACAAGCAAGTCACAGCTCCCCAAAATTACCTTGGTAACTGATGGAAGTGCTGATAGCCAGGCTGTCTTCTTTGATAACTGTGGAAACCCAACAGCTTTCCTCAGATAGCGGTCATGTATTTCACAGGTCCTGAGAATATACAGAGCACAAGCAATGGCGTAGCCTCCCCAGTTAGAGACCCCTGCAAAAGAATTTCATTGTGAAAACAAACTGTAAAACAAATTGTAAAAGCCTATTGCAAAGATACCTAAAGCTGCATAAGACGTTAGGCAGGTACAGGTGGGTCTCCTGTAGTGCTGGTGAACTGGAACATGGATATGAATTGACTAGTGACATGAATTTGGAACATTTGTTTCAGAAAAACACAAGGCGTGTAACATAATAAAATGTTTTCACCAGCTTTTCAGATTGAATTTCTGCAAGTATCCATCTAGCTGAGTTTGTGGTTTGTCTTTCCAACACAGCAAAAACCCAAATGGTCCCAATCTGTAACACAGTTTAGTGTGAAGACCAAGGAGCTGTGTTACAGCCTGGTGTCTGCTTTTACCCACACAGATGATAAAGTATCCTGAACCAGGCAAGTTTTCACTGGTGTCTGATTTTATAACAGAATGCTGTACCATTGCAGAGAATCCCTTTTTGGTCACAAACAATGATGGATTAAAGAGTTCTGCTATTTTATAAGATATGAAGCCATGATGAGAAACCCACTGTTGATGTGTCCTTGGTGTAAGTGTAATGTATGCAAGACATTCCCATGTAGTTATTATCCATAAATATTTGTACTCTGTTATCAGAGCAGTCCACATAGTCTTGTTTGATGGCTTATTTTGTGAGACTGTACTCCAGATCATTAGGTTTGAAACTTGGTGTGAGAAGTTCTCTCTGCTGCCTGATACCTTTTCCAGGGATGTCAAATAGCCAAGTTTTCCAAAACTGTGGAAGTTGTTTTCAAGCACATACTTTTTCCACACTTAAAAATGTCCAAATGTCCACTGCACTTCCCTTTGTAGGGTCTGGGTGTCACAGTTCCTTTCAAAGTAAGAATAATCCAAACTGCCAAAACCACTACTATAGATACTATATCAGTGTATCCAGAAGTAGCTGTAATTATCACCACACTCTCATTTCCCCAGAAACTTTAGTATGGAGTGATAGATACCTAGGTTAGAAACTTCAGCCTAAGTTCTGTTAATAAATTGGTCCTTGATCTGTCTCACTGTAGATGTTTTCTTGTCAGTCCTATTCTCAAACATCAGCAACTCTCTTCCAATAAAAAAAAAATAGCCCTTACCAGCTACAACTGTAAAATCAGCTTCAACATCACAAGCTATTACATCTCCATTTCTGATGTGCTTCTTCACAGCATCTTTTACTTTGCCCATTCCTAATTCATTTCCTCCATCTCCGACACCTTTATTAAAAGAGAAGACCAAATAAGTATGAACCCAGCATGTAACTTAACAAGTACATGTGACACATGATTCTGTAATGAAGAAAGCATAGAAAACTTTGACTTTTACAAGTTTTAATTATAAAAGCACATTAGAAGTTGCGATTATTGCAGAAAGGTGAGTAAAAATATACATAAAGGCTTTGGCAGAAATAGGACTTGCTGCACTGGCAAACTGACAGGTCACTGGCATCGTGCCACAGTATATGAAGAGTCCAACCCTGAGTACCGTTACTGTTTTCATTTTTACTAGTAATTTATGAAAAAAAAAGCTTTTTAATTATTCTTTTCAGTGTTCTTATATTCAGGGTATGGGGCCTTGATTTTTCTTGGTCAAGTAGAAACACCATGTATTTGTCTCAATGACTTCAGTAGAAAAAGTAGGACATATGTCATTTCAGGAAAATTCTGTTTGGGACATAAAATTGTTTGATGTTGAGAGATCTGGAGATGAGGATAACGTATAAACTTGCAGCTTATGTGGAAGCCAGATAGTACCTCTAGTCTCCTGCCAACGTATTTAAAAAATAAACAAAAACAAAACAACAAAAATGTCCATGTCTTTAAATGGAAATTAGCATTTCTCCTTTACCTGTTAGTCTAAATGGCATGTTCTCAAGTATGAAGAAAATGCCCTAGTTAAGGTCTGTGAAACAGAACAGTGAAGAGATCCAGTTCCAGAAACGGAACAGTGAAGAGCTCCAGTTCCTCACTGCAATGTTTCATATTTGAATTTGAAATGAGACTCTGCTCTAATGCACAGCATGTGTTACAGGAGAGAAATTACAATATTTATAATTTACACTTCAAGCCCTGAAAACTAATAAACACTTTTAGTAACTGCATAAATATCTCAGGTAAGTCAGTAGCAAATTTCTTCTTTAAGTGAAATTGAAAGTGATTTCTCAGCAGCAATGTTTTTTTAACTCCTGAAGTCTGTAGAGTCAAGGGGAGTGTTACTGAGTGACACATAACTTACATAAAGAATTTACCATGCAAAAGCTGATCGTTTTTATCTGCTTTAATAACATGTTGACATTTTTCCGGTGTTGGGATTTAATGGTAATTTCTAAAGTCTGTTTGCTGATTGTACTTTTTAAATGGATAATGACCTAATCATAGTGCACATAAATATGGTTGTTACTTTTGCTTTGTAAGAATCCATACAACATTTTGAGTTTTCCTATATTAAAAATCTGAATTTTTCTTTAATATTTAAAAAAATCCAGACCTTTCAGACATTTAGTTCATCTCACCCCAAGGCAGATATCTCAAATATAGATGCCTGAAAACAGACAAGATGAATCCTGTTCTCCCTAAGGGCTGAGTGCTTTCCAAGCAGGGGAAAGTAGTTTTGTTGGATCTTCCACACACATTTTCACTGACTACATTGGTTTCTGAAACTACATTCATGAAAAATGCAGGAAACATAGTCGGCTGTCCTAAAAATCATTTGTGTGGAAGGGAAACAAGTGTGGCCACATTGTTTTATGCAGCACTTTTGAAAGCTTTTCATGAGCTGTTAGATAAATAGCATATAGCTATGTCAATTATATGACAGCTGAAATAAATAACATGTACTTTTGGTAACATCTCTTAATTTTCTATTTTAGTCTTTTGTGGAAAATGGCTCCTTCCAACCTCAGTCTTTCATGTCTTGGTTTTGTGTGTTCTTTAAGGTTGCTGCTTAAGCCATTACTTTTTACAGTACACTCAGTTGTAGGCATTGTTCATGATTTGTCTGTGGCCAGGCTCCTAGATCACATTTTTTTGAAACACAGATTTTGTTTGACAGCAATTAATTGGTATGTAACAAATGTTCTGATATCTCCTCTCTTCACCTACTAACACAATACTTCTTGCCACTGATATAAAAACTTCTGCAAGGCTGAAAACTTGACCTTTCTAGTATCCTTTTCTAGTCTATAAAGTTATCCAAGAACCCCATCCTCATGGGTCCTGTACAACATTTCTGTTTCATTTTGGAACTAGACATATGCCTCAAAATTCCTACTGACCATGAAGTGAAAGATAACCTCACCAGAAAAAAATTATCAGAATCAGTGGCAACACACTGTCATCAGTAGTGAGAAGAAAAGATGCAAAAGCCATGGCCCAGATTTCTGCCTTAAGCTGAGCTTTGCAGAAATGCATTGAAAAAGCCAACAGGTATCTCAAGAAACTGTAATCAATTTTAAAAGCATACATAAAAAGTTAGTGTGACAAGTAAAACAAATGTTAACAAGGTAACAGATGATGCAAGAAGAAATATATTGCTTTTCTATAGATACCACATTAGTTCTCCAGTGCAGAATACATCTTTATGAAAGAGAACTTATTTTCTCCTTATTGAATCGATCTTCAGCCTCTCTGCTGAGAAGCCAACAGAGTTCTGTTCCAGCTTCTTTTTGGAAGCTGGAAGATACTCCTCAGCAACAGGACAAAGGTCTGAATTGTGTCTAGATAGAACGTATCACAAGCTTTAAGGTAATGCAAAAAATAAAATAGTACCAGTGAACTCTTCTGCTCTGCAGCTTTTAAATGACAGAACACTGGAACAGGCTGCCCAGAGGGGTTGTGGAGTCTCCTTCTCTGGAGATTTTCAAGACCCGTCTGGACACCAACCTGTGTGACCTTCTCTAGGGAACCTGCTCTGGCAGAGGGTTGGACTCAGTGATCTCTGGAGGTCCCTTCCAACCCCTACAATTCTGTGATTCTGTGAGTACAGTTCATTCAGAGTACGCATTATCTCTGCAGCAGCTCTCTAAATTCGGTGGAAACATTTGAAATAACCATCAGTACTGAGAAGTCCAAGTCCCAGAACTTTTGGTAATACTTAGGAGTGAGTCCACAATACTACAAGAAGAAAAAAAAGCCAAATCAGAAGACATGTACTGATGTGAATGACATCAGCATGGCACAGAAACTAATTTCTAACTTTGTGAGACATATTTTTGTTTCTAATATTCGTATTGATTATCTATGTCCTAAGTCCATTTTGGGTGACACAGTGTATCATGAAGCATCTGATTGTACAAGGACATTGTACAACACGTTATATACCTGTGAATCCTTGATCTATGGCACATTCTTTCAAAACCTGCTGCAAGTCAGTTTTCAGGAAAAAAAGAGCTATTGACAAAAGAGAGGAGCACCGTGTTGGCACAACACCACTTACTAGATGTATTAGTCACAGCTAATGTGGTGCAGGAAGGTGTATGCAAGAACGGTGTGTGCAAGAAGGGCAATGTAGTCCTTTAAAGTTTATTACTGTGCATGTATGTTTTGTTAGAGAAGACACTGTAATAACAGATACAAATGTGCAATCCCTGCACAAGAGATCTTACTGTTCAAAGGCCATAGAAGCTAAGATTCTGTCCAGACTCCTGTGTTAATGCAGGGGTAACGGTCTTAAATAACTATAACATTTTAATGTATAATGTTTCCATTTAGTAGACATTTGCTTTCTATGCTGCCTTTCACATATAAAATACAGACTAAAGTCAGTGTAAAAACTACAGTCAGAGAAGCGCATGTGTGTACACTAATGTACAGATACTATACACACATCTGGGCTTCTTTTTTATGTCCTTAAATAACTCTGAAATCAAGGTGGGGTTTTTTGGTTGTGAAAACTCTTCAACAGAAACCCCTAATTTTTCTCCAGCAATGGTCTCTAAATTCCACCTATCCAAGCAGCTGTAGCCCACAGGTGGTTACTCAGCACCTGCTTCCTTTCTCCTGCCTCCCTTCACTTCTAGCAACAGTTCCTATTCTGTGCTGCCCTTGCCTCAGAAAATATAACAAACTCAGACATACCCGTTGTTGTGACTCCTGGGATGGTTTGTGCAGCCAAAAATAGTTCATCTATGGGATCCACAAGGTGTTTAATATTAACTTTCCTGGCATTGTAATAATTGCCATCAGCAGCCATCCCAGCACGTTCTATCGCTATCAGGTGATCAAATCTGTTTAGAGACCAGTGAAGAAACAGATGAGAGAAGTCAAAGCTGTGGTTCTCAGGTAACAAACCTTTCTGCTGGCTGCTGCTTCTGTTACACCTGGTTCTACTACTTCACCATTTGAGATTAAAGGTAAAACTCAGATACAGTTTTGTTATTTCTGAATGCATATCCTTACAGTTCATTTTCAAAGCCTAGTATAGTTTCTCTATAGTTCTAGTGCAACCCCCTTAAACCCATTGGCCGTCAAGAAATGGATAAGTTCCTGAAACCCTCCTAGCTAGAAATCCTTCAGGTTAGCCACCTGGCCTTGCTCTGTTTCATGTTAAAATACATTTCTTGTAAGATGTTAGCTTCTATAGACAATTTCAAAGAAAACAAAAAAATGGCAAATTAATGATCATCTAATTCCTGTTAGTGTAAATAGAGTGCTCACAGTGCATTGCTTGGCAAATGATCCTTTGTTTCTTGTTAGGGAGGTTTTTTGTTTGGCTCATTAGATTTGGAGGACTTTTCTTTAAGTCTACGGCTATTTTGCTAGTTATGAAAGATAGAAGTACTGCAGATAGCCTACAATTTAAGCAGAATTGTAGCACTCAAGTATGATGCTGTATGTTAGAATTAATTTATTTTGCTTTTGTTTCTCCAATTTTACTGTTGAGAGGTTACTCATTCTCCTGAATTAATGTTTTTTTGTGGGTGGGTATTCCCCATGGTGACTCCAGAGACCTTAGGCAGGTTAGTTGTTTGCTTTAAAGAAACACTTGTTTTAGCTTTTTGGGACTGTGGGACCAATTGAAATAGAAGCTTGCTGCAATTATATTATGCATAGCTATAAACCACATTTTTAAAGGAATGCATAAAAAATGAAGACAGTATCATATATACCATTACAGTATACAATTATAGCATGCACTAACCCATGGAAAGAGATGGGAATTGAGTAAATTGATGAAGCAAATACCAGGGTGAAAGATCTTTTTATTACAGACAACAAACTGAAAGCAACTATGTTATAATGCTTTACAAGAAAAGATCCATAAAAAAGAGCAATGTATCCCTACTTAAAGGAAATGTGAGTTGCCAGCTAAGTAATGAAATGTGTATAGGGCTACTCAGCAAATTCCCCAGTGCATTAATCCTAATCACACATGCTTTATAAATCTGAATTTTTGCCCAGTGTTGTATACTCCACAATGCATATGCAAACAGCTCAAATCAATATTGAGAAGTACATTCACACATCTATGATTCTGGCTTTGGCTGCCTAAACACAATAGGATGGTCTCATTCACATTGCTACAAACACAAATCAGATTTCTCCAGCTGTGAGACTTGAGCCAAAGCTCTAGAACAGCTCTTAGCTGTTTCACCATCTCCAATATAATACTTCCCCTTTGGAATTTTCTCACAGATTTTTAAGAACTGGTACAGTAATATAGTGTGTGTGTGTATGTATTTATGGAATAACAGCTGAAAAGATTTTAGAAACTTTTCAAAGGAAAAGGGCTACTGGTATATGAAGTATCATTTCTTTGTACTTCAGAAATGCAGAAAACATGGAATTCCGTACTGTAGATATGCTCTAGTACGAATGTTTAGCTTCAGAGTTTTTTTTTTTTTTTTGCTGGTGATAGGACAAGGGAAGTTTGTGGAGTCTCCTTCTCTGGAGACACCGAAGACCAATATGGACGTGTTCCTGTGTGGTCTCATCTAGGTGATCCTGCTCAGGCAGAGGGGTTGGACTAGACGATCTTTTGAGGTCTCTTCCAACTCCTGACATTCTGTGATTCTGCTCATTCCAGGTCTTAAAGATTTACTTGTAGCCATTACCACCTTCTTAGCTCATGGTCGTTGTTTTTATCATAACTTTACACTGTAGAGGTGTGACCCATAACCAAATACACATACCTAGGTCTTCTAGGATTCCCATTCTCACACAAAAACTGTAAAGCTGAATCAGCCCTTTCCCCTTGATAACTCAGTAGAGGGACCGGTCTCCTCAAGATTCCTATAGGAAAACAAAATAAAAATCAGATACTATGTACCTTTTTATTATTATTATTATTTATTTAATGTGTGCTTGAGTAAATAATAAAGGCATGCAGACAGAATAGTAAGAACTCAATGTCTTTACATAATTTCTGATAAGCTCCCTGCATCCTCACTTTAAAGTGAACTTGTTTGGATGTTAGTGGGACATTGGGATAGAAAACAAGTCTACAAGAATAAGAACAGAAATCCAGAATTTATCACAAACAGGTAATATGGAGTTGCTACCCAGCTATGTAAGCACTAAGTCGATGACAGCTGAGTTTAACAAAATGTCATGGTGGTAATGCTGATCAGAGCACAGGCGATGAACTCTGGTGCANACCACACTCCGAATGAAGAGACTTTTGGGGAAAAAAAAAATTAAAATACCGTGTACTAAGTGACAGTGAGATTAACTGATGCAAACCTTGGCTCAAAGTGGTGAGATGAAAACTGAGAAAACGGGTGTTTTACCTAGTTGAACAGCCTCTTCAATAATCTTTTTATTCAGATTCATGGCTCTCTGATCTGTTACCATGGCAACCTCTTTCTCCAAGGCCTGCAATATGGCGGCAATAGCGAGGGCTCCTGGGGGCCCATCGTTCTCCTCTGGCGGCTCATAAGTGAAGTGGGTAGGAAACCCAGTTGTTATCAGCACGGACCGAGCATGGGAGATAGACAGGCAAGCCTTCAGCAGCTCATCCTGGCGTTGTAGATGACTTATACCCCGGTCTCCTATAAAATTGTTTTTAAAGAGAGGAGTACATTTCAATATATTGCTTTGCTTTTGAAGTTTCTGTGTGGGTAAACCTGTGTATTTTAATAACATAAAATATGTTCTTTAAAAAAAAAAAAAAAAGAGAAAGACCTCTGATCAAGGCAGGAATTGGAGTCATTTCCTCAGGAAACCTAGGAAGGTCTAGGATATGAGTAATGAAGATACTGGGCTGTTCTTGCAGTTTAATAATTTCACTTAAATGGATTTTGAAAATTATATACCTTGCATTTCTAGGTATTAACTTAAACAGCTTTTTCTTTTCCTGAGAGCTTGATGCATATTGTTTCCTTTACTTTGGCCCTCTGCTTTCCTGAGATCTATGGTGACATTCATGCTAGACCATGTGTAGAAACTGAAGCTAGACTGCAACTCAAGCATCCCAGATATTAAAGAAGTTTTGGGGCAGACTGCAGATGAGTAAGCTGGTCCTTTGTCTCTGTTTAACTCTCTCCCCTTACGGAAGAACACATTCCCAAATAAGTTCCACTTAATGAAATGATTAACCACAGAAGTGAGGTTTCAGAGACATTATTAAGTTACCAGGTGAGTTTATAAACTCAATTAATACAGTGGTATCCAGGTGACTGCTAAAAGATCTTGGAACACTTTGTGTAGTAGAGAACCATGTTATGTGACCTTGAGAATCAGGTGAATATTAAGATGTCTTCTCATGGGTCAGCCTCTGAAGAGGCAATGCTGTGTTATCTGTGGACATCTTCGTTGTTCAAGCACTTCTATCCCCTCTCCCTTCCCTGGCACTCAGAAACACACAGTCCTTTCAGTTTCTTAGCACCACTCCTGACAACCACAAATACCAAATATTCATGGGTTGATAGTGAGAGGTAAATCCTCACTACTGTTTTCTAGCCTCCTCACATCTTCATCTTTCTCACCTTTCCTCATCTCCCACTGCACTTCCCTCTTTTTGTCCTCAATTTCCCCTTTGTCATTTCTCCATCTGTTCTTCCTCCACTACATACAGGCAATATATACAAAGCGGACACAGAACTCTGAGCAAAACTTAAGTAAAAGAAGTAGGCAATATTAGTCCCTGAGAAGTGGGGTATGCTAACTGAGATGAAGTACTGTACTCTATTTGGCAATAAAAAGAGCTAACTCTTAAGTTAGGTCCTGTATTTCTGCAGAGCATGGCATTATGCCAAGCCGAACTCCAGAGAGAGGGAAAAGGAGAGGCCTTGTGAGTAAAAATAAACAGACCCAAACATATGCACACAGCCCAAACCCGAGCTTGGGAGAGCTGGGCATAAGCTGTTTTCCACTACTGCCTACAGAGGATTTCAGAAAATTTATGGGAAACAGATCAGAATTTGCAGCAGATGGGGGTACTATTTCAGCATGTGTTTTAGGAAGGATTGCACTATTTAGTTTGCCTTTATTTCCATCTCCTCTTCCCGGTGTACATGTGCAGCCCTACCTCTCAACCTTCTGTGATGATCAGGTCACATCAGTCCATCACACAACCCCTCAGTGATGAATATGCCAGCAGAGCTTGATGTAATCCTACCCTTCAGACAGGGGTGTTTGAAGAGCACAGACAGCTACTAGAATTTTCTGGTAGGAGCACAGAACCCACGACTATACATAAAGAAACATGCTATTTACTCAACAGTAATACCTGTGTAGCTGAAACCAGCATGATGAGGTGCCCTGTACTTTACATACACATTTCAGACTTATTCAATAACAGTTCTTATTCCCTGTGGGCTCTCCAGTCTGCTGTAAACATTGATGCCTCTGTACTTTGAGAGTATACAGCCATCAAGATCAGATATTCCATTACCCATAAGGTTAAATGGTTTTGGCCGGACCTCTGATATTCAAAGTAGGGTAACTAAAAGTGTAAGACCTAGTTATATTAACTCACTGTATTCCATAAAGAATTTTTAAAATCTTTGAATTGCCATAAGGTTCTTAATGTTATGAATATCTAAAAAACCAGGATGGGTCATATCTACCTCATAACAAATCCACTAAAGGAAGAGGGTGGTGGTTTTTACCTGGATCTATTCCAATTAAGGTCTCCAGAGTCTTTATCTTTTGGGCTGCTTCTGCTGACACAATAGTATAATGCAGAGGATTTTGAGAAATGCAGTGTACTTGTGGGATTTCTCTTGAGGATTTGACTGCAGTGTTGTCATTCTTTAGGTCGGTAATGAACATGCAGCCAGGAGAATGCGTAAAGGCTAATGGAGCTCCTAAAATGAGGGGAAAAAACCACCTTCAATTAAACACATTGTTATTGCAATATATTGAAATATCAGAATAGTGAAATCATAAAAATCTATTTAATTTAACAGCACAGAGTCCCTGCCTGGTGACACGTACATCAGAACAGATGATATTATAATTACACTGCAGCAGTTAATACACTTTGAGAAAGAAGTGTGTGCATAGATCTCTGAAAACATTCTCAGTTTTAAAAAGCTCACACAGGTAGTTAAGATCAGGTTTTTCTACAATATCTTCTTCAGTATAAACTTGAGGCAACTGAAGAACTGAACATTGGTACCTCCAAAGGAAGTCTGTCAGGAATTGGCAAGTCTGAAAACTGGGTTTGACATGCATGAAGAAACTAGTCCACCAACATAAGAACTAGATAATGCTTCAGCTTGCACAGTGTGGGGTGCTGTTGTTTCTGTAACGATAAATTGATTTTCTAGGTTCTAGACTGCTGCTGGAAGCTATAGTGTGTCTAGTGCCTTTGAATGTCCTTGCAATAGTGATGTAAAAAACTTAGGCCGGCTATTGCCTGCTGCCTTGGAACAGCCCTTTATGGGATTAGGAAAATGGGGAATAGTGTCTCTGCCGTGTCTTGCTAACCTACCTGTGAGGCCTATAAACTGGCAGGAAATTAAAAATTGCAGAAGGTGACCAGTAAGCCATAGCAAAGGGAATCTGAAACCTTGGTATAAATAAACTTGTTTAGTACTGACAACATGGCTCCCTAAAATGAAAGTATTTGCTGTCCTTACACTAATTGCAGAAGTCTTGATCTAGATTATACTTGATTTGGCAAAATTGGTTTGTTGTTGGCTAAATCACAAATGGAGCAAACAAAATCTTACTCTGTTGGGGTGGTGAAGAAAGAGGAGATGCTTCTTTAACAGGTACATATGTGCTTGGTCTTTTTGGAGTCTGTGGCTTGTTAATTTAAAAGTGGCTGGGGTACATGGTTGTTGAGGTTTAATACACCTCATCAATTTTTTTTGTGAGAAGGTAGGCAGAATTTTAACTTCCTAGAAGAGAAAGGAGCATGGAAAGATACAAACTGCCCCAAAAATTCCTGGAATTCATTAATGTTTCTAATGCAGAAAATGGAGAAAGAAATAAACAAAAGCAAAAGGTCGGCTAGACAGCTGCTTTGGGTAAAAGATTGTAGAAAGGTTGGCAGACTTTTTCTCTTCTTTCCCTGCAACAAGTATGCATGAGCAAAACTGCTGGAGAACACTGAAAAATCCTGCTCTTTTCTGTTTAGATTTTGGACTGGAGGAATGGGGTTATATGTAGGAAAAAGAAATCTCTGCTCCTGGCGCTGAACATGTTGAGAGCTGTTTACATAAAGGTCTGTAAGGAGCCACAAGGATGTAGCAGATCCTGCACAGAGAGAAGGACAAAGTAGATGACCTCCCAAGGATCTCCTGGTTATACTGCCTATGATTTTTAAGCTTCTTTTTCAGTAAGAACTAAAATATGAGATTTCATTCCACACTAGTGATTTAGAGCAGTGCATAATACTGTCACTACGGTTCAGTTGCATTTTCTTTGCTTTTGCCTGTTATAAAGGACTGGATAAAGTTCTGTGCAGAGGACAAAACTTCATTTGTGTGAAGTGTGTCACACTTACTTAGTTTTGGAACAAAACCTGAAAGCTCAAAATTCTTTTCCATGTCAAGCACTTTGCTTGACAACACTTTGGGAAGATTTCTGGATGGCTTTTTATTTCCAGCCTCCCCATCTCCCAAGTATTATTGTTTTATGGCAATGTAATAGAAATATTTTTAAAAGCATCATCTTAAAAATAATGCCTTTAAACTTCTAGGTTTCAGTAATACTTTAAAAACACGCTTTAATGCTGCCAGAGCTTTAGATTTCTTCCTCTAAAATACTCAAACAAAAGTGATGGAATTTTAGTAAGAGCTTCCTTGAAGCTGGACCTGAATTTTGCAATGAGAAAGAGTCCTGTTGTTTGGTTGGGGTGCTTTTTAGCTCACCCTAAAGTCAAGTCTGCTGTTCAGCCAACTCATTCAGTCCATTTACAAAAAACAACAAACAAAAAAAAACGTCCAAAGACTGTACATACCGCAGCCGATGATTGCTTCTACTCCTGTTACTCCACAGGCCCAAAACACTGGAATATCACCAGGGCGAAGGCAAACTGCATCTCCATAATCTGGTTTGGAAAGATCTTGTATTCCCAGCAAACCTGGAATTGATCACAAATGAAATGAGAGATTCCATTTAAGCAGTACTGCTGCAAAGCCAGGGGGCAGACCCCAAACACTGTTCAGTGACACAAAGGTAGAACTGCAACAGTGGCAAGTCCCACTGAGGTGGCATATTTAGTTTGCCTTTGAGTATATGTTCCTAGAAACTGAGCTCACTTGTTTTCCCTTTTTGTACTTGATGACATCAGTAAAAATGTATTCATTTTATTTCTGCAACAAAACAGAAGCTACATGTCTATGCAGAGCTTCCAACATATAATAAATATTCTCTATCAACAGAAGAATTATATTCATAACACTGGCAAGCAAGGCAGAAGTACTGCAATGCAAAACGGGTTCTTTCTAGAACATGTTTTCTGCTGCTTTAGCTTCCTACGTTCTTTAGCTAGAGAAATGAGCAACTGCACTTTTCCCTCTCCGGGTTAGATAACTACTCACCCAGCTTTCACTAAATTGTCTTTTGCTTTATTCTAACAACAAATTGTAATATTCTGGGTCATTCTAAGCCCCTGCTCTCTCTCCTTGGTTTGAGATCCTTCAGATGCTTTAATGTATCATTGTCTTTTCTGGAATTTATCTACATATTCCACATATAATATAATTTACTCTTTTCTGTTAAAAATAAATAGCTGGTGGAGACCTCGCCCTTGCCCAATCATCCTGTTACTTAGAGTAATGACTTCCTACTAGTCCTTCAGATTAAGCACTCAAACCAAATGCATTACTGGGGCATACTGTTAATGAGTGACATCTCCCTCCATCCTCTGCAGCAAGATCCTTCTGTGCATGCAGCCCATAAGTCTACTGATTGACATATTTCTGTCAGCAGAGGGGATTTATTTTTTTAAAATTTGTGATCCATCTTCATCTTACAGGTGTTTGGTCTTGTTTTTTTCCAAACAGCCTCTTGTTTTATAATTGGTTTTCCTTCAGTTTTCCATTGCAAAGAATAGAGTTATGCTTGTTCGAGCTGGATTTAAAAGAAAAAAACCCAACAAACATATTCTTATCATATTTCTATTTATTCTGTCTTAAGTGTTGTGCTCAATGTGTCCTGTTTCAGCATTTTTAAAATTGATGCAGTATTTATTTTCACAGTCATCCGCTAAAATATAAAATGCATCCACATATACTTCTCCCCATGCTGTCAATCATGGCTTGTCACTGGAATATCTGACAGCAAGAAAGTATTCACATATAAATGAAACTGCATACATTTTAGAAAAATGTGAGTACACTTTTTTTATGAAAACCACCCCTGCCATGTAACTTACCAACATCAGACAGCTATCTCTTATCCAAGAAATATTTGTGTTCAGCTCTGTCAAAGCCTACTTTTTTTTTTTCCTTTATTTCTAAGTCAAGTTTGTGGCCATTGGAAAGGACTAAAACGTAACACATTTGCTGGTGCATGTATTTTGGTCCTACCACTTCCCATGGTACTCCCTTTTATTTTTATACGCAGTGAATTGCATGCAGAGTGAAACATAAAAAGCACTGACCAGGGTCACCCACATGAATCGGTGCTCCATGGGCTTCTCTTAATTCAGATGTTGCTCGCACAGCTGCTTCCAAGTTGCTTTCAGGAATAGGTCTCATCGTGACTACTAAGTTGCAGCAAAAGGTAGAAATGGGGTAGCAGGGCACAGCTGTCTGGCAGTTTAAAAAAGTCCAAGGTGTTAGCAGGAGTATTGAATAAGACTTCTAAAGTATCAGAAGATGTAAGTCTGAAGCTTTTTGTTCTGCTGGGGTTTAGAAAGGCTGTGTATGAACAATAATTTCTAATACTTTTAATAATACTTCTTAGCATCCCATATTTTTCTTTTTCATAAGATCCATCCTTGAAAATTTTAGTGATCTGCACTTTTTGCTTCAGTGCATGCAGCATACAGCGTGGTGAGCTCTGTATATTCTGAATATTGTCAGTAAACAATGGTGTGCCCCCTATACAGGAAGGGAAAAAGCTAATAAAAAAATTATTTAAAGAATTATTTAAGGACTTCAGCTGACGTTAAAACATGGACTATAAACATTCTGAGCACAGTTACAATTTTCAGTGCTATGGTAGATACCTCTAGTTTAGGGAACATCTTCTGTCCCATGGCAAATAGGCAGTTTAGGGGCTCTGCTGTCACAGGGGAAAAAAAAACCCACAATTTGGCTGTTGTATGTGCAGAAGGAAAACTGCTACTGTCACGGCTTGTAAAAGGAATGTTTCTGCTGGAGCTGGTACAGCGAGCAGGATGTGTATAAAGGCATGGTCAGAAGAGTGGTCATTAGTTGAAACAGGGAAGGCAAACCAGAACAGAATCCAAATGAAATGGCTGCCATGGCAAACAAGGAAAAAATTTCTCACCAAAAGTGAATAAAAAGGCAGACTGACCCTGCAGGAAGTCGAGAAAATCACTAAACTGAGGCTGAAGATATTTTACCCCGTATTTTTGTGTAGTCAGCAGAAGCACATGCCTACAGTTACTACATAAGTAGGAAAAAAGACGTTCAGATTTTGAGGAATAGTTATATCATAGAATCACAGAATGTCAGGAGTTGGAAGGGACCTTGAAAGTTCATCTAGTCCCACGCCCCTGCCTGAGCAGCATCACCTAGGTTACATCACACAGGAATGCTTCCAGGCAGGCTTTGAATGTCTCCAGAGAAGGAGACTCCACAACCTCTCTGGGCAGCCTGTCCCAGTGATCTGTCACCCTCACAGTGAAAAGGTTTTTCCTTATGTTCACATGGGACCTCCTATGCTCCAGCTTGCATATATGCAAATGTGAGTATGGACAAATACTCAAAGGCAAAGTTACAACACAGACTGTTATGTGTGTCCATGTACTTACCTTATACATGCTTACATTACGGTTTTGCTCAACATTTCTTATGGGAATGCCAGCAGTTTGGACTGCTTTTTCAAAAGAGAAGCTGCAGCCTAAATAAAAAGTCACCATGTCCTTAAGTTGTTCAGAAAACTCCTCTAGACTTGTTAATGATCCTGTACAAACTCCATGCTCATACTTTCTGTACTGGAGGCAGTCAGTTCTAGTGAAATAAGAAGGTAACAGAACTTTAGCATGGGCTTTTGTTTATAAATTACGTGAATTGTCAGTAATCCAGTATCCAACCACAAGATACAGGATTTATCCATTTCTCTTCTTTCTAAATAACAATGAAACAAACACACAAAAATCTCAGAACACCTTATTCTACACAAAAGCAAGCCAGTGAACAGAACATGTTAGAATTCAGTATTTTTTAGGTTTTACTATTTAATTCCTCTGGCTCAGACTGCAAAATATTTAGGAATCATACCGTATCATTTTGCATTGAAGAAATACTTGTAAAATGTACACTTATCATAACATGTTTCTCAAGAACAAGACAGTAGGGTTGTTAATGCTCATGCATGGTTTTCATTCAAAGGTAAAACTCCAAGAAAGGGAACGTGTTCAAAATGTACAACAGTGTGCACAGGCTGGTCCCCGAACCACCCCCCAGCCTCCACTGCAGAACCCACCGAGAAGCAGAGTTGACCTGTAGTTACCTGATAT
Organism: Heliornis fulica; assembly: GCA_013399135.1. Lineage (NCBI taxonomy): Eukaryota > Metazoa > Chordata > Aves > Gruiformes > Heliornithidae > Heliornis > Heliornis fulica. The sequence continues at coordinate 26,121 of VXBZ01005295.1, read as the reverse complement.
CGGAATCGCTACTCAGTGAGGGACATTTCCAATCCCCTGGATTACTTCTGTGCAGCAGTGGCAGGGGTCCCTCATTTGCATGGCAAAACTTCTCAAAGTCATCAGCCAAGGACTTGTGCAAAATCACAATGTTGGCCTGTTTATAGCCTGAAATTGTGGAAGGGCGGAATGACTGGTTATTAATTCAGCTTTCTGTTTGTGGAACAGTAACCTCTCTGTATAGATTTCTTTAGATGGTCTGCAAAAAAGATACCTGAAAGAAATTTTTTATTCCAAACCCTGTAATTCAATTAAACAACTTTCTGAAATGTTCTTAAAATTAGATGTCCTTCATAGGTAAAGTTGCTCATAGCTGAATAGTTGGTAGACATAGGTAGTGCTAGAATATGATGGGACCATAACTATTCTCTGAAACACTTTGATATATTTATATATAAACATAACTTAATACCTAACCTGGAAAAATAGTTTTCTATAGGAAAATGCTTTACTTTGCAAATATTAGCACAGAGCCAAAGAAAGACTATTGTATAATAGAGCTATAATAGAGCTAAATATATAGGCAGCAAAAGGAGGGCCAAGGAAAATCTCCCTCCTTTCTTGGATGTGGAAGGAAATTTGGCCACTAAGGATGAGAAGGCTGAGGTACTTAATGTCTTCCTTGCCTCAGTCTTCAACCGTCAGACTGGTCATCATCAAGGTTTTCATGCCCCTGAGCTAGGAGATGGAAATAGGACACAGAACGAAGTCCCAGCAGTCGAAGAAGTGGCAGTCACTGACCTGCTCCTCCACTTGGATGCCCACAAGTCTATGGGGCCAGACGA